>OX103971.1:80675198-80977283 GCA_944470395.2 Schistosoma turkestanicum | reverse complement strand
GCAGCCTATTGGAACAATGATTTATTTTTGAATAATGATTTTGGGAATTAGTTTCGAAATGATTGACTGGGCGTTGAAGTTTGTCATACAATTCTACTTCTATAAAGCTGGTGAGTCCTATACCAGGACGAAACGTTCGTCCAGTGCTTCCCAATTTCTAATGGTGCTCTAACATTGGTCAATTCATGATTTCAAAAACTAAATCAACAACCTTCACAACCCCATAATTCTAAAATATATATGATCAATTAAAAAAATTTTTTCAATTGAAAACAATCAATAAGAAACTTAATATTCTTATTGTTATTTTTGGTCAACAAGTCTGTAAATTACACGGTCATCAATTAGTCAGCTATAAGTTTCTTTGCCTATAAAAATTTATTATGTAGATTGTGTGTAGATTATTGGAAAAGAGAATTCTAGCAGGAGAGTATGTGTAGAGTAACAATTAGAGATATGCGAATGTACTCAGCTATTGATATTCAATAAATACCTTTAAAAGATAGTAAATTTAGAGCGGAATATTCGTGTGATTGGAAATGGGAATTTATTAATTGATTGGCTAAATGGAATACAAAACCCAAGATTAATGAAAGTGAATATTTTTCGTTTAGATAGAATGAGTCTATCACAGAAAATCAAGGATGCGCATTTCATCTCATTCAAGACATATCAGCTGGATGTACCTGTATCTGAGGATTGACTTGCACGTAATAGTAAAGTGGAGTATTCAAAGTCCAGAAGTAAATATCAACTCGGATAGACAGGCACATATCCAGCTGACGGAACGCAGATCGTGAGTTGTACAGCTAGTTACATTATATCAATATGAAGTTTCGGTTTTTCAAGATTGTTGCTGAAGTATTAACATAAAAATTGATATTAATCATGTTAGCCTTTATTGGTAAAGTGCTTTTGATTTAAATGACGAATGATAAGCCTAAAGTCATAGTTTATCTCAGGAATGTTTATTGACTAATTTATCACTGGATCACAATGATCGAACCATTGAAGAAATAGTTTAAGAATTAAGCGTTTCTTACCCAATTTCCTACTGGTAGAACACAGACTTTCTCTAAGTGAAGACCAGTATCAGGCAAGGATGCGTTCTGTCAACCTTCCTCTTTCTTTTTGGTGATCGACTGGATTATCAAGACCTCAACATCTGGGAGGGAAGCACGGGATACAGTTGACAGCTCGGATGCAGCTGGACGATCTAGACTTCGCAGATGATCTAGCCTTCATATCCACCACGCAACAGTAAATTCAGGATTAGAATACCAGTGTAGCAGCAGCCTCGGCAGAAGCGGAGTGTCTCAACACACACAAGCAAAAAAATAAGAACCGCAGATACAACACAACATGCATCAAATAAATCCCAGTTGATGGAGAGGCGGTGGAAAATGTAAAAACCATTACATATCTGGACAGTCTCATTGATGTGTTAGGTGGATCTGATGCAGATATGAATGCGCGGATCGGGAAAGCACGGTCAGCATTTCTAAAACTGAACAACTTCAAACAACTATCAACTAACGCCAAAGTCACAATTTCTATAAAAATATCAAGATAGTACTACCGTATGGGGCCGAAACTTGAACTACCAGAGCCATCATACAAAAGATGTAGGTGTTTACTACCAGTTGTCTACGCAAGAGGCTGGTGATCCGTTGGCTAGGCACCATCAGCAACAACCTATTGTGGGTGAGAACAACTTGGATACCAGTGTAGGATGTAATCAGGAAGAAGCGCTGGAAGTGGACAAGACACATTAAGGAAAGTACCCAACTGCGTCATTAGATGATACCTGACTTGTAATCCTCTGGGCTAAAAGAAAAGGACAAGACCAAGGAACACATTTCGCTGAGAAGTGGAAACAGACATGAGAAGAATGAACAAAAGCTGGACAGAACAGAGTCGGTTAGAGAGTACAGGTCGGATGCCTGTGCTCCATTGGGGGTAACAGGTCATGAACTGAACCATTCTGTTACTAAACTTGCATAACGGTCAAAAAGGTTCAGCCATTCTTGCACCTGTCCTAGTGACCTTAGGTGACTACACTCAGTTGCTTTACATATCATTTTGTGTTATTAACTGTACTCTCTTTGTTGATCTTTCCATGCTTTAAATTCAAGCGTTTCTCATCGTTCTATTTTAGCTAAATCATTACGATATGTAATTGCTAAATTCATTTCCTAATTAACCACTCGTTTAGATAGACATGGAGATTGTTTTTCTTTTTCATTTGAAATCAGGAATCAATCGCCCTTAGACCACCTGCTCATTATTGATTTACTCCGTGAGGAAATTCTCGTAGTGCTACCAAGAATCCATAACCAGTGGAATTCATCCAAGTCGGGTGTAGGCAGTAACTACCGAAGATAATGTTTGTGAGGTTGTGCATTACCTTAGAATGACTGGAATTAGACATTAATACCATTTGATACCGGTTCAGGAACCAACTGGTTCCCTCACGAGATCGAACTTCTTCAGTTAGAGTACTACGAGCGTGGATTTTGGATATGCACTGCTGAATAGTCCTATACTAGTTAGAACCGGTTGTCCAGTGCTCTGAGGTTTTTAATGATGGTCTAACGATGATCAAGTTCTGATCTAAAATAAAAAAAAACTATTAATAACATTTTCTTTTAGAATATTCACGATGTTACGATTGAATTATCTGGTCGCGTTATCTTCAAGTCATATTTGTTAATAGACTAATTACTCTTAAAATAAAATCATATCCATTGGGTGCTGTAATTCTACCGGAGGCTATTCAAACTGTTTATATCATATATCTTAATTTATTCAATGCTTCAAATATGTGTGTGTGTGTGTAACAACATTCGAATAACCTTGACATTCTGTTCAGTGTGAATCAGCATGTACTTCTCAAAGGTCAACTTATGTCTGGTCCATTAAAAAAAAGGATTTCATTAATAAATTTTTATTTTCATTGATATTGTCAATTTGATTCGCTATGAGAAGCTTATGTTTCAAGGTCAGTTAATTGAAATCAGTTCGGTTAATAATGACTGACTATGGTTGACTGGACTAAAATGATCATCTTTCTAATTAACCTTGACACTTATTCATAACGATAAAACAAAGTAAATCTTATTTGACTCATCAATTTAAAATTAGTCAACAAATCATAATTAATTTGAGAATGAAGTATGTATGTATTTGAAATATTGACTATTGAATCTCATTATTTAAATGAGATAGCATTTTTGTTTTCCAACAAACTAATTATATTTCATTGTTATCATGAAATAACGTGTTTTAACTGTTTTGTTTTTGTGGAATTTTATTAAGAATTGAAAAATTGAAACATTGATCACATTGAATTAAATCTGTAAGAGAAAAGAATTCGTTCCTTTCTTATTTTGTGAAATATTTGTTCATGCTATTCAGCTAATTTATTTTAATTTTTACCAAGAAGTGATTGATAAGTTAGATTATTGAAACTACTTCATATGTTGGTAAGTGATAAGTCTGTAGATTAGGGATCAATCTATATCAATTGGTCTTTTGTTGAGTGGTTCTTTAGAAAACGTCAAAAATTACAGTTTGATCTGTATCTTGCACAAAATGTTGAAAAATGAATATTTGAGAATCTGTAGGAAATGAATACTTCTGTAAAGAAGTGCCAACCATATTATCAAATATCTAAGTTGGAAAGATAAAATCGTGCCTCGCCTGATCACATATTGTACTCGTATAGTTGTATTAATCATTACTATACTAGTAGAGTTCTTAGTACTGATGAAATTATTTTTATGGAAGTGCCTTGTAGCTTTTTGGTCTATGTAAATCCTTCTTATGTGTATTTTCAAGAAAATAAGATGAGTGTAAGTCATTTGTAGGCCAAATATTGAGCTGATTGTCAATCGTGAATTCATCAGTGTAACATCTCAGTAACTATATAAGGCTAAATAGGAACTTAGGGTTATTTTCTTAAACGGTGACACACTGGATGACGCAATTCCACCATGAGTGTCTCAGCCTCCAAGATGATTGACTAATCAAACAATACAATGTTATTATTGATTTCTTATTATCTTAAATCACAAAATGAATAGCAGAGAATTCATTCGGGTTGAGCACTGTCATCGATTGATTGATGTTAGAAGAGATTAAGACAATTGAATCTAGAGGAGTAGTCGATTAGAGTTTAAATTTTCATTTGCGAAACTGTAAATCCTAGTTTTGCTTATTTACTTACTTACTCATTTTACCCTCCATGGAGCGTAAGCCACCGCTCAGTGCTTTTCAACCTACTCTGTCCTGAGCTTCCCTTTCCAGTTCTGTCCAGTTTTTGTTCATGCTTCTCATATCTATCTCCATTTCTCGGCGTAATGGCCTTCATCTTTTCCCTTGGCCTTGAGGATTCCAAGTGAGAGCTTGTCTTGTGACGAAGTCTGGTTCTTTTCGCAGTGTTTATCCTATCCTATCCTAGTTTTTGTGACTGGATATTGGGTTGTGAACTCTTCAGAATAATAAAAATTCGATGAACTAATTTCCTTCCGATAATGACCAATTATTTTACATTGATTTCATGAATCAGTCATTGTTAGATCAACATTAGAAACCTGAAAGCACTGCTAGTGATAATTTGTCTTAGTATGGCATACATCAATAATGCAAATCCACAACTTCCGCTCACGTAATTTGAACCCTGGTATCTATCGTACGTGGACGCGTAGACTCTAGACTACTGAACCAACGAGCATTCAGTGATGTTAATGTCTAACGTTCATTAATCTAAGGTTTTGATTAGATTGAGTGTAAGTTTGGTTTTAGTTGACAGTTGTTTTGAGTTCTAGATGTTCTTCAGTTGTAGAGCAGTAAGTAGGATACATTTAGTTTTTTCAAAATGTTTTATTATCATTTTAATGAGGTTGATGTTCAAGAATCAATTATCAATTTATCTCTACTTTCACGAAATACTCCTTGTCCTGGTATCTCAAAATATTATTTTTATTATTATTTATACCGAAGGTCTCATGTTCGATACCTGTGAGATGCAGTAGTCGTGGATGCGCACTGCTGATGAGTCCCATACCAGGACGAAACGGCCGTCCAGTGCTTTCAGGTTTCTTATGGTGGTCTAACAATGATTGATTGTTTGATGCTTTCGAATGCGTAAAACGTACTAATCTTTTAAGTATCTTAGTAAGCAGTGGAGTTCAAACCTATCGGTTGTAGACAGTAACTACCGATGACAAATAGGTAAGGTCACGGAAAATCGCGAGATTGATCAGAATTAGACGTTAACACCGTTGGATGCCGGCTCAGTGATTCAGAGGTTAGGCGTTCGCGCGCAAGACCGAATGTGCTGGGTTCGAACCCTGAGAGTGGCAGGATTCGTCGATGTACACTGTTGGTCAGTCCCATACTAGGACAAAACAGCTGTCCAGTGCTTCCAGGTTTCTAATAGTGGTGATCTAACAATGATTGATTGATGATTTCAATGTGTAATCAATAAACAACCAGACAAATTTCAAAGCACATTATACTTACTTACTTTCGCCTGTTACCCCCAATCGAGCATAGGCCGCCCACCAGTTTTCTCCAACCAACTCTGTCCTGGGCTTCCCTATCCAGTTCTGTCCAATGTTTGTTCATTCTTCTCATATCTTTCTCTATTTCTAATGTGTTCCTTGGCCTTCCTCTTTTACTTTTGCCTTGAGGGTTCCATGTGAGGGCTTGTCTCGTGACGCAGTTAGGTGCTTTCCTCAATGTGTGTCCTATCCACTTCCACCGCTTCTTCCTGATTTCCTCCTCCACTGGAATCTGGTTTGTTCTCTCCCACAGTTCGTTGTTGCTGATGGTGTCTGGCCAACGAATACGAAGTATTTTGCGCACATTATAGGTACACTCAAAATAACAAACCACCTAAAAATCCCCTAGAATTTGAGAGACTTCAAATAAGATTGTCAATAGCAGTGCATACTATCTTCAACAATTATTAAGTTGATATTAAAAATTATCAAAATAATACAACGATAGGCAAATAGGTGTTTTGTGGTTTAGGAGGAGTAGGTCGGAAGAAAGCTAGGGTTGGCCAAAACAAAACATGGCAAAAATCCATGAAGTCATTAACAAGTGGACTGTTCCATGTCGGTAGATGTAGGCTACCTGGTTTGGGTCCGCGAGATGATAATAATCGATTGTTAGAGACCATGAACGACATGGCTCAAAGTCGTTTGCAATGGCGTCGGTGCATCCACTCTTTGTGTTCTCTCAAACCTTAATCTTCTGGATTCGTCAACACCTCTACCATTATCTTTCTAAACTTATCTCATTGAATTATACTTCTCGAATCATATCTTCGAACCCTAATCTTCTGCATTACTGCTAATACTTATACTATCGTTACCACTATGGTATTTGAATTGACAATTGCGTCTCTGTGCTAATGTACTGACTGACTGACTGACTGATATAGCTGAAATTTTTTTTATGTATAAGCCTAAATTTTACCGTGAATATTAGCAAAGCAAACTTTAATATTCGATCTACTTAAACTATCTATCCGAGTTAGTTAGTTAGTTATCTACATCTGATTCTATTCCAATCACACACACACACACACACACACACACACACACACACTATGATCATTTATACAAACTTAATTCAATGCCTACGCACACATTGTAAATATCACATTTTTCAATATGCATATTAATAATACAAACAAATAGATACACCTGTTTGTTTCATTAAAAATCATCACCTTGAACGGAATGACATGAGTTTTATTGATTTACTTAAATATTCCCATTACTATTCCTTTTCCAGATCTATCCTACTACTGTTCATTCGTTCACAGATTAATATGTTCTACGATCCTCTTCTTTTCCTTTTGCCTTGAGGATTCCAAGTGAGGGCTTGTCTTGTGATGTAGTTGGGTACTTTGCGCAATGTGTGTCTTAACGTCCTTGAGACAGTTAAGAAAATAGCATACTAAAATACACAACAGCCAATCACAGCCATGGATTTTCCTGGTGGGAATTGAAATCTCAAGGTCATCTGATCAGCCCATGCTGGCAAAACGTGAAAACCAAAATACGGCATTATCATGCGAATTTTGGGGATCTAACATCCCCAACACATATCCACCTCTAGCGATTTTCCCGAATATCTTCCTCAGTTTGGGACAGGTTCATTATTTACCACAGTAAATTGTTGCTGATAGTATCTCTCCAACGGATTCTTGTGTAGACAACTATTTGAAATTACGCGAATATTTTTGATTATGACGTTTTTGTAGTTCTCTAAGTTGTAACTTCATACATTATCAGTGTCTTGATTATTGTAATGAAAATTGTGACTCTAAGGTTGGTTGGTTCTACAGTTATAGGAGTTCTATCCTTACTTTTCTGATACGCACATTCACATCTGCATCAGATCCATGCTTATTTATCAATGATCCTGCACAGTTATGTAAACATTTCTACATTATCCAAAGCTTCTGGTGTCAGGTGTGATTTGGTTAGTGTGTGTTGTTTTGTATCTACGGATGCTTCCATTTCCTTTGTAAAATGTTTCAATCTACTGCTGCTACACTGGTTGTCTTCTCCTGTATTTATTGTTTGATGTGCGATAGAAGAGTTAGATCATCTGCGAAATCCCAATCATCCTAGCTGTCCACTGAATCGACTGCCTCCCACAGATGCTGACATCTTCATAATCTAGTCGACCACCAAGACAAAGTGAAAGGTTAAGAGTAATCAACCTTGCCTAACACCTCTCTTAATTTGAAAAATGTCTGTGGGTTAATTTAATCTATCTCTCTATCTATCTATCTGTCAGAAGTGATATAAATTTTCTGACAATGTGAACAGGATGATTAGGGAAGACAGTGAATCATGTGTGTTGTTTACAAACCCTAACCAAGGTGAACTTATTAACATTTGTAAAAGAAAAAAAAAAGTTTAATTAATCGTAAAAATCAATCAGTTTGAATGAATAAATAAATAACTATTAACCTTTATCACATAAATTTCATTACCAACATGATTTGGCATAAATTACAAAGAAGAAAGGCTATTGATTAATTAATCTAATATTAACCGTAAAGATTTCTTTTTGGTGGGAATAAACATTACATTTGATTTATTTATATTGTAAAGATTACAATTTTTGTTTCATGAGTTGATATTTTATGATCTGTTCAATATTCGATGTTAATTACAAGGCGGTCTGTTTGAATCGTTTGAGCTACCTATTTTCCTGATATCAATATAAATATTTCAAGAAGTTGCCTCTTTCTGTTTGTACCATTAATTTGCTGAGAAACGACTGAACGTGTATAAGATATTTTTCAAGAAGTATAATTCAGTGAGATAAGGTTAGAAAGACAAAGGTAGTGGTGCTGACGAATCCAGAAGATTAGGATTTGAGAGAGCTCAAAGATTGGACGCACCTGCGCCATTGCAAACGGTTTTGAGCCATGTCGTTCAAGGTCTCTAACCATTGATGACTTTCGTCTCGCGGACCCCAACCAGGTAGTCTACATCTACCAACATGATTCAGTCCACTAGTCAGTGACTTCATGCATTTCTGCCATGTTTTGGTCTGGCCGCCCCTAACTTTCTTCCAATCTACTCCTACACCACAAAACATAGCTCGTCGAGGCAGTCGGTGGTTAGACATACGTAACACATGTCCCAACCACCTCAACTGATGAAGTTTCACCACTTCATCTATTGATCTGCCATCCTTACCTAGTACTCGTTTCCTAACGACAGCATTGCTTACTCGGCTGTCCCACGATATACGAGCAATGCTTCTTAAACATCTATGATCGAATACTAGTAACCTACGAATATCTACTCTGACTGGCCATGTTTCACAGCCATATAGGAGAACAGAGATTCGAACGTAGGATCGTTTGGTCTTGCGCGAGAACATCTAACCTCTCCAGACCAATGAGATTGCTGGCATTCAATAGTGTTAAAGTAGAACTCTGTGCAATCTAGGTTAGGTGATCTTGCGCAAGACTAAAAACTCCTAGGTTTGAATCTTACGGGTAGCAGGAGTCGTGGAAGCTCATTGCCACTGAAGAGTCCCATACTAGGCTGAAACGATCGCCTGTTAGTACTTCCAGGTTTCTAATGCTGATCTAACAATGACTCATTCATAATTCCACGAATGAATTTTTAATTATTAATAACAAGTTTTAACAAAACTATTATTCACTAATTAAACATTTTTTCTCTCTACATTTTATTCATAAATATGCACAAGTTCAAACATGATATAATAAATGTACATGTTCATTTTTTTTAGATTTTTTTCTTAACAATTTTTAAATCAATAAATTTAATGGTATTCATCAATGATCTCATCGATAACAACATTCCTGATAAATCGTTTCCACTCACTTGCTTTTTACACATACATATAAGTCATACAGAGAGAGAGAGAGAGAGAAACATGTCGGCAATTATTGATACATCATGTATCCACACACATATAGAAGAGATTCATACCTAATTACACATGCCTACGCATAGATCTACTCAGTTCTGCTTATAACCCACTCATTCACTCACACTCTCGCTTGGCCTTAATCCGTTTGTGTTGTTTAAATTGTGTGCGTTAAATGTTCAATACAATGATTACTATTATTATTATTATTATTAGGATTGTTTCAATTACCAATGTAAACGTTGAGTATAAGCGTAAATTATGTATTTATTCATTATTTTTTTCAAGAAAAAACAAACAATCATGATATTGGCATTCAGTTATTGAATTATTCATTCCTAATCAAAGTGAACCTTTTTGTTTGAATCGAGAGAACTAATCAATAATCCTAATTTAAAATTTTATGTCTGTGTGTGTGTGTAACACTGATTATTATACATAGAGAGAGAGAGAGAGCGTGCGCGCGAGATCTGTTTGTAAACCTGCAAGCCTATTGATTACAATTAACTTTAGGCACCGAAACACAACGGAACAACTACACTCACACGTACACGTACACACACAACCACTATGTGAAGTATAAATCACCTGATTATTATTATTATTATTTGTGACGAGGATCTCAATTTTTTTTTGAAAAAAAAATAATAATTCACAATTGAAATTTTCATTGAATCAAATTTATTCGTATATAAAGCATGACTTGTGTAGTTCGATAAATGAACAAAAATTGTTCGGTGAATACAAACAATAAAAGTATTTCTTAATTCTTAATCTATATTTTGGACTAATTTTGGTAAAGCTAAGAAGTAATTGTTATAGATTCAAGACTCAAAACACTGTAGAACACAATGATTATTGTAGATTATTGATAAGATAATTAATATGTAAGGATTGATTATTGCATTGTAGACCACATATACAAGAAGAGATAGGTTGTGTTATCGCATTTATTACGTACACATGTGTTACGATAGACAAAGTGATAAGATTTTTTCCTGCCTGGCTTTGAATCAATTCCTAGTTAAAATTTCAATTTTGTGTTAATAAGAAAAAGATTGAATCTTATTCATTATCACTGGTACACATTTCTTTTTTTGGTTGACTTAATAATGGTTGTTTGTAAGGCATTTAGTAATGGCGATCTTTAGAAAATGTTTAAATGAAATTAGCTTCTTTGATTATTGATTAATTTGGAGAATTAAACGCGCGCTAGATCAACAAAGGTCCTGAGTTCGAATCCCACCAGTAGCAGAAGTCGTGGAAGTTCACTGCCACTGATGAGTCTATGAATATATCGGTAAAAAGTGGCAGCTAAAAATTTATACGTCCCTCCAACTATTGAATTCGAAGGTTGGCTGGTATACTGCTCGCGTGCGTCCTCATACTAAAGCAAATGGTCGTCTTAGGGGGGGGGCAGTCATAAGCCTTTAACCTAAAGGTCTAATCCATAAGACAGTGGACACAACACCAGGACATGCATTCTCATTGACAGCCCATGATCAATATTATTTCTTCCACAAGTATTATGCAGCATTGGTTTTGAATTAGAACTTTTCAACTTCTTCAGATACAGTGCGGACAGGCCCTATCGGTTTCGGCTCGATTCAATATTGTAAACCACACTTCTAGCATAAGGCATTAAGTAGTGGCTATACACACATGAGAACATTTGGATAAGGAGTGTAGACTCTGTTTTTTTGTTTTACTTTCGACCGTATCACATCATTTCAACAGATATGATGGATGAATAAAACCGGTGAGATTTCTGACTAGAATTAATTCATGATACAAAAACTTTCATAATCTTCCTTTACTACAACTTCCTTAAATAAATCATTTATTGTTTTGATAAGAAACGATTACGTAATTAAACCAAAATTATTTAGTATTTCTATTATTATTATTATTATTATTATTATTATTATTATTATTATTATTATTATTAACAATAAAAGGACAATTAAAAAACTTCGTACTTGTGTTTAGCAAAAACAAAAAATGCACATTTTTAAATAAAATAATAATAATAATTTATCATTTATTATTCTGTTTCAATAACTAATAAAATACAGACAACTATCATAAGGCTAAAATCATATGATTGAAAACGGAATCATATAACTGTTTCACACTTCACTTATACGTACTACTACTACTACTACTTACTACTAATTTGAGGCAAACAATAAAAGTGTTACATAATCACGCAATCATGTGACATTGTTACATTCTGGATAAAAACGTTTTCTTGCGTTTTGCTTGCCAGCTTAGGTGGTTAACATGACAAAAAAAAATTAAAAAAACAGTAATTCATATGAATATTCTTGTTGTCATCTTTTTGAATTTTCAATCTTGCGAATAACAAGAATCACGAATGTGCATTGTGGATGATGAGTCTAGCGGCATAGCTTGGACGAAACAGTGGTCCATCAATGCTTTCAGATTTCTTCTAATGGTAGTTAGTTAATCATCATCATCATTTCCATAATTCTACAATGAAAAGATCTTACGTGATAATATCAAGTTTCACATTTTTGAAACCATGAAACGATCAATCTTAGACCACCATTAGAAGAAACCTGGAAGCACTGACAGACGGCCGTTTCGTCCAGGTATGAGACTCCTCAGAAGTGTGTATCCACGACTCCTGCACCCCGCAGGATTCGAACCCAGGACCTTCGGTATTGTAGGCGAATGCCTAACCATTGAACCACTGAGCCGGTACCCAACTTGATCAATTCACGGAGTTGCGCAACTTCATACATAGTCTTCGGTAGTTACTGTCTACACCGGAACAGGTTGAACTTCACTAGTCACTTCTTCCCACTAGAACTCGGAGAAGATTCCTCACGAAGCTAGTCACTAGTGAGCAGAGGTAATTTGCATTACGGGGTTGTGAATGTGTAACTTAACAATCTTCACAACTCCGTAATGAAAATATCAAGTTTGATTCGTAAGAAAGATTTTTCGAGTTTTAAATAAAACCATTATGTGAATATGAATCAAGAAATAAGATTAGAGAAATTTTGTTTAAAACCAACTTGATTCATACATAATCTATCTGTTGATATCAAGGAATTATTTCACTGTAAAAAGATCTGTATATATATATATATTTGGCTTTTTGTACATTATCGAGTTATGAATCGATCATTGTTAGACTACTGTTAGAAACCTGGAATCACTGGACAGCCTTCCCGTAGTGGTGCTTGATTCATCACCAGCGTATATCTACAACTCCTGTTACTCGAAGGGTTCGAACCCAGGACCCTCGGTCTTGAGCGCGAATACCTAACCTCTGGATCACTAAGTAACTTATGGCGTCAAATCTAAATAATTACAGCATCATTGTTGAGGATATTTATAATATGTGAATCCATTTAAAGCTGGTAACTTTTAATCAGTAACCGAATCTAGTTTGACGGAGGACAGCTAACAGACTCGTTCGAGGCGAAGACCGGTGTCAGACAAAGTTGCTTACTCTCACCTTTTCCCTTTCTGCTGGTGATCGACTGGATTATGAAGACATCATCATCTGGGATAGAGCATGGTATGCAGCGGACAGATTGGATGCAGCTGGACGGTCCAGCTCTTCCATCTCACACGCAATAACAAATGCAGGATTAGAAGTTCAGTGTAGCAGCAACCTCAGCGGCAGCAGTAGGTCTCAACATATACAAACGAAAAGATAAGAGCCGCAAATACAACACAACAGGCATCAAATACATTACTATTTATGCGGCTGCCGTGGAGGACTTTAGAACTATTGCATATCTGGGCAGCATCATTGATGTGCAAGGTGGATCCGATGTGGATGTGAAGGCGCCCTCGGCAAAGCAAGCGCTGCATTTCTTCATTAGAAAAACATCTGAAACTCAAAACAACTATCAACTACCATCAAAGTCACAATTTTCTTTACAAATGTCAAAACGGTTCTGGAAAACAACACTAAATCCATTGTTCATACAACGAATGAGTTAGTAATCACTGAGTGTGATGCTTTTTATATTACTATTATATATATACGTGGAAAATGTATGAAGTAATTTTTCAATTAGAAAACTCTTAAAACAAGACAATTGTAGTAACCGATCGTTAGGAGTCTTTGAATGATATAACTTGAAGTTGTTCAACATAGTACAAATGCATCCATTCTTTGTGTTCTTTCAAATTCTAATCTTCTGAATTCTTCATGATCATCTTTTCACTTTTTAAATTTACCTCACTGGATTATACCTCTTGGATAATATCGTTGAACTCTGATATTTTCCATTCATGTGAATACTCCTGCTACTATGGGATTTGTGTTATGTCAACATGGACTGATGTGCATGCGTAACGAGTTTTGGGTTGTAGTTGACTGACTGAAACAATCTATTCTCCATATTTTATATTGCTGTCTATATCAAGTTTATAAACTGACATCAATTCAGTATTTATAACTTTAGTATGATTATAATATTTCATACAGAACCCCCCAAAAAGGCCTACTTGTCAATTTTTAATCATGGGAGAGTTGTTTCCGAACAGTTTTTCACTAAAAACTGTAATTATCCAATCCAAGAAATCAACGAATCCATTTTGTTATTCCTTCGTTTGAAATTCTCAAGGTTTGCGTCAATCAGCAGCAACGTAGAACTTCCTATGTACATAAATCAGTTCAAGTTGCCATACCACATTAACACAGAGGTGTAATTGTCACTTCAAATCCAATAGTAGTGGAGATAGTAAAGGTATTAGCAGTAATCGGAGAGATTAGGGTTTGAAGATGTTATTCAAGAAGTAGAATCTGGTGAAATAAACTTAAAAAAGAAGATAAAGATGATGAGGAATTCAGGTTAGTATTTGAGAGGACACAAAGAATGGATGCATCGGCGCCATTGCAAACGGTTTTGAGCCATGTAATTCAGGGTCTCTAACCACCGATTATTATCATCTCACGGACCCCAACCAAGTAGTCGACAACTACCGACATGGCTAAGTCCACTCGTCAATGACTACATGGATTTGTGCCATGTTTTGGTCTGGCCACCCCTAACTTTCTTCCAACCTATTCCTACGCTACAAAACAAAGCTCGTCGATGCAGTCGGTGGTTGGGCATACGCAGCACATATCCCAACCACCTCAACTGATGAAGTTTCACTACTTCATCTATCGATCTGCCTTCCTTACCTGGCACCCGTTTCCTAACAACAGCATTGCTTACTCGGTTGTCCCAGGATACACAAATAGTGCTTCGGAGACACCTATGATCGAAAACCAGCAACCTACGAATATCTTTTACTCTGATTGGCTATGTTTCGAAGCTATAAAGTAAGACGGAGCGAACTACTGCGCAGTACACTCGTCCTTTAGTCAACAAACTGATATCTCGCCTGTGCCAACTAGCACTTTAATTATATTCGTGTTAAATGATTGCATAAATCGTAAATTCGTTAGCTAAGAAAATATATCAACCGAAAATCTTAAGTATAGACTATAAGTTGAATTAGCAGCTTGAGAAATCAATCGACAATTTATCAATCTAAGATACCATGGAGTTACTGAACATAATTATCACTTTCATGTTAGATCTTAGCAAGAAGGATGGGAATTCCATTAAGCGTCTCACGAATACTTACGAAACACCTACTACATTCCATTCTCTATCAACTCAATCATTACCTAGCACAATGAACTTGTACAAATAATCACTGATAACAAGACATGGGTTACTCTAGTCATCATCGTCTGTTTTACTTGTCTTAAGTTCTTTGAACAAATATACAAACACAGAATTTTACCTAGTGAAGTGTTTTTTGATCCAGGGAATATATATATAGCTAACCATAATTGATTATAATAACTATTTCTAACACTCGACCGAAGCTGCTACCTTGACGTGGCGGTCGGGCTTGCCTATCGTGATGACCCAACCGAGCTATACTGGCTGGAACACATGTTCCTGCAGGTCCTACCATGCCAGGCAGGTCGATTGGAGAACGATCAGACTAAAAGCAGCTACCCAAGGTCTGAGGGCGAAGTCGTACTGCTGACTGCAGAGGGGTGTGACAACAGTAAGGTGTTTCCCTCGAACAACCAGCATCTGCAGTGATGCTGCCTTCTCACAAGGAAGGAAGGGTTAGAAAAGGTCGACCCTAAAAATGTCACACCTCCCCTAACTCACGGATTTCCGTCTCCCTGGGTAAGGGTGCCCACTAAGGGCCTTTAAGAACGGAGCTAATACTCTAAACCTTTCATCAAAAGGCCGTACGTGACCGGCCTCAAGCAGTTGTCCCTTGGACTCTGCGGTCACGCAACCAGGTCTCCAAGACCAACACTAATCTATCTTCCTTTTCAGGTCCCTCAAGAAACAACCTTCCACGGTGTGGGCAGCCGGGAAGTGATAACCGCCCTCATACCCGCAACAGCACACGAGACCAAGTTGTTCAAAAACAAATCCTTCCTACATTCCCTAATACCTCTCATATCTCCACGAGTAACTCTTCTCACATTCATTTATTACAGTGCACCGCTAATGCAAACGATGCGAGTTCGCGAAACGTCGTTCCTGGTCTCCTTAAACCCCGTTCCAAACTACATGTTGGAGCATTCAATGTACGGACATTGTGTCAAATAGGGCAACAGGCATCCTTAGCTAGGACTTTAGAATCTCGTTCCATCGATGTGTGCTGCGTCTCGGAAACGCACATACAGGATCCGAGTAGCATCACTCATTTGACCTCACCATGTCAAGATAAAGAAGCAGCTCGATTTACCCTTCGTGTATCCGGTAGCCCTGATGCTGCTTCTAGGGGCCTCGCCGGTGTAGGCATAGCATTGAGTCGTAGGGCAGAACAATCTCTCCTTGACTGGATCCCTGTAGATAGTCGCTTGTGCGCCGTACGACTGAACGGGACAGTAAGGGCTCTGAAAGATAGGGACACTCGTCGTTGCCTCTTCGTCATATCAGCCTACGCCCTCACTGACTGCAGCCCAGATGATGTAAAAGATGAGTTTTACAGAAAGCTTTCGGACCTTCTCCAAAAAGTTAAGCGCTCTGATATAGTTATAATGGCTGGTGACTTCAATGCACAAGTAGGTAGACTAAGTGAAAATGAAAGACACCTAGGTGGATGTTACGGTCTCGCGGCTCAAAGAACAGACAATGGCGACCGTCTGTTGCAACTGTGCTCAGATAACCAACTATTTCTAGCAAACACTAATTTTAAGCATAAGGAAAAACATCTTTTGACCTGGCGACCCCCGAAGTCGTCTCAATGTTGGACACAACTAGATCATATCGCCATCAGTCGCCGATGGAGGGGTTTGATAGAGGACTGTCGCTCGTTCTGCGGCACATGTTTAGATTCAGATCATGCCCTAGTGCGAGCGCGAATTTGTTTGAAGCTTACTGGGAGTAGGAAAGACACTGTAAGAAAGCCTCTTAGGGTTTAACTTAATGATAATAAGGCGAAATATATATATATATATATATATATATATATATATATATATATATATATATATATAAATTTCCGAATTGATGGATGCTCGAAAACGAATCCCACCTGACTCTGAACATGATGAAGAGCGTAGTCAGCTTAGGTGCAGACTTATAAAAAGCCTTCGTAACAACCGTGAACAGTGGTCGGTGGCGAAAGCAAAAGCGATGGAAAAGGCAGCGGCGATAGGCAACACTAGACAACTTTTCCGTCTGATTAAGGAAACCGGTATTAGGAACCCGAATGTGAGTGAGACTATCTCGGAAAAGGATGGTCTTATTATCCATTCTCAACCTAGGAGGCTGGACCGATTGGCAGAACATTTTAGGGATCAGTTCAACTGGGATCGAGCCACTCTTCGGTTGCGCACGATCTCCAGTCATCCTGAATGGCGAATCGATTTAAGTCCTCCCAGTTTACATGAAGTTGAGAAAGCTATAGGAAATCTAAGGTGAGGTAGAGCGGCAGGTCCCGATAGGCTTACCCCTGAGATGTTTAGGGATGGTGGTCCAGTTTTAACGGTTAGACTGACCGAGATCGTAGGTAGAATCTGGGAAATGGACGTAATCCCATCTGACTGGTCTCAGTCGCTAATTGTCCCAATCTACAAGAAAGGGCAGAAGTCTTCTTCTGACAATCACAGGGGAATAAGTCTAACTAATATAGTTTCTAAATTGTTAGCCTCGATTATACTTAGACGTCTAACTAGAGCTCGTGAAGAGTAAACTAGAGAAAACCAGTCTGGTTTTCGACCTGGACGTGGTTGTATAGACCACATCTTCACACTACGACAGGTCCTGGAACACACACACACATTTAGACGTCCGACAATAGTCGTGTTCCCGGACCTTAAGGCGGCATTCAACTCAGTGGATCGTGAGGTTCTGTGGCAGTGTCTGTCATTGAAAGGTGTACCACAGAAGTACATTAACCTTATACAAGCACTCTACTTGAACACCACTGGTCGAGTGAGAGCATATGGTGAACTGTCACCGGAATTCTCTACATCAAGTGGTGTCCGTCAGGGCTGTCCACTCTCTCCATTCTTGTTTAACTTTGTCGTAGACATCCTCTTAGGGTTAACTTTCAGCTCGTCAGATTTTTCAGGGGTTGACCTTCTACCAGGAAAGTCGCTTACTGATCTAGAATATGCCGATGACATAGTCCTACTTGGTGAAGACGCTGACAAAATGCAGAGTATCCTGACTACCCTAAGCAACAATGCAAGCATGTTCGGGATGCCGTTGCCGAAATGCAAAATGTTGCTTCAAGACTGGGTTGCATTGGCACCTGAACTAGTGACAGGGAGTGAAGTGGTCGAGCGCGTTGATCACTTCACTTATCTGGGGAGTCTCATCAGTGCTGACGGCCTGGTGACTGACGAAATCTCAGCTCGCATACAGAAGGCTCGATTGGCTTTTGCCAACCTGCGTCACTTATGGCGTAGGCGTGATATCCGTTCTCTAATCAAAGGGCGGGTGTACTGCGCAGCAGTTCGTTCCGTTCTCTTATATGGCTGTGAAACATGGCCGTTAAGAGTAGATGTTCGTAGGTTACTAGTATTCGATCATAGATGTTTAAGAAGCATTGCTCGTATATCGTGGGACAGCCGAGTAAGCAATGCTGTCGTAAAGAAACGGATGCTAGGTAAGGATGGCAGATCAATCGATGAAGTGGTGAAACTTCATCAGTTGAGGTGGTTGGGACATGTGTTACGTATGCCTAACCACCGACTGCCTCGACGAGCTATGTTTTGTGGTGTAGGAGTAGATTGGAAGGAAGTTAGGGGCGGCCAGACCAAAACATGGCAGAAATCCATGAAGTCACTGACAAGTGGACTGAGTCATGTTGGTAGATGTAGACTACCTGGTTGGGGTCCGCGAGACGAAAGTCATCAATGGTTAGAGACCTTGAACGACATTGCTCAAAATCGTTTGCAATGGCGCAGGTGCGTCCAATCTTTGAGCTCTCTCAAATCCTAATCTTCTGGATTCGTCAGTTCTAACTTTGTCTTTCTAACTATCTCACTGAATTATATTTCTTGAATAATATCTTCGAACCCTAGTCTTCTTTATTAACATTAATACCTCTACTATTTTTATCACTATGGGATTTGCTTTGACATTTGCGTATCCGTGCTGTGGTATGGCAACATGAACTTA
Organism: Schistosoma turkestanicum; assembly: GCA_944470395.2. Lineage (NCBI taxonomy): Eukaryota > Metazoa > Platyhelminthes > Trematoda > Strigeidida > Schistosomatidae > Schistosoma > Schistosoma turkestanicum. The sequence goes on along the minus strand of OX103971.1, from coordinate 80,958,189 downwards.
TGTACATACGTACGAAGTTCTACGTTGCAAGTGACTGACTGACTGACTATTTCTAACAAACCTTGTAGCCCAAATTCAAATAAACGCTCAAACAAATAATTGCTTACTGGGCAATTTTGTAAGTCTAGGTAGTATTCGTCGAAGATTGGCCTCAGTTAAGGTGAAATATTGAGAAAACCAAACGAAACAAAGGATAATTATTTCATTGCCAGTTTGTGACGTTTCAGTAGTTTGGGCACACATGAACTCACAAGTGAGGGTAGCATGAAAATAACCTTTCGTAACTAAATAAATTCGAGATTATAAGTTATTTAATGGCTAACAAACAGATAGTCTTAGAAGACTACTGACCAAATGGAATTTAAATGTGTTCGACAGCGCTCAAATGGTTTATAAATCTTCAATTATGTAATATATTGACTTTCTCTCATCCAATCGAATAGGGATTATCTTAACATCATAGATAATACTGCAGCTCTTCCAGTATTGATGTGGAAACTTGCTCGTTCGAAATTACCCAAACAGCTATGACATGAGAACAAAATCATTATAAACTTTTGTCTTGATAAATATTTTGCACGAATATAAGATCGACTATTGCTCTCTGTTAAAGTAATGACATAATTCAGTTAGAGTTCACTATAAAAAAGACAGGATATGAATCGTTAGTTAAGTGCTTCAGACAAAAGCTAAGCCACCAAGGAAATGAGGTTCTTACGTTATTCTTATACATTGTAACACTTAATTACCAGGGGATAAAAGTATTTCCTCAGAACCTTATTATATTGATAAGAGCTGATTACTGCATCGGCGACCAGCCAAAAAATCGATCATGTAATGATAATAGTGAGGGATAAGTTCGAATAACTGACGATAACATATGGATTGATAAATCATTATCTAACGATCTTGAATCATAATATTACTTCAAAAATACCTTACGATTTGGTTTCTTAAGCCCCTACATTAAAAGCTGTTTTCAACACGGTCAGCGCTGCCAAATAAACCCTGTCTCTATTTTATATGACCCTCATCAGTAATAAAATCACTACTTATGGTCGACGAATCGAATCAACGTGGAAAACCAACATTTTTTCAAGTAATTATGATTATTAGATCCCACCCTATTACAATTGAAAACAAAGATAACTGAACAGCATTAATTTATACAAGAAATGTCTAATAACGTAGCAGAAAATAAGCAAAATTTGCAAGACGAACAATATATCAAAGATTAAAAATTATATAAACCAGAAAGATACATAATAAAAAATGAACATGATTTATCATCAGTTTATAAGTATGAATATATCAGAGAATCAATGTAGTGAATTTTGCATAATAATGATAAAAAGTGAAACAATGACAGTGATAGTATCATTTCTCATTGAGATTAATATATTGTAAACGAAGTCGAATACACGTACAAGGCACAATTATCTAGGCGATAAAAAGCATAGTTCAATAAAAACCAGAGGAAAAACAAAGAGAAACCAATAAATATTGTGCTCAGTTATCTTGGTAGAGATTAGACATTTTCATACTCCTTTATTTGTCGACCCAAACAACAGGCTATGACAATGCTTAATAATTGGAAGAAGCATACACCAAATGCGACACAAGCAACAATTATCAAGTTGCGCTTCAAGAATGCTCCAAAGACAGACACACAACCCTAGAAATAAAAGGGAGATTGTTACTTGGCAATATATAACATCGTTACAAACAACTAAGATTGACATTGTAGGTCGATGGGATAGACAAAGAAATAAGATGCTGGTAAAAGTTCAAAATATTAAAACCCACTTATGATTGACCTCAAACACCAACTGGATGTTATTTATCAGTCAAAGTACTTCTGTAACTATACCTAAGAGTTTTGAGTAGCTGCTTTGTCTATGGACCAAATTAATTCGCCAAGGAACTAACTTGAAATCGAGCATGGGTAAAAAAAATCTTCCATAAATCTCCTAAAAGCCTACCATTCAGAATTTAAATTCATTTGAGTGATGTATTACATAGAGAAGAAAATGCTCAGTCTAAACATTCACATATTGAATAATATGATATGAAATAAGGGAATGCATGTAGCCAAATGAAATGTTGAACAAACGATCGCGTCACCTATTTCTAAACTTCAACATTGTTGCTAACTAACAATTATCACTGGAAGAGATAAATAGTTGATAGAAGAGTAAGACATATAGCGCGAACTAACAGCATACGGTTGTAGACTTCCTCACATAATAGTTGCAATTTCCGGTTGTTATCCGAGGGGATGTTATGAAATAACATCAAGTCGCTGATTTATGGGATTTTGTATGTTAGCCCAGTAGGTCTCCAGCGAGCTCAAATCGGTCACCACTGGAGTTCTGCTCCTTAACATCGAGTGGCCAACTACAGAAAATATCTTCCAGAACACTATATGAATACCTGTTGATACATTCAAGTGTGATAGTATCTTCATAGTAAAAGTTGCAATGATTATTATAGGTCGATTAAATTTTTATATTTACTACTGAGTAATTTGTGATTACACAATTAACTAATCCCTACGTCAATTTGATCTATTGACGATTAGGAAATGTAAAAACGATTATCATCAAATAAGTAGTTACTTGAGCTAAATGACCACTCAGGAAATCTGATGACGTATGTCTACCGACAGTTATCACAATTTTATACTTAACATCACAAACAAAATTATGTGTCATCCACAGTATTTCATAACAGAGTATCCAAAAACGACTAGAACTTACTTCATCATAGACCACTTGCTCTCCTTTGCATGAGGCTGGCGGGTCTCCTTTGTAATCGCCAGGGCCTTTAGCACCACAGCAATGGAACTAGAACAAATAAGAGGTAATTTCATCTTACAGATGATTGGATCAAATCCATGAACTCAGTTATTTCCTTGTTTGGATTATCCAGAGCACCAGTCATCAGTGTATCAATTTCAGAGTCAATTCTGTCCTTATAAACAACTGCAACTATAGCAGCGGCCAACTCAGCAATCAAAAGTACAATGAGGAAGAACGCATACTAAAAACTATATGCTGGTTGATGTAACATACCATGTACAGCATGCAAACATTCTCCTTTATAGCCCCACAACAACCCAGGAAGCTCACTATGAGGATGATCACTCCGACAACAATGATAGCGATGGGTGCTGCCTGCCATACCTTATGCAAATTGTCACCATACTGACTGAATTTAACTTCGACGTATGCACCAGCCCCAATTAACACAAGGGAACATAACTGGGAGAAGCATGTAAAACAAAGTTTCTTCTTACCAGACAGATAATGTTTAAAACGAATACGCAGCTCTTAAGACACCTCATACCAGTACCCAAAGTTGCCATTCTTGCGAACCGTAGACGTCTAATGCACAGGATACAAACTGCCCACTTTCTTTGTCAAATTCTTTTCATTAGAACACTTAAACAATTTTAAGTAATTGGCAATTGGTCGACGTTGTTAAAAAAAATAACAACGCAGGATTCTTTGAGGTATATTTTGAACTACTGAGTTAAATTACTTTGTTCATACACGATTTCGTTTTTTCTGCGAACGGGCGCGATTTGAAATAAACAGCTTATCATTAAGAACAGGGGCTTTAAGTCTTTGTTATTTTCATACATGCTTCAGGAAATAAGTGGGCTGGACTTCAGTCTATAATCACATCGCTTTGATTACCGATCACAAACAAATAGCAGTGTACTCGTGAAATCACACTTAAATTTCTCCCTTCCATTCTGAAGATAGGGTGAGTGGGTGTCTCGTTGACCAAAACAAAACAGCCATCTACAGCAGTGTTTAAAACTTACGAAGCTATTTATTTCTAGGATTCACTTGCCACCTAAGCATTATGGTACTGATAAAGCACACTTCAAGGAACCGAATTCGAAGGATTCATATGCTTGTGGTCAGAGGAAAAGTAGATTAAGCTTAACAGGCTTTCGCTTCTGACGAGAATGAATCTCAAATGCCTCGATGCAGAAACCTAGATACATAAGAACGGTATTACCAAACTGTAATGAAACAATTTCTTAAATACCTAAAATATATCACTTTTTTAAAGAGCTTCTAGGTACCGCTTAGACCACCTTATAGTGGACTCCAAAATTTGTCAAATGATTTGAAAATATTACTGCAATCCATACGTAAAGGAGGTTGGAGGGCCGAGCCATAGTAAAGCCAACAACTCCGCTCTACTTGATCAGTAAAGATGCATTAAGGAAGACTGAAGACTCCTGAAATCAAGTTATGAATGTACGTGAGAGGAAGGGTAATACTTCTATCAAAGTATTGTCGTACCCTGTCGTTGGTAGGCTTTGTGAAGATGATTCCAAAAAGACATTCTGAGGTGCCAGACAACCTGACTCGCCACCAAACACATTCCCGAAGATTGATAAACTTTCGAATGTATACTTGATATGCTTCTGAGTATTTTTAGAGTTATTTAGTAGAAAAAACTGACTCATTTTGTTCGATGAACTATCAGCTCTCGTACATGATCAGTTGATGCTTTTGACCATAAATTCATGAGTGCCTTCCCCCAGTTTGTCTGAATAAGCCTCGTGTAAATGGATAGGTGACTTACCAACAATTAGTTTTTTTAAGTAGGTGATCTTTGTCCCTTCCATATCTTTCTCTGAGTTTTGAAATTTCACATGTGAAGCAGTTGGGTCTGCCCTGCTTTTATGGTTATTCATTGCATTACACGGCCTGACTAGGTGCACGTGGATTCCAGTTAATAAGGGACGTTTTTCGGCTCATAATGTTTCACGTCTGGTAGCCACCACCTGGAAAGGATGGAAGGTTATTTTTATTAGCTGAAGTCTGTAATCCTATTCCTTCTTCACTTTGTGTACATTATGTTGATTAAAGTTTGTGGAGATAGGTATGACAAACTTATTCTGTATTTATTCTGTTAATTTTTCACTGCTTGTACACTTTCTATAAAATGATTGTACATTTTGTTTAAGTATGTGACCTTGAAGGACGAATAGCGTCGACTGCTCACCTGTTGTACACAGCACGACATGCGCTGTTTTCTCCCAACAAATACACTTTACACATATTCCGTGTTCTCCATTGCTCATTAATGTGTTATCTGGATTCTAATGCATATATTATTTACATTTATAGACTACCGTCATATTCATATCCTATTCTACGACGGAATATATCACTGGGATTACTAATCTCCTATAATTGTGGATTTTTGGTACCAAACGCAACGGAACACCTACAAGTAACGTCCATACATTTTTATTGTGTTCATAACATTCAAGTGATACATTTCGCTATACATCTTATTGTATTCAATAACTTTGTTAATATTTTGAAATAATATATCGTTTGGTCCACCACAATTGATTGGTGAGCCCGCGTTTATGCTATTTGTTGTACTGCTATAATTTTTTTATTGACATTTTCGGCTGACACGCTTTGTTTGTATCTAATACGGTTTTACCGGAACTAACCCATTGACAATGAATTTTTCTCCAGCCAATACTTTTACCACATCACAATCTGACGATAAAGTTCTAAGTTCAGTTAACGCTATCTCAGATTTCAAACTTCCTGCATATGGTGCTAGTAATCCTAGAATGTGGTTCTCAAAAATTGAAGCCTTATTCTTAGCCAGAAATGTACGCACGCAAACGACCAAATACGCTTATGTCGTTATTGTGCTACCCAAGTCGGAGATCTAATTGAACAAGTACCTGAGAGAGAGCCGTATGACAAAATTAAGGCCGCTTTAATGCAACGAACTTCAGTCTCCGATGAAAAAAGGCTACAACAGCTGTTAACTTCATGTGCATTGGGAGACAAGAATCCATCTTAATTATTAAGACACATGAAAGAATTGTCAGGACCGTACAAATTGGACGAAATCTTACTCAAACAAATTTGGTTTCAACGGCTACCACATAACGTACGACAGATTCTTACTGTAACCATAAACTCTGTCAACCTAACAGATTTAGCTGACATGGCTGACAGAATAACAGAAATTTATCCAGATAGCCAGGGAGTTAATTCGGTACAAACCACTAGCATGGATAATATGTGTACCGTTCTTAACCTTCAACAACAGCTACTGAAACTGACGAACCAGACCGAAACGTTACAAGCCTCGGTCACAGCGATTAGCGCCAGACCAACCGCGTCTGCGTATAGAAGCAGGTCACGCTGTAGACAGCGCTCTAGGTCTTCTAAACGACCAACCGGTGTCTGTTGGTATCGTCAAAGATACGGTGACAAGGCTCGCCGCTGCTTACAACCGTGAACATTCATCACACCCAGGGAAACTGGTCGGCCAAACAGTTATGGCGGCGACTGTTTCTGGCCACACTTCAGGTCGTCTTTTTCACATCCGGGGTAGAATTTCAGGCTCAGACTTTTTAGTCGATACAGGAGCTGAAATAAACATAACTCCACTTCAACTCTTCCGACAACAACTCACCACTATTAGTAAGGTGACACTCCAAGCGGCCAACGAAACCTAAATCAATACTTTCGGAGAACAGTCTCTCAGGCTTGACCTTGGTCTGAGACGGCGTTTCACGTGGGTATTTGTAGTAGCTCAAGTAAAACAGCCAATTCTCGGAGCAGATTTCCTTACTGCTTATAATCTCCTGGTAGACGTGCGTGCCAAGCGACTAGTCGACAACCAGACACGTCTACATGTAAACGGCATAACTAACAACAACTACGAAATTCATAGGATACGTATAATTAGGCCCATCAGTTAACCTTTCGCCGATATCTTAGCTAAATATGATGGCATCACCAGGGTTGACTATCGTAAGGAAGGTACTGCACACCACGTACTGCACCACATTACTACTACTGATCCACCCGCCTGCGCCAAACCAAGGAGACTACCTCCACACAAACTTCGAATTGCCAAAAAAGAATTCGAGCACATGGTGCAGCTGGGTATCATCCGCCAATCAAACAGCCCATGGGCTTCACCGCTTCACATGGTTCCAAAAAATGATCAGGACTGGCGCACATGTGGTGATTACTGATGTTTGAATAATCAAACGACTACAGACAGATACCCAATTCCTCATCCTCATGATTATTCACTTAACCTACATGAAAAACATTTTTTTTGAAAACTTACCTTGTAAGAGCATATCACCGAATCCCGATGGCGCCAGAACATATCAAAAAACAGCCATTATCACCCCTTTTGGTTTGTTCGAGTTCTTGAGAATGCCATTCGGGTTAAAAAATGCAGCCCAAACATTTCAACGCTTTATCTACTGCACCGGGTGCACTTCGCTTTTAGAAAGTAAACCTTCTAAGTTTTTAATCAGTTAATAATACTTGTCGTTTGTAACTGTTAATACACAATAAGTTATACCCTTAGATATTTGAGTTAATTAGACAAGCAATTATCCCACCAAATTTTCCATTATGACAAATAATTCGAGTAAAAGAGAAATGTCTCCAACTTTTAAACCACCCAAAAGATCAAAATCTGCAAACCCTATGTCAGATGAATCTTCACTAATTATTCCAATGGTGAAACTCGTAGATATAAGGATACTATACCCAAGTATACCGAAACGTCTACACAGAAAAAACTTCAACATAATCTTGTAAAGCCAAAATCTGGAAATTCACAAACCAAGGAGTTGAATGCTCCATCCGAAACCGTTAATAGTAGTAATAACTATGGCAGCGAGATACGACAGTTACAAACCTCACTTGCCGAAATGAACGATAAGCTTAACCTGTTAGCACCCCTCATGCACTTATGGGCCCCAAATAATGATAGGAACCTCGAAGAATTAGCCAAAGCGGAATATATCCTAGATTTTGTGGCTGGGGAAGTTACTAAAAGAATAATGGCTTCCTTCAATGCGATCGCACATAACCTCTCCGACCGCACATCCTCGACTTCGCTTAAGGATAACTGTCTACAAGCGTGTGGTATGGCAAACGTCAGTTGTCAAGTCACACGCCTCAGAAAAAAATCCGACAAACCAACTTGCCTCCTTCTGTTCAAATTTGGCCGCTGCAACGACGCCAAACAATTTATCCGTTCGAGCAAAATTATTAGCACATCAATCTTATTACTTACTTACTTAATTACGCCCGTTACCCCCAATGGAGCATACGCCACCCACAAGTTTTCTCCAACCAACTCTGTCCTGCGCTTCCCTTCCCAGTTCTGTCCAATTTTTGTTCATTATTCTCATATCTTTCTCTATTTCTAATGTGTTCCTTGGCCTTCCTCTTTTCCTTTTGCCTTGAGGGTTCCATGTGAGGACTTGTCTTGTGATGCAGTTAGGTGCTTTTCGTAATGTGTGTCCTACCCACTTAATAATAATAATAATAATAATAATAATAATAATAATAATAATTTATTCTCAAATAACAAACATGTTAGCTTTTGTATTTCGCTATTTCGCTGTTCTTCAGTGTTGCTGATTACTTCGCCTTCCTTGCTTTTCACTGGTCGTTCTGGTTTACGATAGTTTCCGGCCAGCCTCTTTGTTGTTTCGTACAATTGTCTCAAGTTTCCGTCTCTTGCAGCCTTTTCCGCCGTCATTGCTAGATCTTCCACATATTTTCGTTTGTCAGATCTGATGCTCTTCTTCACTTCCCTGTTTCCTTCCGTATATGCAGCTTGTGCGGTAACTTTCTCTGCTCTTGTTCGGCTGATATTGATTGCTGCTTTCTTGTTCCTCCTTTCTTCAATTTTTGCGAGAGTATCAACAGAGATCCATTCCTTGTGATGGTACTTCTTGTGACCCAGAACTTCGTGACATGTTGAAGTGATTGGCTGCTTAATCCCTTTCCAATTGTTCTCCAATGTTGCGTCCTCTCCAATGATAATAAAAAAAAAAAATAATAATAATAGTAATAATAATTTATTCTCAAATAACAAACATGTTACAAGAGACATGCCAATTTACAGTCAAGATCAAAATGTTAAGATTAGCAACATATTTCTTTTAAAACGGTATACAGTTACTGAAACATTTCACAAGATTCATTGTTTTCTTAAAGATGGAATGTACAATGCGAATAATTGGCGCAAGTTACGAAGGTTGCGTTACGACAATCATCTTATGGACTGAGAAACGATTCATGGTAGAGATAGGTTTTCATATAACAAGAATTGATACGGTAAATTTACAAAGGTCTGATTGATATGTTGTTAATCTTAACATTTTGATCTTGCCTGTAAATTGGCATGTCTCTTGTAACATGTTTGTTATTTGAGAATAAATTATTATTATTATTATTATTATTATTATTATTCATCAGCTAATGATTTCACATGTTCTTGGGTAGGGTAACCAAGTCTACTGCAAATATCCAGACTAATATATGTGGATTGGAATAAGGTTCTGAAAAAAGAGGAATAAAGAAAACGGGACGAGGAGCAGAACAGAAAATATTCGTGTTCAAAGCCGAACAACGGCTTTGCACATACGTTTATGGACAAAACAAAGGTATGTTTACTCAGACTTTTTTAACAAAAACTAAACACCTGCACTTATGTAGGTTAATGAAGACAATTCAATAGTGAGATAACTAATAATATGGCTAACCCTCCCCAAGTTAAAACCATTCCGTATAAATTTAACCTTAGTAACGAGCTGTGTCATCAAGACATTACTAGAAACGGTGGTGAACTGCAATGCCAGCCGAATCAAAATTTTTTCGGGATACAGCCACTTGTGGTACCTCTTGCGCGACATATAGCTCAAGTCATTTCATACCACATACATAATATGACAGCACGCTCCTCGCACAATCTCAAACAGACAACATTCTCCCCCTTTCCCCCGGGCTAACAACCCCTCCTGTAAATTCCAGTAATTTACTTAGCATGTCCCCCCCAAACTCCTCATACCACACTCACGTAGATCATAGTAACTCCTTTACCCAAGATACCCTAAACTATTTTAGCTTAGCGGGACATCTGTTTAATATATGTCTTATTAATGCTCGTTCAATCTGTAATAAAAAGACAGATCTAGTCATGTTTGCTACTATCTGTCAACCATCACTTATTATGATAACTGAGACATGGACCTGTAGTAATATTTCTGATCTTACTATATCTCTTGAAAACTATGATCTGTTTCGAAGTGATAGGTTAGAAGGAAGAGGTGGAGGATGCCTCATATATGCCCACTCTAGCCTAAACTCGCTCTTATGTGATATATCTGAACTAAATAGATTGCCAGACTCTGTGTGGATCGTTCTGAAACCGTCAAATGGCGTTTCTTTACTGTTCGGCTGTGTCTACCGACAGCCTAATGCACCAACAGGAGATCTAGCCTTATTGTCAGAAGTATTCACATTTGTTTCATCCCTACCGTTCACAAGCAAGGCTATTTGTGGGGACTTCAACATGCCTGAAATCTCTTGGTTCCCAATCAAAGCACCTAAACGATTCGAATCATTTATCGAATGCTTAGAGCTTGGAGAGTGGACTCAGCATGTCAATGGCCCAACCAGAAATCAAAATACATTGGATTTGGTTTTCACCAGCAATCTCATTCCTCACACTGTATATGTTGGAAAAAAGTTCCCAGGTAGCGATCATAATATGGTCATATGCAGCCTTGATATAGGAGCTACAACTATAAAGTATAAATCCACTACACTTCGTAGGGACTTTCGTAGGTTTGATTGGTCAAACTTCCGTAACTGCCTCAGAAGCATTGACTGGACAAACTACTTTACCGCACACAACATTGACGAACTAATGAATGTATTTTATCACAACACAAATAGCATATTCAACAAATTTGCACCTTTAGAATCCTGGAGGCCCAGAATTCCTAAGGACTTATTTATGCTACGTCATATACGAAAACGTCTTCGAAGACATGCTTCCAGATTTCATAACTGTAATGACTTCTCCTCATTAGTAACGATGACTGAAATATGTGTCGAGGCAGAAATAACACGTACTAAAAAGGCAATCGCACAGGAAAAGCGTGCTGTTCAGCTGAACAGGGAATCCTCTGAACTCATAAAACTCCTTCGGAATAAACTCAAATGCTCCAAAGTGAAAGGAGGGAGCATATTTATTGAGGACAATCAAGTGTATGACGACCCTAAAAGTATCGCAGAGTTGTTTAGCGAACATTTTTGTGCCACATTAACAAACGAAAACTCAATAAATGAGTTACATCTGACCCAAACTCCTTCCTGTGAAATCGCCAGTGTTGAATTTAGTATACAGAACATTTCTAAGGCGATTGGTACACTGAAGCACTCTTACATTGAAGGACCAGATGGCATCCCAGCCAGCATGCTGAAAAATGGTAGCAATGATCTGAGTGCTATTCTTCTCAAACTATTTACTATATCTCTCTCCACAGAGTGTTACCCTAATAACTGGAAGACTACACATATCATCCCCACTATAAAATCGGGGCCTACAGCGAACGTTGAAAATTACCGACCTATAAACATAACCTCAGTAGTATCTCGGGTTATGGAGAAAATAGTTAAGGCAGAGTTACTACAACATCTACTTAGTAACAATCTGATATCGACCTCACAGCATGGGTTCTTGAGGTCCAGGTCGTGTGATACATGTCTGTTAGATTATTTCAACAATATCACACATGAACAAGACAAAGGACTTCTGGTATCAGTCCTTTTCTTCGATTTTAAAAAAGCTTTCGATAAAGTCCCACACAAAAGGCTTCTACTTAAACTGAAGTCATTCGGAATCATCAACCCACTGCACTCATGGTTAGCTTCATTCCTAAATGGACGACAACAAATGATAAAGTACAATGACTGTCTTTCATCACCAAGACCAATAACCAGTGGGGTTATCCAGGGAAGTGTCTTAGGTCCACTCTTGTTTCTAATGTACATTAATGACATATGTAATACTATAAAATTTGGAAGAGCATACTTATATGCTGATGATCTGAAAATAGTATACAGCTATAAGCCTGAAGATCTGGACGAAAATATAGCTAAGATTCAGAGTGATCTTGATAACTTAAGTACCTGGAGCGAGACATGGCAACTGCCGTTTAACCACAACAAATGTGGCATAATGCATTTTGGCAAGCATCACCTTGATTCACCAGTCTACTTACAAAAATGTAGGGTTCAGACACTCATATCAGCGCGTGACCTTGGTATTAGTTACTCTAAAAGCCTAAAATTCGAAGAACATGCCTCAAATATTATCTCTAAATCTAGACGACTAATTGGGTTTATAAACAAGAACTTCTTCACAAGTGAGGCTAAGCTTACTCTCTTCAAAATCTGTATAAGGCCCACACTTGAATATTGTTCACTCATATTTTCAAACATGAATATCATGGACAAAATGAGAGTAGAAAATGTTCAAAGAAGCTTCACCCGGCGACTACTCGGATTGAGCAATAACCTCGACTACACAGAAAGATGCAAGCATCTTTCCCTAGAACCTCTATGGCGCCGTCGTCTCAAAAACAACCTAATGCTCCTCTATAAACTAATAAATGGTCTTTCGTTCGCAAAATATCGCCCAAATATGAACCAAGACACTGCTTACAGACTTAGAAACAACGCATATACACTATTAACGGCAAAACACAAAAAATCATTGCGTTCTAATTTCTTTGTAATACGATACAGTCTACTGTGGAACAGGTTACCAATCGCTATTCGTATCTGTGACACAATCACTAAGTTCAAGAAACTAGTTATGCTGTTGCTAGATTCTAAAGAGATTTATCGACTATTCCCAGAACTCACACAAAGTCCCCAGGCACTCTTTTATGGTCCACCAAATATTTAGATAAACCTCAGAAACTAATTATAGACTATGACCATATTGTGTTCTCATTACCACCCATACATGTATCATGAAATGGTAGACAAATCCCCCTGCTCCTACTAACAGCAATAGGTTACGCCTTTGAGCTGTTAACCGTGACTTTTCTCTGCTTTTAAATTCCAATCATTATTTTCATATTGTAGAATTCTTTTTGAATGTTTTGTTTTTGGGAAAATCCCTCCATGTTTACATATTTTTGCCATGACCTGATGGACTTTTTCTCTTGACATTTTTGGTATTTTATTTGATTCCAATTTGAGATTTTACCATTGTATGTCGTTATTCTTTCCATATTTTGTACCTATATTGAAGTTTTTGTGTTTGCTTCTGAATTGTACATATATTGTTTAAATTTGATATAATATGGCTACCGCCACATTTTTGGATAGACGCAGTGGCTGCTGAACTTAGTGTCACTTACTAGCTATTGTAATAGATACTCTACGGAGTAATTTAGTCCTGGAAGAAACATAAACATCGTAAGTCTCTGTATTTCCATTTTTTATAACAATAGAGACGGTTTTCTCCTAGAATTTTCGGCTTTCTGATTTGGCTGGGACGGGTATCTAGGAGAATCGTACCGGTGTGTTTCTATTGGACGCGATTAGGACAGCCGCCTGCGAAATAAATTCTACAGTCTGATGTTTGCTCTTCGTGCGTGAATTATACTTGGAAATATTTACCAGAACGAAACATTTGGAATTTAATCGTTTATCGTACTAGACTTCCTTGGAGGAAGACGTTGGAACTACGTATCATTAATTTTGAACTGAAATTTGGATTTATTCTATTTTGTATCGTTAACGTCTTTGCTGGACTTTATTTATGATGTCAAACCGAAAAAAATCACACGTGAGGAGGGTGGAAGAGCTCGACGGATCACAGGGCTCTAGGCAAGTCGTTAGTGATAACCTTTTTATGGGTAACCCACATGTTATGTCTGATATTTATTATTGTAAGTCATCGATAGAGGGTTTAGAATTACCTAAGGTTGAACTTTCATATTTTGATGGAAGGTCTCGCGACTATTTTAAGTTCATACGACAGATAGAGACGTTTATAGAACCTCGAATCAAGGATGATCAAGTTCGTTTATTGTATTTAATTCATTATTGTAAGGGAAAAGCGAAAAATGCGATCGAAGGCTGTCTTATAATGGACCCACAGGCAGGATATAAGAGAGCTAAGGTTATTTTAAAACAGCTTTTTGGGCAGTCACATGTGATAGCGCGAGAAACCTTAGAGGACTTATTTAGAACTGGGAATGTCGAATTTAATGATCCCGAATCATTGACGAACTTGGCCATTAAAATGCAAAATGCTTCTTTAACTTTAGAACAGTTAAATTGTACAGCTGAACTTAACTCTATGACTACTTTAGAACGAATAGTAAGGCTCCTACCTCGTCGAATGCAAGCCCAGTGGGCAGAGCTAGTATTCAAGTGGGACGAAGAGGAGAGAGAGCCCAATTTTAACGAATTGACGGAATTTATTATGTCTCGTGCTAAGATAGCTGGTAGTAGGTTTGGAAGATTAGCTTATCAGGCTAAAACAGGAAATAATAAGGAAGCTACTAGTGGTCTGCGTGCGAGACATTCGGATTCTTCGTTTCTACCTAAAGCATACTCGGAAGATAAGAGAATTGTCAATTATATCACGAAAGCATACCCTGATGAAGTACGAGTACGTGACCGTAACGATGTAAATTCTCTTGATGCGTGTCCTCGTAAGAAGCCGGATGGTGTAACAGATAAGATGGCTTTTCTAAGTGTAGAAAAGAAAGAAAAAGGTGAAAAAGGTAGGCATCAAGATGGATCCGGAGTGTGTGACGATAAAAGCCTTTTAGCTGCTCGAAAGGCCTGGAACGGTAATTTGGATTCGAGTAATCAGAGGTTGGTGAGTTCAGCAAATATGAATAAAGCCCAGACAGGATTGACTGAACGGAATAAAGCTTATTTTCGGAACCCTTCAGTTAGGGTAAATTATATAACTGGACCTAGAGTAGCTTCTAGGATAAGTGATGGTGATACAGTAACGGTTAAGAAGCCTAGGAGACATGATGCTACTATTACTAAAAAGCCTGAACCTCATGCTCTTACGGATGCTACGATTAGCTATGGAAATAGTAGCCATCAGAACCTCAATAGTCACAGTGATAATAAGGATATAGAAAGTGTCAGCAGTCCACTTATAGGGACTAGTTTATCGACTTCATCGAGTGAGCCTCCTAGTGTTTCGACGCCGTTGGACCTCGTCACGAAGGTTAAGTTGATTGAAGATGCACAAGGTTGTGCAGCTGTAACTGTTCCTATTACGGTTGACCGTCAGTCGAGTGATGATGAGAAGAAAATGGTTGATGGTAACAGACAGTCTACAGTGATGTGTGATGACGATGCTATTGTTGAGCATATGTCATGTGCCGCGGAAACGGATGCTAATGTAGAACGGAATCATTTAGACGTTGACAATAAACTGGATGTCACTGATGTG
The DNA here is from genome assembly GCA_944470395.2 of Schistosoma turkestanicum. Classification (NCBI taxonomy): domain Eukaryota; kingdom Metazoa; phylum Platyhelminthes; class Trematoda; order Strigeidida; family Schistosomatidae; genus Schistosoma; species Schistosoma turkestanicum. Next base: position 80,942,853 of record OX103971.1, on the reverse strand, counting down.
ACAAATGAGTTACCGACGATGATGAACACTGTTCAAACCTCCTCTGCATCAGGAGATGGAAGGATAAATATTGATCCTACGTCATGCTACTTAAGGTCTTCTGGAGACGACGAATTGTCAAAATTGGAAATCTCACCCTTGCATATTAGTTATGGGTCGAAAACTTCTGTTGATAAGTTGGCATCACGGACTTCATGGTATCTGCTGATCAGAGCAAGTGGTGGTGGATTGGCGACTCGTCCCCACGATAGAGAATGTAGTCCTTGGATAGGATATGACCAGTTTTGCGACGCGTTGTTCATGTTCGTATGGGTTAATTGGGGAAGGTTTATACTACCGTTAGGTCATTCCACGATAGATAGGGGAATCAAGGGCCTGATGGGAAAGTATAGGTATCTAGTTAGCGCGATAGGTCATATCCATGTTGGATGGCGGGTAGGCGTACTGCTGTAAGTCCTACACGTTATTCCGGTGTGGATTAGGGGATAACATGGGAACCCTAATTAAGGTGTCGTTAACGCTTGCTGTTTTTGCATGGAGGGATTTTGCGGGCCGGTGTAGAATTCTTTTTGAATGTTTTGTTTTTGGGAAAATCCCTCCATGTTTACATATTTTTGCCATGACCTGATGGACTTTTTCTCTTGACATTTTTGGTATTTTATTTGATTCCAATTTGAGATTTTACCATTGTATGTCGTTATTCTTTCCATATTTTGTACCTATATTGAAGTTTTTGTGTTTGCTTCTGAATTGTACATATATTGTTTAAATTTGATATAATATGGCTACCGCCACATTTTTGGATAGACGCAGTGGCTGCTGAACTTAGTGTCACTTACTAGCTATTGTAATAGATACTCTACGGAGTAATTTAGTCCTGGAAGAAACATAAACATCGTAAGTCTCTGTATTTCCATTTTTTATAACAATAGAGACGGTTTTCTCCTAGAATTTTCGGCTTTCTGATTTGGCTGGGACGGGTATCTAGGAGAATCGTACCGGTGTGTTTCTATTGGACGCGATTAGGACAGCCGCCTGCGAAATAAATTCTACACATATCTTCATAGCAGTTTTAGTTTTTATTTCTAGTAGACAGACAAATTGAAAAGCCTGTAGATGCTGATCAACTACTGTCAATTACAAGGAGCTCAAACACCGTGTATCATTGTGAGTATCTTCTTATTTAAGTATTAACAGTTTAACTAATTTTTATTTCCCCAATTCATTAACATCCAAACACCTTGCCTGCTTACCAACTTATCGCTTTACTCATTAATTTTTAACATTATTTCAACTCTTTTTTTCTCTTTCTCCTCGTTCCAGCTCCCTGTCCTTCCTATTTCCAAACTGCCTATTAATTGACTCATCTTACAAATCGTACCATTCGTTTACTTAAAATCAGTGTGACATGCTATGCGGATATATTGTCTGGCAAAGTTGTCTGGATTGCTTGTAAAGTTGGAACTAGTAGAGAATGTTAATTCCAATAAGGTGTACAAAAAAAAATTGAGAGTAGACTATAGACCATTATTTACAATCAACCATTAAACGTAAGAGAGCCTAACATCACAAAAGGAGGGAGGGTGATGTATCTGACCAGCATTCATGACGGTGGGGCGATAACCTCAATCTACCCATGTCTGTGTGGCAGAACATTTTGTTTGCTTACGGCTCCTTACGATATGGCAGGATGTAACAAATCAGTGACATTGATGTTACTTTTCCTTGTTAACCTCGTCTACAACTCATGTCTGTAACCTTGCACTGGTTTTTACTTCCTACCGAGAAATCCTATTGCAAGCTGGTCTTGATAACTATACTAAAAAAGAGCTCATTCATAATTTCTTGAGCTGCAGAGTTAAAAATAAAAAGAATATATAAAACAAAAAATTATATCACTGAGCCTCTTTATTATATTTTGTAAATCAACATTATTACTAACAACTTGGTACTTCTGAATTTCCTCTATTCTTTCGACTAACTTCCCAATAGTTATCTCACCAATAATTTGTCTTCATTAACCTACATAAGTGCAGGTGTACAGTAATGACATTAAAAAAGTCTGAGTAAACATACCTTTGTTTTATCTATAAACGTATTTTCTGTTCCGCTCCTCGTCCCGTCTTCTTTATTCCTCTTTTTTCAGAACCTTATTCCACTCCTCATATATTAGTCTGGATATTTGCAGTAGACTTGGTTACCCTACCCAAGAACATGTAAAATCATTAGCTGATGAATATCAACCATACCTTTGTACATTTACCGCATCAGTTCTTGTTATATGCAAACCTATCTCTACCATGAATCGTTTCTCAGTCCATAAGATGATTGTCGTAACGCAACCTTCGTAACTTGCGCCAATTATTCGCATTGTACATTCCATCTTTAAGAAAACAATGAATCTTGTGAAATGTTTCAGTAACTGTATACCGTTTTAAAAAAAATATGTTGCTAATCTTAACATTTTGATCTTGACTGTAAATTGGCATGTCTCTTGTAACATGTTTGTTATTTGAGAATAAATTATTATTATTATTATTATTATTATTATTAGTCGAAAGAATCGAGGAAATTCAGAAGAACCAAGTTGTTAGTAATAAAGTTGATTTACAAAATATAATAAAGAGGCTCAGTGATATAATTTTTTGTTTTATTTATTCTTTTTATTTTTAACTCTGAGGCTCAAGAAGTTATGAATGAGCTCTTTTTTAGTATAGTTATCAAGACCAGCTTGCAATAGGATTTCTCGGTAGGAAGTAAAAACCAGTGCAAGGTTACAGACATGAGTTGTAGACGAGGTTAACAAGGAAAAGTAACATCAATGTCACTGATTTGTTACATCCTGCCATATCGTAAGGAGCCGTAAGCAAACAAAATGTTCTGCCACACAGACATGGGTAGATTGAGGTTATCGCCCCACCGTCATGAATGCTGGTCAGATACACCACCCTCCCTCCTTTTGTGGTGTTAGGCTCTCTTACGTTTACTGGGTAATTGTAAATATCGGTCTATATTCTGCTCTCAATTTTTTTTTACACCTTATTGGAATTAACATTCTCTACTAGTTCCAACATTACAAGCAATCCAGACAACTTTGCCAGACAATATATCCGCATAGCATATCACACTGATTTTAAGTAAACGAACGGTATGATTTGTAAGATGAGTCAATTAATAGGAAGTTTGGAAATAGGAAGGACAGGGAGCTGGAACGAGGAGAAAGAGAAAAAAAGAGTTGAAATAATGTTAAAAATTAATAAGCAAAGCGTCGATTCTGCCAGTGATCAAGCCAAAAATGTGGGTTTGCTATGTAGACGACACTTTCCTTATTATCAGTAGAATGAGCTGTAGATTATCTACAATCGGATCAACAACGTCTTCGATGACATCAATTTCACGATGGAAAAGCAACCAAACGACAGCCTATCATTCCTGGATGTACTAATCACCAGAACTAACACAGAAATACTAGAAACTCAAGTATTTCGGAAGCCAACCCACACAGACGTAATTCTTAGCTACGACAGCAACAACCCAAGAACCCACAAGATCGACTGCATACAAACTTTGTTCAAGAGAGCGAAGACACATTGAAGCACATACCAAGCATTAAAAAACGAGGAAAAAAACCTGATGACTATCTTCCAAAAATAACGGCCATCCACGCAACTTCATCAAAAAACATCAACCGAAACCATCATCAGAAGCGAAATCAAGCACAGAAACAAATAAACGCATCATCTAACCATACATCAAAGACATATTGGAGCATACAGCATGACTACTGAAACCATTTGGAATAGGTTTGGCACACAAACCAACAGAATCACTTCAATCAATCCTATGTAGACCAAAGGACAAAACGACAAAGGAAGAAAAACCAAATATCATCTACAAAATAAATTGCTCAAACTGTGAAAAACGCTACATAGGACAAAGTGGACGACCTCTTCAGCTCCGTTTACGTAAACATCAATTAGCCACGACGACGCTTCGCTTATATCAATACATACCGACAGTTGTGGACACACATTTGATTGGAACAATGTGGAAATACTGGGTAGGGGGAGGACAAAGAACACTAGAGAATTATTAGAAGCTTGGCACTCAGGCCAATCAGCAATCAACAAACACACCGACATTGACTCAATTTATCAACCAATCAGAAAAATCATAGGTAACACAGGATCAAGAAACAGATCAAAAGGGGGTTGCAATCAAAACAAAGTTGCAAACAACGACAGGTCAAAAGTCAACAGCAACCAGTCAAGATCGAGGTTAGCAGAACAAGCTACAGGTCAAACGTGGAGAAATTCGAATGCTTCACTTCTATCTGAAGTTTGTGCTGATGTTGTTCAGAAGAACAATGAAAGCTCCACAACCAAAGCAATCAGCTCAGAGAACGAAACACCACCACAATCATCCACCTGAGCTACAAGTTTTCTCCACCATCTTATAACGCTATTCCCAACTTGTGACCTTTAGTGGTTCATATCGGTGAAGTTATAGATTTCTGTTCAATCTACCTCAGAGATTTCTATCGTCTTCATATTGTAAATTGAAAAGGAGATCAGAACGGTTTTTAAGGAGGGTTAGTACCGTCGACGCTTCGGCTTGCTGGGTTTCATCACATCCTCACTGATTCTGTGCACTGATTGTGATCAGTCAAATCGGTGGCGTCGAGAACCATATTCTTTACCTTAATGTACATCTTTATTTGCTTATCTATTTCGAAGCAGCTTATTTGCAAGGTTTCTGAAAACTTCTTTGTCTTCTCTGAGAGGTAAAAGGTGTCAGTAAGTAAGTGAGATCGATATTTACTGATTGCGGTCATTTTATCTCGATTTTGAGAAGCTATGTAGCGAACATGCAATGACAATTTTCACGTATATACGAACAAACTCCTTTAACTACTTTGATTATTGAGTTAGTGTGTCACAAACTCAAGCAAAGCTGCTACCTTAAAAATGAAATTATAACCAAGATATATGTCCGGCAGTTATGATGATGGTATGACAATCTCATTCTACTCACATCAATGGGGCAGAACATTTCGTTTGTATATGGCTCCTTACGATACAGTAGGGTGTAAATAATCACTGAGAATGATTTTACTTTCTTATGTCAACTAGGTCTATATCAGTTGTTTGTAAACTTGCACTGGTTTCACTACCTATTAAGAAACCTACTGCAAGCTAATTATAGTAGTAAAAATAATTTATTCTCAAATAACAGCATGTTATAAAAGGCATGCCTATTTACAGACAAGATCGAAATATTAAAATTGCCAATATGTTTTCTGTAAAAGGTTCTTCAGTCAGATAAATATTTCATAAGATAAACTGGATTCATATCAATCATTAAATTTTCCACATAAAATCATAGATAATGTTTCAGACTCTGCAATGTACAGTGCGGTAGCTGGCGCCAGTTACGACGGTTACGTTACGAAGAACCACTAATGGCTGAGGACCAATGCAAGGTAAATTCAGGTCTGCATATAACAAGAACTGATGAGATGAGGGTGCAATTACCTTCTTGTTGACATTTGTCAGAGAATAACCCGACGGACTCCTAGATAAAGTAACCATGTCTTCGGCAATTATCAAGGCTAACATTTAAGGAGTAGGATAAGGTGCTCAAAAAGAAAAATAAAGAGAAATTAATGAGGAGCAGAACATAAAATATTTTTGTTTGAAGCTGAGTCATGAATCTGCAGATAATATCATTAGATAAAACAATGAAATGATTACTCAGACCTTTTTTTTTCTTGGAACACTAAATATAAACCTGTACTTATGTAGGTTAATGAAGAAAAGTCACTAGTAAGATAAAGAATGAGAAATTAATCGTATGGATAGAGGAAATCCAGAAGAACTAAATTGTGAGCGATAATGTTGACGATGAAGCACGGTGACCTGATGCGCTAGTAATATTTTATTGATCCTTTTTCTTCTTAACGATGCGACCCAAGAATTGACGAGCGAGATCTCCTTGCAATTGAATTTATAGTTAGGAAGTGAAACCAACGCAATGTTGCGAACATGATTCGTAGAAGTGGTTAACAAGCAAAAACAACATCAATATCATTGATTAGCTACATACTGCTATATCGTAAGGGGCCATAAGCACACAAAACGTTCTGCCTCATAAACATGTGTAGTCTGATGTATTATCGGAATGCTTCTACGAAGAGAACGCAATTCAGCTGCTTTTTTTCTAGTTGCTTCGGCAGCATACATACATCCACTCACTCACAAACACAGGACTTGTGGACAAGTTACTGGATACTGGATTATATACTACTACATTTCTTCTTTCCTAAACCCCATTTTTGTGTATCTTGTATTTTAATTTTCTCGGTCTTCACCTCCTAACCTCCCTGGTATCATAATAATAATATATTTATTCTCAAATAACTACGTTACAAGTGTCACGCCAGTTTACAGGCTAGATCAAATTGTCACAAATACTTTCACAGGCCATCATGCAGAGGATACAAGTGTTTATTAACAGCTGTCTACGCACAATACTTCGTATTCGTTGGCCAGACACCATCAGCAACAACGAACTGTGGGAGAGAACAAACCAGATTCCAGTGGAGGAGGAAATCAGGAAGAAGCGTTGGAAGTGGATAGGACACACTCTACGAAAAGCACCTAACTGCGTCACGAGACAAGCCCTCACATGGAATCCTCAAGGCAAAAGGAAAAGAGGAAGGCCAAAGAATACATTACGCCGTGAAATAGAGAAAGATATGAGAGGAATGAACAAACATTGGACAGAACTGGAGAGGGAAGCCCAGGACAGAGTTGGTTGGAGAAAACTGGTAGGCGGCCTATGCTCCATTTGGGGTAACAGGTGAAAGTAAGTAAGTAAGTAATGACACAGAGTGCTTCTTATTCTGGAAGGGGGCTTTGATTCACAATCAAAATGCACAATTCCAGTCAATGCAAGCAATCCAACCAACAGAGGAACAAATCAATATGGCTGTCGCCATGACTAAGTATCAGCTTAAACAACATCAATGCAGTTCAGAAAGAAACATAGAAACTCAGTAGGGACAAAAGAAATAGAAACTATAATGGCATGTAAATATTATCATCTCAAATGGAATCGAACAGATTAACAAAATGTAGAACTAAATGAACCAATAAGGACAAATTACAAATGTATGCGTGGAGGGATTTTCACAAACAAAGCCTTCAAAAAATGGATATTACACTGGGTTATGATTCAATAATTTGAAGGAATTTTGACCAACATGAAACTCCAGTTTATTGATTTGTTGATGATGAAAACAATCCACTTAGTCCCTATCTTGTTTCATCCTGCTAACAATGTGCATTGACAGTCGTCTGATTGTGGTCAGATCCAATGGCTTTTGAATCTCTTGGTAGTGAATACACCCAACTTCGAAGCAGCACAAACGGACTGATGTTGACCTACCAGCAGTTGAAGAAATCAGCATAGCAACCACAAAAATCAAAGTCAGAAAAGCAACAGGATGAGACGAAATACTAGCTAAGATACTGAAAACAGGCGTAACATAACCACAAAGAAATTGCACGCTACTTTCAGGAAGATTTGGGGGGAAGAACAAGTATCAGCACACTGTAAATAATGATACTACACCGAGATACTAAAGAAAAGCAATCTCAACAAGTGTGCGAAATACAGAGGCATCACTGTATCATCAGTACCACGGAATGTTCTGAACAGGGTTGTTGTTAAACAGAATAAAGGACCCTGTAGACTCTCAACTTCGAGATCAACAGGCTAGATTCCGTAAGTATCGATCGTGTACCGACCAAATTGCAACATTATGGATCATTGTGAAACAATCGATTGAGTGGAATTCGCCGCTCTACGTCAACCTCATTAACTACCAGAAATCACTCGACAGCGTGGATAGGATAACACAATCGAGGCTTCTTCGACACTATGGTATGCCTGAGAAGACAGTCAGTATCATAGGGGATTCTTATAAGTTTAAACTGATAGCTCACAGACTCGTTCCAAATAATGACCTTTGTCAGGCAAGGTTGCTTACTCTCACTCTTCCCCTTTCTCCTGATGGTAGAATGAACTATGTGGTCATCAACATCTCAGGAGAAGAACGAAATACAGTGGACAGCTAGGATGCAACTGGATAATTCGGACTTCACAGTTGACCTAACTCTCCTACCTCACGCACAACAACAGATGCAGGAGAAGACCAATGTAGCAGCAGGAGGTCTGGAGCAGTAGGTCTCAACATACACAGCTGAAAAACCGAAATCCTCAAATACAACACAATGTGAACCAGTCAAATCATATTCGATTGAGAATCTCTGGAGGATGTAGAAACCTTTACATACCTAGACAGCATCAAGGTGGAACTGATGCAGATGTGAAGACGTGGGTAAGTAAGGCAAAGATAGCATTCTTACAAGTGATGAAGATCTGGACTTCAAAACGACTTTCAACCAACACTAAAGTCAACAGTTTTCAATACGAACGAAGAAACTGTTCTATTGTATGGAGCAGAAACTTGGAGAACTACGAAATCCATCATCTGAAAGATGCAGTTGTTTGCGGAAGATACTGAGGATCCGTTTTCTACACTATTAGGAACAACCTGCTGTGAGAAAGAACAGACCAGATTTCACATGAGGAAGAAATCAGAAAAAGCCCTAGAGGTGGATGGGACACATATTGAGGAAATCATCCAGTTGCATTATAACGTAAGTTCTAACTTGGAATCGTTAGGGTCAAAGGAAAAGATGAAGATGAAAGAATACATTACTCTGATAATTGGAAGTAGACATGAAACAAGTGAATAGCAGTTGGACAGAACCGGAAAGGGAGTCCTTGGACAGAGTAGGTTGAAAAATGCTGGTCGGTCACCCATGAAGGGTAACCGGCACAAGTAAATAAGTCAGGTGTATTTATCAATAAGTTTAGTAAACAATTTTTGATAAAGTTACTTACATAAGAATAAGTTGCTAGTAATCTGTAGAGAAATGAGTATAGCTCACTCCTATTGTAGTGAATGAGAACACAGGTGGGGCAACCGAATTGTATTTAAAGAAAATTACAGAGATACTCAGTAAAATAGGAAAATCATATCGTAAATCGTTCATTTGCAAAATATCAGTTCATCATATCGAACTGGACTGTTCCTGTTGCAAACCACATCAATCCATTGTCACTACTATTCATGCGTTTCATACAAATTCCATTATGTTCTAACTCTTCCTTTCTTGATCTTCTCCTATCTTCTGCTGCCAGACATTATGTTGACACTCACGTCATATACTACTTATAAGTAGCGCACACCACAGTACTTTTGCCTATTATATGTAGTGATATAATCGCTAATTCATTTATATTGTGATGATTGACTCATAAATTGCCTTGATTGGTTTAACATTTTCACATATCAATAAATATTCATGTATATTAGAGTAAAGTAGCCTGATGACGATCTAATCGAAAATAACAATATTGTTCGCTTATATCTTCTGTGTTGTTCTAAGATACATATGTATTATTGATTCGTAATCTATTCTGCATGTTGATACTGAAATCGATATCAGTCGTATGTATAATAAATATATAACTAGAAATATTATATAATTATCAAACAACTAATCAAAGTTTAATTTGTGTTTTTTAATTCACTACTTCCATCACCTCTGTAACTCCTCATTGAAGCATATTGCTGTCGACCAGCATTCTACAACCTACTCTCTGTCCTGTACCGTTTTTGTCCAGTTCTATTCAAGTGATTGATGTTCATTCATTTCATGGCTATCTCCGATTTTCAGCGTAATGTGTGTGTATTTTGGTCTACCTCTTCTCCCCCTTATTAGCCTTGAGGATTCCAAGTTAAGGTTATTCGGATGCTTTCCTCATTATGTGTTCTATCCACACTCAACTTGGAGTTCCTTTGGAGCTACTACCGGTCACAAGCCCCTCCAGTGCTTCTTCCTTCTTGCTTCTTCTTTCACCGCTGGAATCTTATTTGCTCTCTCTTTCTCTCTCACACACACATATTATTTATTTTCGGGCAGAGTTTTGAATTTTGTGTTTTTACACATTTGAAATCATCAATCGATCATCATCGGACCATTGAGCCGATGCTTAGGCGTTCGCGCACAATACCGAAGGTCCCGGGTTCGAATCCTGCGAGGTGCAAGAGTCGTGGACGCACATTGCTGATGAGTCCCATACCAGGACGAAACGGCCGTCCAGTGCTTTCAGGTTTCTAATGGTGGTCTGACAATGATCGATTGATGATTTCAAATACTATTTATTGACCAAATAAATAATTTATACGTTAATATCACACTAATCATGACAAACGAATATGAAACAGATTTTGAATTCCATAAATTCGATTAATGAATTAATCTCGACCAGAACACTAAAACAAAATTTCCAACGGCTAAATAAGTGTATAAATAAATTTTTTTATTCAAATATTCAAAGTTCGCACTTCCGTCTCATTTTAAATCATCATGTCAACAATCAATATTTTATTTATCATTGAAACATGAAATTGTGAACAATGGAACGAGAAAAAAAAATTTAATCACACTGATTATGTAACATTTTAAATCACGAACTGCCTATCTTTTAAATACGTGATGAATTGGAAACGGATGCACAGTTTGTAAACAGACATTTTATGTAATCATGATTATGTAATCATGCAATAATATATACATATGTATTCAACTAGTCAATTACTGTTGTCATATCTATAATCAGTAAATAAATAAACCGGTCGACCTGGATAATGATGTATATATATAATGAATAAACCAGTTTGAAATTCATTTGAAATATCCGCTTTACTGTTTTTCATTTAAAATCGAAATTATATCGACCGGTAAATTTACATAGACATTAGTAATGTGAATGCTAATATGATTTGTATAGTCTGATTATTGTGTTGTTGTTGTGTGATGTGATTGTGACCAGTTTAGGTATGAGGGTGGATGTTACTTCCCGGCTGCCCACACAGTGGAAGGGTTCTGGTTGTCAGAAGGGACATCGGCCTTGTAACTTCCGAAGGAAATCTATGCAAGAAGTCGTTGCGTCCTATGTTATGACTGTGGAAGATGGCCAGTCAGAGTAGAAGCATTGCTCGAGTATCGTGGGACAACTAAGTAAGCAATGCTGTTGTAAGGAAACAGGTGGTGTTAGGTAAAGATGGCAGATCAATAGATGAAGAATTGAAACTTCATCATTTGAGGTGGTTGGGACATGTGTTGCGTATGCCTAACCACCGGCTGCCTCGTCGAGCTTTGTTTTGTGGTGTAGGAATAGGTTGGAAGAAAGTTAGGGGTGGCCAAATCAAAACATGACACAAATCCGTGGAGTTACTGAAAAGTGGACTGAGTCATGTCGGTAGGTTTCGACTACCTGATTGCAGCCTGTGAGATGTTAGTAATCGATGGTCAGTGACCATAAATTTCATATCTTCACTCCCTAATCTTCTCCATTACTGCTAATTCTTCTACTATTGCTATCACTCTTGGATTTGAACTGGCAGTTGCTTCTCTGTGCTTATGTGGTATGGCAACCTGAACTGGTGTACTTACGTACGAAGTTCTGTGTTGTATCTGTCTATAAATGACATGGTTCAAAACCGTAAGCAATGGCGCAGGTGCATTTATTCTTTGTGTTGTATGAAATCCTAAACTTTTGAATTCTTCACCACCTTTATCTTTTACTTTTTAAGTTTATTTCACTAGATTCTGCTTCTTCAATGATATCTTCGAAACCTAATCTCTCCGATTACTTCTAATACTTTTACTACCTCTATTACAATGGGATTTGAATTGACAATTACATGTCTGTGCTAATGTGGTATGGCAACTTGAACTGTGTTGTACGCAACCACGAAGTTCTACGTTGCTGCTGATTGACTGATTGACTAACTGATTGTGTGATGATGAACGGCGTCGCATATTTGAGAACGTATTACCGGTTTACTGCCGCAAAACTGGCTACTTCAGCTAGAAGGCAAGAGTGGAACAGAATATCTATTTGGATACTGAGTAATATATAGCAACAATATTGATTGATATATGTGTATATATTTCTTCCCTTTAGAAAATAAATCCATTTGCTGACCGATAACATCCAATCGTCTTTTAAGATATTTCTGACTACTATTAAATGACCTCATTTAGCTCCTTCTGATTGGTTAACTTTTTCAATGTTTCCAACATTTGAGCAATCTAGTAAGGATAGACGAAATTTTGTATTGATATGAATAAAACATTACTGACAAATTTTAAACAATCCACAACACTCTTTATAATTCTATAATGAAAAAAAGTCATAAAATGTGCTCACTAATGGCTAGTTTCATGAGTAGATTCTCGAAATTGTAATAGGAAGCAGTAACCAGTGGAGTTCAACTCTGTCAAGTCAGAGGCAGTTACCTACTGAAGAGAGTGGATGAGGTCGCGCAATGTCATGAGTTGGTTGAAATTAGACGTTAACATGACGACTGGATGCCAACTCAGTGGTTCATGTGTGTGAGACCTAACGGACTGGACCTGATTTCCACGTTCAAGGGCAGTCGATGCTCACTACTGGTGATTCCCATATTCGTTAGAAACGCTATCCAATGCTTCCAAGTTTCTAATGGTTGTCTAACATCGATCGATTCTTGATTCCATTTGATTAGTCATGACTAACTATCTACAGTCAGACAGAGATAAGCTAGACATGTGATAAGTAACTTGACCGATACATACACATACACAAACAAATACATCCAAGCTTACCGGCGAATCTCCGCCAGTAGAACCTTAGGGGCTACTGCCGGTCCCAAGCCCGGATAAAGGAGGAGGGTTGGACATGGGGTTGGCGACCCCATTCCGTTGAAATCTCACTTGCCAAAAAAACGCTAACCAGAAAAAATAATTCAAACCATTTTAACTCTGCCCTGGGAGTTGGAGGAAGAATTATGACGTCGCGTGATGAAAGCCGAGTTCCCTCGGAAGTCACGGGGCTGATGCCTCTTCTGACAACCAGAGCAACCATTTTTTTAGGTACATGGAACGTTCGTACATTGTGGGAGACTGGAAGACTATTTCAAGTTGCGGCAGAAATGAAACGATACAACCTCGAGATGCTCGGCATCAGTGAAACGCATTGGACACAGGTAGGACAACTGAGACTAGCTTCAGGGGAACTGCTGTTATACTCTGGTCATGAAGAGGAAAATGCTTCACATACACAAGGAGTTGCACTGATGCTGTCCAAACATGCACAAAAGGCACTGATAGGATGGGAATCTCATGGACCCAGGATCATTAAAGCATCCTTCAAAACAAAGAAACAGGACATTACAATGAACGTGATCCAATGTTATGCACCTACCAATGACTACAATGACGACGTTAAAGATCAATTCTACGAAAGGCTGCAGTCAGTCGTCGATAAATGTTCACCAAAGGATTTGACGATTCTTATGGGAGACCTGAATGCCAAGGTTGCAATGGACAACACTGGATATGAAGACATCATGGGACGACATGGACTGGGAGAAAGAAACGAAAACGGTGAGAGATTTGCAAACCTATGTGCCTTCAACAAACTGGTCATCGGTGGCACAATATTCCCACACAAACGCATTCACAAAGCCACATGGATTTCACCGGACCACACTACTCAAAACCAGATTGACCATATCTGTATCAACAAAAGGTTCAGAAGGACCATGGAGGATGTGAGAACCGAGAGAGGAGCTTATATAGCTTCAGATCACCACTTGCTGATCGCCAAAATGAGATTGAAGCTAAAGAAGCACTGGACAATGGGGCAGACAACATCACACAAGTTTAATACAGCCTTTTTTCGGGATACCATAAAACTCAACGAATTCAAGATAGCCCTCACCAATAGGTTCCAGGCCTTTCAGGATCTACTCAATGGAGAGGACACAACATTGGAGAACAATTGGAAAGGGATTAAGGAGGCAATCACTTCAACATGTCAGGAGGTCCTTGGTCACAAGAAGTACCATCACAAGGAATGGATCTCTGTTGATACTCTTGAAAAAATTGAAGAAAGGAGGAACAAGAAAGCAGCAATCAATGTCAGCCGAACAAGAGCAGAAAAAGTTACCGCACAGGCTGCATATACAGAAGCAAACAGGGAAGTGAAGAAGAGCATCAGAGCTGACAAACGAAAATATGTGGAAGATCTAGCAATGACGGCGGAAAAGGCTGCAAGAGAAGGAAACATGAGACAATTGTACGAAACAACAAAGAAGCTCGCCGGGAAATATCGTAAACCAGAACGACCAGTGAAAAGCAAGGAAGGCAAAGTAATCAGCAACACTGAACAACAGCGAAATAGGTGGGTGGAGCACTTTAAGGAACTATTGAATCGACCAGCTCCTCTGAAGACACCCAACATCGAAGCAGCATCCAAGGACCTCCCAATTAATATTGGCGCACCTACGATTGAGGAGATCAGTATGGCCATCAGACAAATCAAGAACGGCAAAGCAGCAGGATCAGACAACATTCCGGCAGAGGCAATGAAAGCAGATGTGGAAGCAACTGCGAAAATATTTCACATCCTCTTCAAGAAGATTTGGGATGAGGAACAAGTACCATCAGATTGGAAAGAAGGATACCTGATCAAAATACCAAAGAAAGGCGACCTGAGCAAGTGTGAGAACTACAGAGGCATCACTCTTCTTTCAATACCAGGCAAAGTCTTCAACAGAGTATTGTTAAACAGAATGAAGGACTTCGTAGACGCCCAACTTCGAGATCAACAGGCCGGATTTCGTAAGGATCGATCGTGTACTGACCAAATTGCTACATTACGGATCATTGTGGAACAATCAATTGAATGGAACTCACCAATCTACATCAACTTCATCGACTACGAGAAAGCATTTGATAGCGTGGATAGGAAAACACTGTGGAGGCTTCTTCGACACTACGGTGTGCCTGAGAAAATAATCAACATCATACGGAACTCTTATGATGGATTCAACCGCAAAATCGTGCACGGAGGACAGCTAACCGACTCTTTCGAGGTAAAGACCGGTGTGAGGCAAGGTTGCTTACTCTCACCCTTTCTCTTTCTCCTGGTCATCGACTGGATTATGAAGACGTCAACATCTGGAGGGAAGCACGGTATCAACTGGACAGTTAGGACGCAGCTGGACGATCTGGACTTCGCAGATGATCTGGCTCTTCTATCGCACACTCAACAACAAATGCAAGAGAAGACGACGAGTGTAGCAGCAGCCTCTGCAGCAGTAGGTCTCAACATACATAAAGGAAAGAGCAAAATTCTCCGATGCAACACAACATGCACCAACCACATCACGCTTGATGGAGATGCCTTGGAGGACGTTAACACCTTTACATATCTGGGCAGCATCATCGACAATCAAGGTGGATCCGATGCAGATGTGAGGGCACGGATTGGCAAAGCAAGGGCTGCCTTTCTACAGTTGAAAAATATCTCGAACTCCAAACAACTTTCAAACAAAACCAAAATAAGGATTTTCAATACAAATGTGAAGACAGTTCTAATGTATGGAGCGGAAACATGGAGAACTACCAAAGCCATCATCCAGAAGATACAAGTGTTTATTAACAGCTGTCTACGCAAAATACTTCGTATTCGTTGGCCAGACACCATCAGCAACAACGAACTGTGGGAGAGAACAAACCAGATTCCAGTGGAGGAGGAAATCAGGAAGAAACGGTGGAAGTGGATAGGACATACACTATGAAAAGCACCCAACTGCGTCACGAGACAAGCCCTCACATGGAATCCTCAAGGCAAAATGAAAAGAGGAAGGCCAAGGAACACACTACGCCGAGAAATAGAGAAAGATATGAGAGGAATGAACAAACATTGGACAGAACTGGAGAGGGAAGCCCAGGACAGAGTTGGTTGGAGAAAACTGGTGGTTGGCCTATGCTCGATTGGGGGTAACAGGCGTAAGTAAGTAAGTAAGTTACCGGCGAATAATTAACAAGGTCAAAATACGCGTGAATAATGACTTGTGAAGAATAGACTAACTGATTCGCCCAAAAACCAGAATAAGCAATGCAGGCTTGACACAGCTGTACACATTATATAATTCAATTCTATTGTCTAATTCAAAAATTTACTACTTCTTACGTACTTACGTCTATCACCCGCAATGGCTCATAGAACGCCAACCAGTGTTCTCCAACCTACTCTGTCCTGGGCAACACCGCCTGGAGCTCCTCCATGTCTACTGCCGGTTCCAAGCTCGGATAAAGTAGAAGGGTTGGGCATGGGTTGGCGGACCCATCCCATAAAAAAACTAACTCGCTAAAAAAAATCAATTCAAGAATTTATTTGTTGGGGATGTTAGATCCCAAGAACTCGCTTGATAAATGCCTTATTTTGGATTTCACGTTGTGAAGTTATACATTATTACATTAAAACTATAGTTATAAGCTTACTAGTGGTGATTCCATTCAGTCAGTCAGTCAACAACAACATAGAACTTTGTACGTACGTACATCACAGTTCAAGTTGCCATACCATATTAGCACAGAGAGCCAGCTAAAATCCTAATAAGAAATAGTTATCATTGGAGTTTATCCAGATCAAGAGTGAAATGGTCATCATCTATGAAGTTATTTGATCGTAAAACATACACACACTCTATCGCAAGCATATTTTACTTCATTACATTACTTCCTTACGCTTGTGACTCTTCGTTCAGCATTCTCCAACTGTGTCCTGCACCATCTTTCCCAATTTCGCCTGATTGCTCTTCATGTCTTTTGTCAATTCTCGGATCAATGTGCTCTTTGATCTACCTCTTTTCCTTTGGATTTGAGGGTTCCAAGTTAGGGCTTACCTCGTGAAGCAGTTAAGTCCTTCGCGTAATATGTATCCTGTTCACATTTATCATAATTCCCTCCTCATCTTGAAGTTGGTTTGTTCTCTAACGTAGTAGGTTCTTGTTGATGATGTATGTCCAACGAATCCATAAAATCTTATGCAGACAACGGTTTATAAATACTTGTAACTTTGGTTATTCTCCAAGTTTCCACTTGATACAATAAAAGTGTCTTGACATTCGCGCTGAAAATTCTGACTGTGATGTTGCCTGAAAGATGGTCATTTTGAGATTTATATATTCGTCAGTGGTAGGAATATTGACCTTGTTTTACCGATCCGCACCAGTCAGTCAGTTACAACGTACTTACGTACATCAGTTCAGGTTTCCATACCACATCAGCACAGAGACGCAACTGTCAGCTCAAATCCCATAGTGGTAGAGATAGTAGAAGTATTAGCAGTAATGGAGAAGATTAGGATTCGAAGATATGATTCGAGAAGTATAATTCAGTGAGATAAATTTAGAAAGAGAAAGATAGAGATGATGAGGAATTCAGAAGGTTAGAATTTGAGAGAGCACAAAGAGTGGAAGCACCTGCGCCATTGCAAACGACTTTAAGCTATGTTGTTCAAGGTCTCTAACTATCAGTTACTTTCGTCTCGAGGGCACCAGCCAAGTTGCCTGCACCTACCAACATGAATCAGTCCACTTGTCAGTGACTACATGGATTTCTACCATGTTTTGGTTTGGCCGCCCCTAGCTTTCTTCCAACCTACTCCTACGTCGCGAAACATAGCTCGTCGAGGCAGTTGGTTGTTAGGCTTATGTGACACATGTCTCAACCACCTCAGCTGATGAAGTTTTAATACTTCATCAGTTGAACTGCCATCCTTACCTAACACCCGTTTCCTTACAATAACATTGCTTAATCAGTTGTCCCAGGATATACGAGCAATGCTTCGAAGAACATCTGTATCAGATCCACCTTGTTTATAAACGGTGCAGCCCAAATATTTAATGGTCTTTAATCGCTCCAAAGCTTCCCCATCAAGTTTCATTTAGTTATTGCATGTTGTGCTATATTGAAAGATCTTACTTTTTACCTTTTGTCTATTCGGACCTACAGCTGCTGCAGAGACGTCATTACATAAGTTTCTTGAATATATATATATCATTACGCAACCACTGAATTCATAACTATCTTAATTAATGCTCTAAAATCTTCTTTCAATCAACATATGTATGTTTTCTTGTTGTTCTGTTTTTTTCCTTTTCACATATTTAACAATACACCTACGAATTACTTACACCAATCTATCTATTACTGTATTCATCAAACGATCGATCGATAACCTTGATGTAGCGCACCCACCACGCCCAAATCTCTTTAATCAACACAAATCAATCAATCAATCAACCAAAAGTTCAGTGGAATAAAAAAAATCATCATCATCATCAGTTTTTATTTGAATCACACACTTTTAATTCATGTGATCTAATTTGTAACAACATTCAAGGTCAGCCACATCGTCCGAAAAAAAAAACTCACAAGTCACATAACTAGGGCACTGTTTTTTTTATTCAGCTAACTAATCGATCGATTTATCATTGATTAGCTGTGATAAAAATTCGTAAGATAAGTAAAATTATGCTGTTAACTTACAATCAGGACAATGATCGGTTTTTTTTGTTTGAAAAAGAATAAAATCTGATCAATTCCATTCCAATGTCTGATTGAAATTAGATCAATCTTGGTTATTTTGTACAGATTATTATATATATATATAACCATTATCTCAATGTGTAAAAACAATGATCTCCATAGCTCCAATTAAAAAGTCGTACAATGTACTCACTACTGACTAGCTTCGTGAAGAAGTTCTCGGAATTATAGTGAGAAGATGTGACCAGTGAAGTTCAGCCCTGTCGGGCAGAAACTAGAAAAGACAAACGGGTGAGGTCGCGTGAAATCCCTAGAATGATCAGAGTTAAACAATAACACCACTGGATGTCGACCGGCTCGGTGGTCCAGAGGTTAGTTATTCGCGCCCAAGACCGAAAGTCCCAGGTACGAATCCCACGAGGTGCAGGAGTCAGTCAATCAGTCACATGTAACATAGAACTTTGTACGTAGGTACATCAGTTCATGTTGCCACACCAGATCAGCAAAGAGATATAATTGTCAATTCAAACCCAATAGTAGAAGAGGTAGTAAAGGTATTAGCAGTAATCGGAGAGGTTAGGATTAGAAGATTACTATTCAAGAAGTATGATTCAGTGAGAAAAGTTCAGAAAGTCGAAACTAGAGCGGTTGAAGAATCCAGAGAGAGAACACAAGGAATAAATGCACCGGCGCCATTGCAAACGACTTTGAGCCATGTCGTTCAAGGTCTCTAACCATCCATTATTATCATTTCGCGGACCCCAACCAGGTAGCCTACATCTACCAACATGAAACAGTCCACTTGTCAATGACTTCATGGATTTCTGCCATGTTTCGGTTTGGCCGCCCATAACTTTCTTCCAACCTATTCCTACACCACAAAACAAAGCTCTTCAAGGCAGTCGGTGGTTAGGCATACGCAGCACATGTCCCAACCACCTCGACTGATGAGGTTTCATTACTTCATCTATTGATCTGCCATTCTTACCTAGCACCCGATTCCTAATAACAGCGTTGCTCACTCGGGTATCCCAGGATATACGAGCAATGCTTCGAAGACACCTATGATCGAAAACCAATAACCTACGAATATCTTCTACTCTCACTGACCATGTTTCACAGCTGTTTAGTAGGACTGAGCGAACTACTGTACAGTACTGTACAGTACACTCGTCCTATCGTTAGCAAACGGATATCTCGCCTGCGCAATAAGTGACGCAGATTGGCAAGAACCAATCGAGCCTTCTATATGCGTGCTGAGATTTCGTCAGTCACCAGGCCATCGGCACTGATGAGACTCCCAAGATAAGTGAAGCGGTCTACACGTTCGACCACTTCACTCCCTATCACTAGTTCAGGTGCCGATGCAACCCAGTCTTGAAGCAACATTTTGCATTTCGAGGGGGAAAACCGCATCCCGAACATGCTTACATTGTTGTTGAGGTTAGTCATGAGACACTGCATTTTGTCAGCGTCTCCACCGAATAGAACTATATTCTAAGTCAAGAAGTGATTTTTCTGGTGGAAGGTCTACTCCTGAAAATTCAGACGGGGATAAGGTTATTTCTAGGAGCATGTCTATGATAAAATTAAACAAGAATGGAGAGAGTGGACATCCCTGGCGGACACAACTTGAAGTAAAGAATTCCGGTGACAGTTCGCCATTAGCTCTCACTCAACCAGTGGTGTTCGAGTAGAAAGCTTGTATAAGGTTGATGTACTTCTTTGGTACACCTTTCAATGACAGACACTGCCACAGAACCTCACGATCCACTGAGTCGAATGCTGCCTTAAGGTCCAGAAAGACAACTATTGTAGGATGCCTAAATGTGTGTCTGTGTTCCAGGACCTGTCGTAGTGTGAAGATGTGGTCTATACAGCCACGTCCAGGTCGAAAACCAGCCTGGTTTTCTCTTGTCCGCTCTTCACGAGCTTTCGTTAAGCATCGAAGTATTATTGAGGCCAGATGCAGGAGTCGTGTATGTGTACTGTTGATTAGACCCATACCAGGACGAAATGGCCATCCAATGATTCCAGGTTTCTAATGGTGGTCTAACAATCACTGATTCATGATTTCAATGTGTATAACCATTACGATACACACACACACACTCTCTGGTGAAATCCAAGATGTGATTTTTAGTGTAACTTGGGACAAGTCAGTCAGAGTTTGGAAATGATGAATACAGTGATTAATCGAGACTATTTCAAATGAAATAACAATATAATGTTTGAATTGAATATAGTACTGTGCTCGAGTACTGGAGTGAACATTACCCCTAGGATTACAGGTACATCCAAGTCTTGAACATAACAAAATATTCATTACAGTCAATCTATTTATTCTATTGTCAGGCAAGGTTGCTTACTAACACCCTTTCTCTTTCTCCTGGTCATCGACTGGATTATGAAGACGTCAACATCTGGAGGGAAGCACGGTATCAACTGGACAGTTAGGACGCAGCTGGACGATCTGGACTTCGCAGATGATCCTGGCTCTTCTATCGCACACTCAACAACAAATGCAAGAGAGACGACGAGTGTAGCAGCAGCCTCTGCAGCAGTAGGTCTCAACATACATAAAGGAAAGAGCAAAATTCTCCAATGCAACACAACAATGCACCAATCAAATCACTCTTGATGGAGATGCCTTCGGAGGACGTTAACACCTTTACATATCTTGGCAGCATCATCGACGAGAAAGGTGGATCCGATGACGATGTGAGAGCACGGATTGGCAAAGCAAGGGCTGCATTTCTATAGTTGAAAAATATCTCGGAACTCCAAACAACTTTCAATCAAAACTAAAATCAGGCATTTTCAATATAAATGTGCAAGACAGTTCTACTGTATGGAGCGGAAACATGGATAACTACCAAAGCCATCATCCAGAAGATACAAGTGTTTATTAACAGTTGTCGTACTGCAAAATACTTCGTATTGGTTGGTCAGACAACGTCGGCTACAACGAACTGTGGGAGAGAACAAACCAGATTCCTTCAGTGGAGGAGGAAATCAGGAAGAAACACTGGAAGTGGATAGGACACACACTACGAAAAGCAACTAACTGAGTCACGAGACAAGCCCTCACATGGAACCCTCAAGGCAAAAGGAAAAGAGGAAGGCCAAAGAATACATTACGCCGAGAAATAGAGAAAGATATGAGAGGAATGAACAAACATTGGACAGAACTGGAGAGGGAAGCCCAGGACAGAGTTGGTTGGAGAAAACTGGTGGGCGGCCTATGCTCGATTGTGGGTAACAGGCGTAAGTAAGTAAGTAAGTAAGTTTTATTCTATATCATAAACAAAGCTCACCTGTTTCATAAGTTGTTCCTTTTTTGAACAAATTAAAACAAATATGAAATAGAATTTATTATTGTAAATTGAATTCAAATAAATTGTGTTACATAGATTGTACATTAACTTTCTTGTTCAATTATATTCACTTCTGTTTTTTTTTAAAAAAAAATCTAACTATTAGTAATTTTTTAATAATCTAATTCAATTTTAAAACAAAATTCATGTTAATTTTGTTTAAATGAATAATGATTCATGATTTTGATTAAGTGTTATCAATAGAAACTATTTATTAATAGAATATTATAAACTGATCCTGATTGGACAATCGTGATAATCCAACTAATAAGTTGGACATGTATCACTGATATGTTCGTCACTAGGTAGTACGCTTGAAGAAGCTATTACGAGTTTGTTCACCTTAGTCGATAAACAGGAACGAAACAACAAACCAGCGTCCAGGTAGGCTACCGGGAATCCCAAGCTGAAGACAGAATGCTTTGTAAGCGTAGAAAGTATATTCTACAAACACCCAGCGATCACACAATACAATCAAGCATACAACTCTTGTTTATTTATACATTATAGAAACGACGTCCTTGGGACAGTTACGAAAATAGCCCAATAAAATACACAGCAGCCAATCACAGGCATCGATTTTCCTGGTGGGAAATGAAATCTCAAGGTCAACTGATCAGTTCATGTTGGCAAACATGATTTCCAAAATAACGCATTTATCAAGCGAGTTTTGAGGATCTAACATCTCCAACAATCACATGATTCGAAATCGTTTGAAATTGATCAGGTGCATACACATTATTTGTCTTCCCTTGAATACTAAGTTTCTCGATTCTTCTTTTTAAATTTATTTCACTGGTTTGTGTAGCTATCCAGTTCATATCTTCAAACCTAAATCTTCTACATTACCGCTAATACTTCTACTACCAATACTACTGTGGTGTGTGCTACTTATACGAACGATATAAGTAGTATAAGAAGGGACGTGAAAGAAGAAGAAGTCTCACGGTCACAAGAGGAAAACAGAAAGCAAATGGAGCAAAATCAAGAAGAAGTAAATGGAATACTATCAACAGGAAGGAAAGGAAGCAACAACAGGAATAGAAGAAGGATGAAGTGTTGGAAGTCACGACTCAAAGATTGTGTGCAAATAGAGTGCTGTTCAATGTAATGTTTTCGTTTTTAACTGACACAGAGTGTAAATTTGCATAATACAATCACCTTCCGCACCTGCCTCAGTCTTCTCACTACTATGGAATTTGAATAAACAACTCCATCTGTTTTTGATGTAATTGTGCCATTGCAAGAAACTTATCGTGTATACAGTAGATTTTTTTGAATTAAACAAATGAACAATTGATTTTATGCTTCCATTGAACTGAACTAAAACAACAACCAAAACTGATAATCTATACAACGAACAATTGTAAACAGCCATATTCATTCAATAAGCGAACCTAATTCACAGAAACTGATTTTAACAGTAGAACTGTTGACTGACTATTCGATGCTTCGTGATATTACTGTAGATCATTTGTAAATTGTGAATTTTAGCATTTAATTTTATCAACTAACTGTGTGAGCCAATACACAGATAAAGCAGAATGGGGGTCGAATTAGTACTGTTAAATAAATCGTCAAGATAAATAGTTTCGTCAGTCTTTGACCCTAATATTGACTTCAGTAGTTTTACTGAACATATTCTAGCTGAAGATACTCGATCACTCAGCCATCCTGGATCACCGATACGTATGCCTAACAAGCTTAGTTCACTCAGTCTTCAACATTCCAACCATCGTTCATATATACTTTAGATTCAGCCTATTTTCTAATTTTTTTTAGTTTAAATTGGCTTCAGGTATTCTTAATCTGAAATGGGTTACGAACAGAAAAGTGTTCTGCAACACTAATTATCCTTGACATATCCTTCAGGGATCACCACTTTCTCCATTCTTGTTTAATTTTGTCATAGACATGCTCCTAGAAATAACCTTATCCCCGTCTGAATTTTCAGGATTAGACCTCCCACCAGAAAAATCACATCTTGACTTAGAATATAGTTCTTTTCGGTGAAGACGATGACAAAATGCAGTGTCTAATGACTACCCTCAGCAACAATGTAAGCATGTTTGGAATGCGATCCTCCACATAGAAATGCAAAATTATACATCATGATTGGCATGTGCTGGCACCTGAACTAGTAATAGGGAGCGAAGTAGTTGAGCATGTTTACCGCTTCACCTATCTGGCGAGTCTCATCAGTGCCGATGGCACGGTGACTGACGAAATCTCAGCACGGATATAGAAGGCTCGATTGGCTTTTATCAACCTGCATCACTTATTGCGCAGGCGAGATATCCGTTTGCTAACAGTAGGACGAGTGTACTGTACAGTAGTTCGCTCAGTCCTACTATACAGCTGTGAAACATGGTCAGTGAGAGTAGAAGATATTCGTAGGTTACTGCTTTTCGATCGGAGGTGCCTCCAAAGCATTGCTCGAGTATCGTGGGACAATGGAGTAAGCAATGCTGCTGTAAAGAAAGGGGTGCTAGTTAAGGATGGCACGTCAATAGATGAAGTACTGAAGCTTTATCAGTTGAGGTGGTTGAGACATGTGTCACATAAACCTAACAACCAACTGCCTCGACGAGCTATGTTTCGCGATGTAGGAATAGGTTGGACGAAAGCTAGGGGCGGCCAAACCAAAACATGTCAGCAATCCATGAAGTCACTGACAACTGGACTGATTCATGTTGGTAGGTGTCAACTACAGGGTTGGGGCCAGCGAGGTGTTAGTATTCGACGGTTAGAGACTTTGAACGACATGGCTCAAAATCGTTTGCATTAGCGCAGGTACATTCATTCTTTGTGTTCTCTCAAATTCTAATCTTCTGAATTCCTGATCACTTGATCTTCTAAAGTTGTTTTTTTCACTGAATTACACTTCTTGATTAATAAATAATATCTTCGAACCCTAATCTCTCCGATTTTACTTCCAATACCTTTACTACCTCTTCTACTATCGGATTTGAATTGACAATTCCATCTCACTGTGCTAATGTGGTATGGTTGAAACACAAGAACTTCCTTTTATAGATAGAAAACACTACTCACAATTGTCACAACAATTTCAACCCTAACCACACACACACACACACACAACCCGCCTCGTTGGTTTTTTTTTAATGATCAATGAGGGAAAAAAAAGACAGAACACACACATTATTAAAGAAATGTTAGTATTATTATTATTATTATTATCGTTATTATTATCATTATTATTAGTAGTATTCATAGTCATAATTAGTGATTAGTTAGTTTATTATTTCATAAACATTATATCACGTACAGTGTTTTTTTCTATTTGAACGTGATTGTTTTTTTTTGGGGGGGGGAGAAAATGTACTTCTCTCAATGTGTGTATGTGTGTGTGAATGTACGCTTGTATATGTATATATATGTAGTATATTGAAAAGTGCATTCAACATACTCATAGAAATGTAACGTAATTTTTTTTAAAAAAAAAAACAATTGTAAGAGGCATATATAATAAATATTCTAACATAACACATTGTACACCTCCTAGTACAACATACTTGTGATCATGATAGTTAGTAAGATTGATTGAGTGACAGGCAGACAGACAGATAGACAGACACACAGACAGAGAGAGAAACAGTGGAAAATGAAAGAAAAAACACTTCGGAAAGGTGAGAAGGAGAATGACAGGAAACTGTGTATATGTGAAAAGAAAAACTCTCTCTTATTTCTACATCGATATCCATAGTGTGTGTGTGTGTGTGTGTGCGTGTAAATAGAAACACACCTCCAGAATCATCAACATCATCAGCAACGACCAACATTTGGTTGTCGTTCAGTGTACAGATTCGAACAATCCACATAGAACTGTCATATTTCAAGCGCATAATTCAACCGCACACACACACACACACATTTACACTGTGTAATCGCATTATTATTGAGAAACAAGAAAAAAATGATGATAATAATAATAATAATAATAATAATAACAGGAAATGATGAATAGGCATCGATGAATGTCCATGTGGTCTCGTCGACGACAACACCAGCGACAACAATAGAACGGATAGAGAGAGAGAGAGAATAGAGTTCGTTTATTTTTCAAAAAAAATCAATAATAATAATAATAATAACAGTACTAATCAGAATAAGTCTAAATGCATTCAATCAGCTTGTTTCCACTGTAGTGCTGCTCTGTGCTCTGTGCCACACACAATGAGTGCTTTGAATTGAAATTACGCAATTTATATATGTGTGTGTGTACACGTGTATGTCATCAAAATACAGAAGATTAAAACAGCTCAGAATGTTATCTATCGGTGGAGGAGGTCAAATATGAAAAAAACAGAAGAGAGAAACAACACTTGACTTATCAAGTTTATATTATATAGTGTGATGTAGAAAAATAAGAGGAATATATATGTGTATGTATATATAAATATGTCTATGGTTTTTTTTGTTTACTGACAGTCGAATAAACTCTATCTTCACCAGTACACACAAACCACAACCTCAACCACTGAAACAAGTCACAAATAATCGATGCGTGGAGCAATGGCAGTGTGTTACAACAATCAACATAGGATCAATCTCTCTTTCAGACACACACACACACGTACACACATTGCAAAAAATAATCATCAACATCATAATTTTCATTTGATAATAAACTAAGACTAAGGAATGTTAAGTGTAAGTGTAAAAAAAATATGTATATGTATTTCGTCAGATCGATCGATCGATCGATAGATAGATAGATAGACAGACAGTGTGTGTGTGTGTGTGTCTGAGAGAGAGAATATTCTTGTATCATCAAGGCGTATAACAACACAAATGTTCGTCAAAAGAAAACAAAATGGTGTCACACAGAAAAAAAATACACAAGAAGAATCTAGTTTTTTTACTCATTCAATCATTCATAAAATAATCATAATTATCATAGTTAACTTAATAAGTAAGTGTTCATGAAATTTGAAAAAAATATTATTATTATTTTGCAGATCGCTAATGCAACCGGATCGATAAATCGATGGATGGATGGATGGGTGGATGGATGTGTACACATAGTCGAGACGCGCCCCTCACGTATAAAAAAAAATTGTAAATATGATGTGTACTATTCTATGTAAGTGCAAGTATGAAGGGGGGGGCGACAGTGTGTGTGTGAAAAATGTTTAAAGAAGAAGAAGACGAAGAGGAAGAAAGAAGGGGAAAAAAATGCACATCGACCACCTTACAACGACAAACGTCAGGAGTGTGTGTGTGCGGAATGATTCAGTTTTAGTTCATTTTTGAGGTGAATGTTTTTTTTGCAAAAACAAAAAAAAAATAGGCGGCATATGCAAAAGAAAATATAATAATAATAATGACTTCATCATGATTGATTATGATTTTTTTTTAAAAAAAAAAGAAATACTCAACAGTGCACGCAGTTGTTAGTGATGATAGTTGTTCCAAGTTGACACTAACAACAACAACAACACCGCTCATTAAGCAACATCATCATCATCACCATCATCTTAATAATAATATCTATTTTTAGAGAAAGAAAAAACAAATCATTCATGGTGTGTATGTATGTAGAACAATGGTGTGTTTTGTTGCACTGTGTGCATGTCTCCCTCACTGCCTCTGTGTATGTGTGTGTGTCTGTGCATGTTGCAGTAAACATTGAAGTACACACAAAATCAGAAGTAAAGAGATAATCAAGTATGGTGATTAGTAGAATGAACAAGACAAACAAACCACCAATCATCATCAAGACAAAACACATACAACAAGTACAAAACAACGAGGAAGAACTGCATCATCGTTTTTTTTTTTTGGTGACGACGGATAAAACAGTCACCGCCGCCGCCGCAACAACCACAACCACAACAACAACAACACAATGGTCACACACATGACACAGTAAAAAAAACGAAACAAAAGATTATTAGTAAGCATAATAAGAATTTTTTTTTAAAAAAATTTGTAATTTTCATCATGTTTTATATAAATATATATATAATAAGAAAAATTTCATACCATGTCATATTTGAATAAACAGAGAAATAGATAATATTTGTGTGTATAATAATATAAACACATTCAACACACATGTGTCTGTGTCTGTGTGTCTGTGTGAACAGAATTATTCTGAAATTCATTTTACTTGATCGTCCGTCTTCTAACTAACTAACTAACTAACAATTCCGGTGTTTGTTTGTGTGTTTCTCATAGAAAAAAAAGTGTCATTTACTGATTTATTGATTAGTTTGAAGTGATTGATCAAATCGAGAGAGAGTCAGGGAGTGAGTGAGCCAATGAGCGAGCGAGCGGACGACAGAACAACATCAAAGCAACCGAGATAATAATAATTATAAGAATCATAATCATAATGATACATTAGGATTGTGTCGGTGAAGAGGATGAGTCAAAAAGAGAGCGAGCGAGCGAGAGAGCCAAAGAGAGAGAGAGACAAATGTGTGTATCTGCTTTTTACGAGGTGTAGATAGAAAAACAAAGAAAAATTCAATTGTCGGGAAAGAGAAATTTGAACTACACACAAACACACCCACATCTCATACACACACATGATAACTAACCAGCAAGATGGAAAGGGGGGAGGGAGAAAGTGTGTGAAAAAAAAAGAAAAAAAGCCATTGTTTATTTGATCTGTACTGCACTGTTTGTCGGTGCTAATAGTTTTTGAAGGAATAAACGAAAAAGAGAGGAGAGAGCGATGAAGAGACCAAACGACACTTAGTGTACACACCTTCATAAAGCAGGTACCGGAGCCATCGAGACTGTTTCAGTAGGGTTTACGATTATCTAAAAAAAAATAATTAAAGGAAAAAAACAAGTGAATGTGTGTGTGTGAGAGAGAGAGAGAGCGAAAACACAATAATAAGCACACAAAGTGATTATTATAACTATTATGATTGTGAACGCAACATCTATATATTTATATATATAATAGTGAGTAGTAGTAGTGTGGTGCGCGCTACTTATAAGTAGTATATGACGCAAGTGTAAACGTAATGTCTGGCAGCAGAAGATGGGGGAAGATCAAGAAAGGAAGAGTGGGAACACAATGGAATTTGTATGAATAAGTGAAATGTCAGACAATGGAGATGATGATGGATTGAAGATTTGCAAATTAACCGTTTACACGATATGGTTTTCAAGATTTTACTGATTAACTCTGTAATTTTCGCTTTTACCTCTCTTAGGAAATCTGCTCCTAATATCGGTCTCGATAAGCTTGTGGTTACCACGAACGGAAAATTTATCTCAGCTCCACTCATTTTTACAATACTGTTAGATACCTCCAACACCTTTAGCATATGCCCTCCTATGGTGTGGACAGCTAATGTACATGGTTTAATTGTCTTACATTGTTCTTTGCTTATTAACGATATAGCTGCCCCTGTATCAATCAAACACACTAACTCCTGTTCATTTATGTACACTCTGGCATAAATTGCCCCTCTATCTACTAGTGCAAGGACCTCCCGATTCCTAGGGTGGAAAGAAAACACGTTATAATGTTTAAAATATCGTCGTCGTCGTCTTCTTGGACAGTTTATCTTCCCATGTCTTGCCCCTCCACAAACGTAACATTTATCGTTCCTTTTATGATCCACTCGTAATGATGCAACCATACGCTCCAGCTCCTCAATCTTCTTCTCAACAGTATTTATCTCCTGCTTTCCGCGCCCGACCGGAGCTACTGTTCGTGTCATCAGCTGACGAGTCACCTTCGCCAGTTCACCGATATCCATAGGTCGCGCTGCGTTTACTAGTCTGGGACAAGGCGGCAGGCACACTCTCGATAAACTGCGACGTCAACAACTGTGCCTCCGACTCCTCATCGATATTCGGCAGCGCACGGAGCAACAGTCTGGTGAGCTCCACAGCAAGCACCAGCGGGTCACCATCAGCCGACAGCCTAGTGAACCGGAACTCCTGCACCGCTTTCTCCCTGTCCACTGGGCTGTCGAACGCCGTCATCAGCCACGTCGTCTCCCCGCCAGCACCGTCCAAGCTGTCATATACGGCCTTTTCCCTACCTCTCAGCAGCGTCCCCAGCACCACCAACTTCGCCCTCGGCTCCTTCACACCCACCAGCTCCGCCACGGCCTCAAACTCCTTCGGCCACGGAATCTTCATCCTTTGTGTAGGCAGCGACACCAAATGTAGTGAAGGAGAACACAGGTGAGGACGACCGAATTGTATTTATCGCAAATTACAGAGTTAATCAGTAAAATCGGATACATTGTCTGACATTTCACTGTTCATGCGTTTCATACAAATTCCATTGTGTTCCCACTCTTCCTTTCTTCTTGATCTTCCCTCATCTTCTGCTGCCAGACATTACATTTCCACTCGCGTCATATACTACTTATAAGTAGCGCACACCACAGTAGTAATATTAGTAGTAGTAGTAGTAGTAGTAGTATTGAGTAAAATGACAACCAACAATTATGTAAGCCTCAGTATATATATATTGAATACAAAAACACAATGATAATAATAATTTTATCCCATGTTTACATTGTCACCATAATCAACCAGATCGCTAACACCGATACAACAACAACAACAACAACAACAGATAGATGCATCGCACCATGATTATTTAAATGACATATATAAACAAACAAATGAATGACAAGTTGAAAGGAAGCATGCAGACACAAATAACGAAATGAAGAGACTAAGAAAAATGAGTGAAACATGCAACAAAGTTAAACAATGGGACGTTGTAGTACACAAGTAGTAAGTAGTACGCAGTGAAGTAACAAAAATCAATATGATTCAAATCAATATTGTCATGTAAGAGATTTTTCTATGATAAGCAAAGAAAATGATCTTCAAGTTCACATGATGAACATATGGGCATTGGATGGATGA
The DNA here is from genome assembly GCA_944470395.2 of Schistosoma turkestanicum. NCBI lineage: Eukaryota > Metazoa > Platyhelminthes > Trematoda > Strigeidida > Schistosomatidae > Schistosoma > Schistosoma turkestanicum. The sequence goes on along the minus strand of OX103971.1, from coordinate 80,912,066 downwards.
ATAATTTTAGTGAAGAGAATGATTACCACACACATACATACATACAGCCCCCTCTGGATTAATGTTGGGGACATTAGATCCCCAAAACTCACTTGGAAAATGTCCTAATTTTAGATGTTTTCTTTACGCACATGCGCCGATCATTTGACCTTGAGGTCAGATTTTCTACCAGGAAAATCATTGGCTGTTATTGGTTGATGTATTATTTTAGTATTCTATTTATGTGGCTCTTCCAAGGACATTTCTGTCATGTGTTTGTTAAACTCATATTTTCTGGGCGCTTGTAGAATACACTCTCCACGCTCGGACGTTCGGATTAGAGTAGCCTATTGTATCACTGGATGATTTGTCTTCGCTCTCGTTTACCGACGTCTAAGGTGAACTCGTAATAGCATTCAAGCATTTTCAATTGACGAGCATAACAGGATCAAAAAGCAATGCGGCAACGAGTTTATATGACTTGACAGTGTGTACACTATATTGACTGATTAAACTTGTATAAACAGGGCGAAAGGTGTGTGTATGCGTGTCCAAATGTCACAGGATTATACAATACATGTTTCTTCAAATTTATTTCACTTTTTCGTAACATTGATACGATTTTTTATTCACTCCGTTGCAAAGTATATAGTAGGACAGAGCGAACTTCTGTGCAGCACACTCGTCCTTTGATTAGCAGACCGATATCTCGTCTATGCCATAAGTAACGCAAGTTGGCAAAAGCCAATCGAGCTTTCTGTATCCGTGCTGAGATTTCGTCAGTCACCAGGCCATCAGCACTGATGAGTCTCCCGAGATAAGTGAAATGGTCTACACCCTCAACTACTTCACTCCCTATCACTAGTTCAGGTGCTGTCGCAAGCCAATCGTGAAGCAACATTTTGCATTGTGACAGAGAGAATCGCATCACGAATATGCTCGCACTGTTGCTTAAGGTAGTGAGAAGACTCTACATTTTGTGATTTTCCATTGACAAAAAAGACAAAGCAGAAAATTAGTCAATTCTAGTGGTAATCAGTCTATGTGGGAAAGGGCAGGCGGGAGAGTTTTATACACACTGGTTTTCAATCGTTCAAAACAGTCCCATATGTATTATCATAAACACTATTGTACAAACAATATTTTGGTTGCATATAGATAGATAGATAGATAGATAGATAAATATTTATCAAAAAAATGAATATTGTGGTGTGAGCTACTTATAAGTAGTATATGACGTGAGTGTCAACGTAATGTTTGGCAGCATATTATGGGGGAAGATCAAGAAAGGAAGTTAGAAGAACACAATGGAATTTGTATGAAACGCATGAATAGTAGTGACAATGGATTGAGGTTTTGCAACAGGAACAGTCCAGTTCGATATGATGAACTGATATTTTGCAAATTAACGAACGATTTACGATATGGTTTTCCTACTTTATTACTGAGTAACTCTGTAATTTTCGTTAAATACAATTCGGTTGCCCCACCTGTGTTCTCCTTCACTACAATATGACTATATTGAACAAATATGGAAAAAAGGGATAACTGACTAACTAACTAACTAACTATCAACAGTTGGAAATCCTTGATTTCAAATCAATGATACACCTAGGTTCTACAATCCAAATGGAATAAATGGCGTATGCAGCTAAGTGTTGGTCACCAACTACCATGAGATTGAATGCCTATCCTAATTAACGCTGCATTGTTGACTTGTGTGTCGATTAAACCTTCAGGTTAACGACTCCGTAAGTGAGCCCCTTCGAAAATAAACTACCTACATTGATATCTGAGCAATCAGACAAGCACCCAATATACAATTACATGTAATTTTAATTACTACGTACGCAAACTGATGTGTTCAAACACACTAACTAATCGGATGGTTAGATCTTCAAATTGATCAAAGTTAGATGTCGTCTCAGTGGTCCAGAGGTTAGGCGTTCGTGCACGCCGTGCACCGAAGTTCCTAGGTTCGAATTGTGCTACTACTAGTAGGAGTCATGGATGCGCAATGCCACTGATGACTAGTACCATACCAATATGAAACGACCGTCTCCCAATGCTTCCAAGTTTTCAATGATAGTCTAATAATGATGCTTACATAGTTACTAACATTGAATTGAAGCTTCGTCATACCACAGATGAAATAAATGTAAAAAACATTTAGTTACACACACTGACTAGTTACAATTCCAAGTGTATATATATTATATATCAAGGAGATGTTAAGATGAACATACATACATACATCCACACAGAACTGTTACAACAACATGCAAACAATAGTACTTTTGTTTGTGTACACAAATTTAAGTCACATAGCAAGCATGTTTATATCATCTCGCACTACTCATTTAGAATATCACACTAGTTAGTACGGTCATTCACTCAAAAATCATATCAAGTAAATATCATGTAAACAAATTAACGAAATCAATCTAGATGAGATGATGAATGCTACACAACAACAACAACTACTATTACTACTACTACTGCTACTGGAAGAGAATTGAGCGATTTGAAAAAAATTTATTTACTTATTAAATTATTTAACATTGACAAACACATCAAGTTAGATAGGTGGACACAGATGGGATGGACATATATGGAGAGATAGATAGATAGACAGACAGACGGTGATTGTATAGATTGATAGATACACTGACATGATAGCCTGATTGAATTGAATTGGGCAACATTTATAAATATATATATATATATATGTTGACATACAATTGAATACAATTAATAGCCACATACACATAGACAAATATACACACACACACGCACATTCAGAGCCTCAGCCGAGAGAGAACACGAACGATTAGATCATAGAACACATAGAACCAATGGACAATTAGCTCAGCGTATGTGTGTGTGTAGGTGTGTGTAAACGTGCTTCAATGTTTATTTGTTTGTTTTTGCTTGTATGTTGACTTAATGATTTACCTCAGAGTATATGGAGTCCTGTGAAGGAACAATTAGATCAGCGTCTTGTCCTTGTCCTCCACCACCAGTATGCGTATGTGTAGTAGTAGCAGTGGTAGCAGTAGTAGTAGTATCACACGACGATTTCGTATTGGACGATGATGAGGTCGATGACGTGTTACCGCCTAACAAGGCATATACATATACACAATAATATTAGACGGATTGATTGACATGTGTGTAATCAGATGAAGTTTTTGAAATGAAAGGATTTGTTTTTCAATATAGAAAATAATAACAAAAACAAAATTTACTACTGAAAAACAAACTGAGTAGTTGTTGTGTGAAACGTTAAAAAAAAATGCTTTCACAACATAATGATGATCATTCATAGGTTGTAGACGATCATGAAAAAAAATGAAAACACACACACACACAACTAACCTTTAGGACGTTTCAATTGAACTTTCAAACGTTTCATACCGATTTGAAAACCATTCATTGCTTGTATTGCATTTTGAGCGCTTGTATGATTATCAAAACTGACAAAACCTGTAGAACATGAACAGATATTATTTAAAAAAAATCAAAGAAAGCAGTGTGTATTTTTTAAAAATCAGTTTATGAGATGTAATATGAGAAATTTTATGAAATCATTACGTAACATGTATATATATGGACATAGCTTACTCTCGGTCATTTCTGTCTCACAAAATGTTTTCTTATGGTCAGGGGTGTATATAACCGTTGACAGAGAAGACCTACTTACTGACTGTGTATACACACCGACAGGTTGTTATTTAAGAAATTAAGAGAAGACCAGCAAGTCAAAAAGTTTGGGGATTGGCAACCTCAGAAAGTCACCTGAGATCCATGGATAATTATCAACTCACTGAACAGTATAGACATGCATGAACTCTAAGTAGTCCGAAAATTCTGATGGTCGAGTGGGCAATGACATCAATTTATTTGTGTATCACAACCCAGAGTGGCTTTTGCTGCTAATCGAGTCATCTTTGGCGATTACGTTGGTTTAGCGGTAAAAAGCTCAGGTCTATAATTTTTTCTCTGTGCTTGTAATATCTGACCTCTCGGGATTGATGATGTTTGGTGACTCTTTGTGCATTAAATCATAGTTGTCTCGAAAGGATTGCTCATATCCAATAGTAATATCATGTTCGTAAAGCAGACATTTAGAGATTAAGGGTTCGCGTGCAAGACCGTAGGTCCTAACGCTCAATTCCCGCGAGCAGGGGTCGTTGATGCGCTCTGCTATAATGAGTCTCATACGAGGACAAAAAGGCCAAATATAACTGAGCGCAATAATACATACATCAATAATAATAGTAATAATAATAATAATAATAATAATCATAACACTACACTTACCGAAACATTTACTTTGATTAGTAGCTCGATCAACATAAACTTTAGCACTGATCACTGTACCGAATGGCATAAACATTTGAGCTAATTCATTATCGCCAAATTCTTGTGGTAAATGATAAATGAACAAATTACAACCTTCTGGACCTGTAAGGAAAGAAAATTTTGATTTAACAAACAATAAATAATAATAAGATATCTCTTCATACAAAGACAGTTAGTCAGTCAGTCAGTTACAAGTGTAGAACTTCGGACGTATGTAGATCAGTTCACATTAGCACAGAGACGCAACTGTCAGTTCAAAAATCCCATAGTGGTAGTAGTAATGGAGAAGATTCGAGTTAGCAGATGTTATTCAAGAAGTATAATTCAGTGAGGTAAATTTAGAAAGACAAAGATATAGATGATGAGGAATTCTGAAGATTAGAATTTCAGAGAACACAAACAGTGAATGCAAACGATTCTGAGCCATGTCGTTCAAAGTCTCTAACTATCGGTGACATTAGTCTCGCGGACCCCAACCAGATAGCCTACATCTACCAACATGATTCAGTCCATTTGTCAGTGATTTCATGGATTCCTGCCATGTTTTTGTTTGGCCCCCCTAGCTTTCTTCCAACCTACTCCTTCTACATCACAAAACATAACTCGTCGGGGTAGTCAGTGGTTGTGCATACGTAACACATGTCCCAACCACCTCAACTGATGAAGTTTGATCTACCATACTTACCAAGTACTCAATCTCTAACTATAGCATTGCTTACTCAGTTGTCCCACGGTATACGAGCAATGCTTCGAAAAACATCTCGATCATATCCACCTTGTATATATGAACGATGCTGCCCAAATATTTAAAGGTTTTTTACTCGCTCCTACCGAAATGACTCAGCCCACTTATCAGTGACTTCATGGATGTTTTGGTTCGACCAGCCCTAACTTTGTTCCAACCGACTCCTCCGACACCTCAAAACATAGCTCGTCGAGTAGTAGTGTAGTGAACGAGAACACAGGTGGGGCAACCGGATTGTATTTAATGAAAATTACAGAGTTACTCAGTAATAAAATCGGAAAACCATATCGTAAATCGTTCGTTAATTTGCAAAAGATCAGTTCATCATCATATCGAACTGGACTGTTTCTGTTGCAAAACATCAATCCATTGTCACTACTATTCATGCATTTCATACAAATTCCATTGTGTTCCCACTCTTCTTCCTTTCTTGATCTTCTCCCATCTGCTGCTGCCAGACATTACGTTTACACTCACGTCATATACTACTTACAAGTAGCTCGCACCACAGTAGTAGTAATGAAGGATCAAATAAAAAATAAAACAAACAATTAAACCGGAATTCAATACTACTACTGAATAATTATTATCAAAATTACCTGTCAATATCAATTCTCTAGTACCTTCTTTCTGTTGAACAGGCATTGATAATGCTTGATGATGTAAATTAGGAAAAGTTGTATATGCTGCTGTTCCTGCTGTAGGATAAGCTGAAAGGTTAGGTTGATAAAAAAAGAAAATATATCAAAATGAATTCTAAATATCAAATGAATCATATACAGCCCTACTGTTCTGTGTGCTACTTATACGAACAATATAAGTAGTATAAGAAGGGACGTGAAAGAAGAAGTTGCACGGTCACAAGAGGAAAACGGAAAGTAAATGGAGAAAAATCAAGAAGAAGTAAATGGAGTACCAGCAGGAAGGAAAGGAAACAACAACAGGAATGGAAAAAGGATGGAACGTTGGAAGTCACGACTCAAAGATGGTGTGCAAATAGAGTGCTGTTCAATGTAATGTTTTCGTTTTTAAGTGACTAAGAGTGTCTTTTTTCTTAAAACAACAACAAAGCATTGTGTTCAATTAGAGTGTTTTCTATACACACATTGAAATCATGAATCGATCATTTTTTCAGACAGACAACCATTAGAATACATGGAAGCACTGAAAGATGGAGCCGTTTCGGTCGGGTAGGAAACTTATCAGTAGTAATGCGCATCCACGACTTCTTTCTACTCACAGGATTCAGGCAGCTCAAGTCGCCTTCCCCATTTAACTTAGAATTCCATTGTCTGTCTTGTTTACACGAACGTATGAAGTGAATTTATTCAAATACCAGCCGTATCGGACTCGTAATTACCGCTGTCTCACAAACGGGATTCCACAGAGAATGATGGTATATACGAAAATTGAAGGGAAGATTTATTTCATAGTAGTACATTCAGTCATTCATCTAAACTAAAGTCAAATTTCGGGCCAATAATTATTCAAACCATTTAAACTCCACTCTGATAGTTAGAAGGTCTTCATTTCGAAGATAGTTATAACGTCTCATGATGAGGGAAGAGTTCTTGCGCCTATTGACAACCAGAGCCATTCTTACGGTGTAGCATCCGCCCTCATACCCATATGAAGATACACTTCAAGACAAGTATCCATCTACATGTGATTTACACAGCTCAAACCAACTGTTAGTAGACTGTGCTTATAACCTAAGGTTTATACACCATTAATGCCTTGAAGAAAGTCATCAATAATAAAAAAATACTAGTAACCTCCAAAAAAAATATTTTCTACTTTTAGTGACCATGTTTAGTGGTCAACAATATAACACACAAGTGACTAGATGTACACTTGCTTTTTTGAAGGAACTTAAAGGGAACAGAGCAAAACCTCTTTATCCATATGAGGCAGTTAATAATCAGTGCTCGTCAAAAAGTTGTGTCATAAAAATCCAATGATATAGACAACTTAATATGATTGTTAGATCGCTCTTCCTGATAAGAATGAAATAGTTGTCATCCATGTGTGCACACTCACACACACACTCACATAAATCAGTAAGTAAATGAATCAAAACACTTACCTAAACCATAAGCTTGAAGACCAGCATAGAGTTGATGAACAACCGGATCATTGGTAAATGTTTGACCAGAAGCTGTAACAAATGAAAAACAAAACAGAAAAAAAACAGAAATAAAATTAACAACAACAACAAAACACGAAAGTAAAAAACAAACAAAACGGTCGTTAAATCATTTTCATTTGACATCTGTTCAGCCTGTGTAGAATGTACCTCAATATTGTCATTAGGTTAGAAGCATTAGTGACTAACAGTTCAACAGTTCAACAAGATAGTATTAAGTTCCAGTGTTAGAGTGTGAGATGTAAGGTACAATGCAGAGATGATGAGTATTTAAAAAACAGGACGATTCCACTGCCAACTACTATCCATCTCTCTCTGCTAGTACTAATGCTTAAAAGTTCAAACTACTTAAAAACCAGACATTATGAATGTCTTTCTGCTAACCACATATTGTAATCAACTAAACCTTTATCAAGTGAGTTCCGGGGATGTAATGTCTCCAAAAGTAACTACCGAAGACAATGGGTGAGGTTGTGTAAGACCGTGGATTGTTCAAATTTAGACAATACCGCCGTCAGATACCTGCTCAGTGGTCTAGAGGTTAGGCATTCGAGCACAAGGTCGAAGGTCCTGGGTTTGAGTCGTGCGAGTAGCAGGAGTCGCCAACGTACATATGTACTATGTTCAGTCAAAAACACAGATAGTGGTACTATTGTACCATATTCAGCCATACCCTATGGAACATGGATTCAAAAGTACAACCGAGTTGTTAAATAAATTCTACAGCCCAACCAACCACAATCTTCAACACAAATTTCAGGACAGTTCTATTGTATGAGGCGGAAACTTGGAAAACTACCAAATTCATTATCCAGAAGATACGCATGTTTATTAACAGCTATCCTTGCAAAATACTTCGGATCTGTTAAACTAGACACAGTGAGGAAGAACAATCCAGATTCCAGTGGAGAAGGAAATCAGGAAGAAGAAGCGGTGGAAGTGGATAGGACAGATTGAGGAAATCATCCCACCCACAGCGTCACAAGACAAGCTCTATCTTGAAACCCTCAAAGTCAAAGGTAAAGAGAAAGGCCAAAGAACACATTACGCCGAGAAATATAGACAGACATGAGAAGAATGAACCAAAATTGGACGGAATCGGAAATTTAGGCCGAGGACAGAATAGGTTAGGGAAAACTGGTCGGCGGTCTATACTCCATTGGGGGTAACAGGCGTAAGTAAGTAAGCTTTCACAAACTGGATTCCAACTAATTCGATAATTATAGTCATAGCAACCAAAGTACAAAGAAGTTACGACCAGATGGAATCAGTGTGATATATGAAGAGAAGACACAGTTTTATTGACAAAATACCTTAGACCTAACCTGCAGACTGTCATTTGCAAACATCAAAAAGATTATTGACTGCCTTCCTTCATATTATCTTCTAGTCTTCGAAAAATTTCAATCGTGCTAAGCATTCCCCCATCTAAGACACTTCTCTCCGCTGTAACATTTTCTAGGCGACACTGCTGTATACTACTACTCATAAGCCATTTTATTTTGTGAGTAGAATTCACCAAAATAGTAACAATAATAATAATAATGATACTACATGTACTTGTGGGGTCCAACTTCGGTGTGTTCTTACGTTTCGTAATTAGCTCATCTAGACAATCGTTACAAAGTAGCGTCTGACGGTTATAAATCATAAGATGAATTCGAAGTATCGGATACGTTTATTTTTGGACATACCACAAAGCGAAGTTGAAGAGCGGCAAACAAAGCGTACGAAACGAATGGGCGAAGGAAGCGAATGAACAGGTGAAGCGCGTTGGAGAAGGCTAATGAGCCAACTCCTAAAGATAGAGCATGACTAAGAACATATATAGTCAGACAAATATAAGACAGACATGCAACAAGCGAAATAGGCACGCATGAATAAAAGCGACGAATAGTTGACAAGATCAAACGACAAGTGGGACATGTCATGTGAGCTCATCATACAAACCAGACAATAATAATAAGAACGAATGGTACATATAAAATGTTGCAATACACAAATGGCTTGGTTAAATAAATTAATCGAAAGGGCTTGACCAAGTTAGATGTAAGCGAACTGGAATACATGTGGAGGCACTACACACTAATAATGAGTAAGTTACATATAAAAATCGTATTTATAAACTAATCATCATGATATATACACAAGATTTTTGAAACCATGAATCGATCAATGTTAGACCACCATTAGAAACCTGGAAGCACTGGACGGCCGTTTCGTCCTGGTATGGGACTCCTCAGCAGTGCGCATCCACGACTCCTGGAATCTTCTCCGAGTTCTAGTGGGAAGACGTGACCAGTGAAGTTCAACCTGTTCGGGTGTAGACAGTAACTACCGAAGACTGTGTATGAGGTTGCGCAACTCCGTGAATATGATCAAGTTAAACATTAACACCGTTAGATACCGGCTCAGTGGTCTATCGGTTAGGGCGTGCGCGCACAATACCGAAGGTCCTGGGTTCGAATCCTGCGGGGTGCAGGAGTCGTGGATGCGCACTGCTGAGGAGTCCCATACCAGGACGAAACGGCCGTCCAGTGCTTCCGGGTTTCTAATGGTGGTCTAACATTGATCGATTCATGGTTTCAAAAATGTGTAACTTAACAATCTTCACAACCCCGTAATGCAAATATACACAAGAGTTATGGACCAATGTGAAAATAGAACATAGAAACTAACCAGCTGCAGCAGCAGAAGCTAATGCTGCCGCTTGTAGTGCTGCATTTTCTGTCAAATATGAATTTAACGCTGTGTTTGCTGGTGACGGTGTAATGGATTGAGCTGCAGCCGCGGCTGCAGCGGCAGCAGCAGCTGCTGCGAACGATGGATGTAACTGAGGAAATTGCAGTGCACTGGCATTCGTATGCCCAACTGCAGTTGAATTCTGTAAAGCAATAGCAGCTGCATACAAACTTGCAGGATCACTTGTTATTGACGAGGGTAAAATAGCTGGACTAACAGTTGGAGGTGTAGAAGCAGCTGGAGTAACCATCCCGGGTGATGAGATCAACAGATTGGCTGTTGCACCAAGAGAAACACTACTACCATTGCCAGTAGATGAAGAGATAGAAACTGGTTGGTGTTGTTGCTGTTGACCTTGATTAGTAGTAGTAGTAGCAGTAGTTCCATTACCCATACTGGCAAAACTTGACGGTGATACTGTGGATGGTGAAGCTGAAACTAATAATCCAGTGCCAAATGTATTATTAAATTCATTATTGCCAGATGCACCAACTTCTGTTAATAAACCACCACCTGTACCAACTTGTGTAAGAGCAGCTAAAGCGGCTGGAGATAAGAGGGCAACATCGGTCAAAGGGAACAGTGATGTTACTGAAACAAATGAGCACAAAAAACGATAGGATATATTCATTTACCGTTGAAAAAAAGTATGAAACATGCTAAATTTAGATTTTTCAAAAAAAAAGAAATAACTCAAATATGATATAACGAGTTCCTAGTTTTAAATGAAATTAAAATACTATCTAGAATATTCAGGATTTATTACAGACTACTTACTAGTTATACGGGTGAGAGCCTCTAAATGAGGCTGAGCCTAGGAGGAGTCCGCTCACTGCCACTCTCTCTCTCTCTCTCGATATGCTCTTACATGGCTATTCTAATAGACCCACTGACAGAAAAGTGCTACTCACTATCTTCTCGTGGTGCGAAAATGAAAAGACGAAAAGCGAATGTCTGGTGCATTATTCGGGTTGACAAGTACAGAAGATCCACCTGAGGAAAATGGAAAACCCTCTTTCGAAACCAATGGTCCAAAAACAAATTCCAGGATCTTCAGCAAACGGTGTAAGGTCACCAGCTACCATACTACTGAACCTCTCAATGTTTCTCCACTGCAATCAAGACTTGACATTCGAGTCAAAGGCTCGGAAGTCGGACGAACCCTGTTAAGAAACCGCCTGCATCGCTTTGAAAGGCCGAACAGTGTAGCGCGCATAACTATTTAAATGCTCTAACTACGTGTGGTTTAATAAAAAAAAGACACACACGCACACACACACACAATAACCACCAATAACCCAAAAAAACTCACATTGAGGAATAGAATTCGTTTGTAACGGATTAGTCGCCGCTGGACAACCAGCAGCCAATGACACTAACGCTGTTGTATTGGACAACGATGAATGATTAGTTCCTGCAAGTGGATTATGCTGTTGTTGATGATGATGATGAGTGGCAACAGCCAAAGTCGGATGACTAACAATCGAATTCAATTGTAATGGAATTGAATTGGAACGAGTTGATGCATTCTCAGTGAATGAATTGATGCCAGTTGATAATTGTGACGGATTATTGTTGTATTGCATTGCAGCTGCTGCTGCTGCTGCCATAAACGCTGCCATTGGATTGAAATAAGCCGATGTGGTTCCTTGTTGTTGAATAGCAGCTGATGCTGCTTGATTTTGTTGTTGTTGCTGTTGTTGTTGAGCGAACTGACTGACAGAATTTGGATAACCATTTGGTACAGGACTAGGATTTGATGAACCGGTAGGAATTAAACCAGGCTGAATAAAAATGCCCCCAAAAATGAATATAGAAAACATTATAATATTCAACTTCATAATAATAATAATAATAATAATAATAATAATAATAATATATTAATGAGTACTACTGGCAACGATCTTTCTCAAAGTAGTAGGCTAGCAGTCAGTCAGTTTGGTGTGTGCTACTTATACGAACGATATAAGTAGTATAAGAAGGGATGTGAAAGAAGAAGAAGAAGTCGCACGGTCACAAGAGGAAAACGGAAAGCGAATGGAGCAAAATCAACAAGAAGTAAATGGAGTACCAACAGGAAGGAAAGGAAGCAACAACAGGAATGGAAGAAGGATGGAACGTTGGAAGTCACGACTCAAAGATGGTGTGCAAATAGAGTGCTGTTCAATGTAATGTTTTCTTTTTTGATTGACCAAGAGTGTAAATTTGCTTAATACAATCTTCCACGTCTGCCTCAGTCTTCTCACTTTTCATTTATATACACCAGTTCAGGTTGACATACCAACAGCATTAGCACAAAGACGCAATTGTCAATTCGAGTCAGCATAGTTGTAGAGGTAGTGAAAGTATTAGAGCAGTAACCGGAGAGAATAGGGTTTAAAGATATTATTCAACAAGTATAATAATCCAGTGAAATAAGTTTGATAAGAGAAAGATAGAGATGATGAGCAATTCAAAAGACTGGAATTTGAGAGAAGACAAATAATGGATGCACCTTACCTATTGAAAACGATCATGAGCCACGTTATTCAAGGTCTCTAGCCATCGGTTATTATTATTATTATTGTTTTACGGACTCAAACAAGGTAGTTTGCACCTTGTAACATCACTCATCAAACCAGTTGTCATTGACTTTATGGATTTGTGCCATGTTTGGTTTGACCGCCCTTAAGCTTTCTCCCAACCTTCTCTTACATTAAACATCCTAGCATACACATTATTAAACAGAAATCCAGTTCCCAGAATGGACAGGTCGAATTTCGCCTTGCTGAGATGGATACTACTCGCAACTTGGTTTCTAAGTATAGTATGAAACGGAGTGTTAGTAAGAGGATAAATGAAATAAGGCAATCAGTAATTTACTTGTTTAGCAAATAAAAACCTGTCTCTCGTTTTTTTTATCTTTCTCTTGTTAACTCTATCTCACTACATTATACTTCTTGAACAATACTTTTTTGGGAACCCTAATCTTTTCAATTACTGCTAATACTTCTACTCAGTCAGTCAGTCAGTCAGATGCAATGTAGAACTTTGCACGTAAGTACATCAGTTCATGTTGCCACACCACATCAGCACAGAGATGTAATTGTCAATTCAAATCCAATAGTAGAAGAGGTAGTAAAGGTATTAGGAGTAATTGGAGAGGTTAGGATTAGAAGATATTATTCAAGAAGTATGATTCAATGAGAAAAGTTTACAAAGTCAAAACTAGAGGGGTTGAACAATTCAGAAGATTAGGATTTGAGAGAACACAAAGAATAAATGCACCGGCGCCATTGCGAAGGATTATGAGCCATGTCATTCAGAGTCTCTAACCATCGACTACTAACATCTCGGGGACCCCAACCATGTAGTGGACAACTACCGACATGGCTCAGTCCACTCGTCAATGACTTCATGGATTTGTGCCATGTTTTGGTTTGGCCGCCCCTAGCTTTCTTCCAACCTACTCCTACACTACAAAACAAAGCTTGTCGAGGCAGTCGGTGGTTAGGCATACGCAACACATGTCCCAACCACCTCAAATTGATGAAGTTTCAGCACTTCATCTATTGATCTGCCATTCTTACCTAGTACCCGATTCCTAATAACAGCGTTGTTCACTCGGATGTCCCACGATATACATCTACTATCTGTATATCATTATGGGATTTGAATTGACTATTTCATCACTCTCTCTCTCTCTCTGAACTAATCTTGTATGTGAGAACTTGTGGATTGACTGACTGATGTACATACATACATACATACTCCAACGTTGTTGTTGTTGACTGGCTGAAGTAAAACTGTCTACATTTTTTTCGCTTAAATCATCAAAAAGCTGTTTACTTACTGGAAATTGTAAATAACCCGGTGTAACAACACTAGGTGAAATTAGTGATTGTTGAAATGCTGCAGCAGCAGCAGCGGCCGCTGCAGCCGCCGCAGCCATATTCGACGCCTCGGTCATATTGTTACTACTCATCATTGGATTACGAAGAGATTGGTGTTGTTGTTGCTGTTGTTGTTGTTGATTATACTGTTGTTGTATGGATCCATTCATATGACCATTAGTCATTAATCCTGTACTAGTTGAATGTCCCGATGCTGGAGAACATGATCCATTGGTTGTGTTCTGTTGATGTTGTCTACGAACTTGACGTTCTTTCTCTGTATCGGCAAATTTTACAACTAATGGAGAAGATGCACCCTGAACGAAAAAACAATAATAATAATAATAGTGATTAATATAAACCGGAAATAAAATAAAAATATAAAATCAAGAAAGAAAAAAAGAGAACCTATAATTAACAAATTCAAATGACACAATCAAAAACAAGCTGACCGAGATAATCATCATCTTAAAAGAGGAGAACAAAAAGTCGATTAAACATCTTAGGCATACTACTGTGGTGCGAGCTACTTATAAGTAGTATATGACGTGAGTGTCAACGTAATGTCTGGTAGCAGAAGATGGGGGGAAAGATCAAGAAAGGAGGAAGAGTTAGAAAACAATGGAATTTGTGTATGAAACGCATGAATAGTGACAATGGATTAATGTTTTGCAACAGGAACAGTCTAGTTCGATATGATAAACTGATATTTTGCAAATTAACGATTTACGATATGGTTTTCCGATTTTATTACTGAGTAACTCTGTAATTTTCATTAAATACAATCCGGTTGCCCCACCTGTGTTCTCGTTCACTACACTACCACTGCATTGTATCGATCAGAATTTCTATTCTCACGTAAATGTTCTCATATGACCATATGCATACAACCACCACCACTAACAAGCGAGTCCTACTCTACTACTCACTACCGAAATGAGAGAAAAAAAGTAGTGAATGTTAAATCACGGCTCAAATTGGGTTGGGAATGCGAAATCCATGGTTGCGAAACCAATCGTACACATAGACTCCATGATCCTGACTGAATGGATAGCATATGAGCCTACTGCTGACTGACCAGCCACATGTAGACCTTATGTAGACCTGCTGATTGGTGAAGGATATTTGTTGGTCAAATGTTCAGGTATTAGAGGCATCCAAAGTAAGTCACCTGTTTCATCAGTTTGGACACCTAAACAGTATCCTAGCCCACTCACACAAATTCCATAATGTGTGCCAAAGTTTATGTGTCTAGATAAAAAAAACTGGCTAATTGTTAATTTGTAAGCTAAAAGAATTGCATACATATTCAACGACTTATTTTGAACAGAGACAGAATGTCCAAGTTTTAGAGAAAGTGCTCATGTCCCATGAGAGGATGACTTACACTGATCATAGAAAAAATGCAGAAAATTTCGAATTTCAGAGTACAGTCAGTCAGTCAGATGCAACGTAGAACTTCGTACGTAAGTACATCAGTTCATGTTGCCATACCACATCAGCACACAGATATAATTGTCAACTCAAATCCAATAGTAGTAGAGGTAGTAAGGGAATTAGAAGTAATCGGAGAGGTTAGGGTTAGAAGTATGATTCAGTGAGAAAAGTTTAGAGAGTCGAAACTAGAGGTGTTGAAGAATCCAGAAGATTAGAATTTGAGAGAACACAAAGAATAAATGCACCGGCGCCATTGCGAACGATTTTGAGCCATGTCATTCAAGGTCTCTAACCATCGATTATCATCTCGCGGACCTTAACCAGGTAGTCGACAATTACCGACATGGCTCAGTCCACTCGTCAATGACTTCATGGATTTCTGCCATGTTTTGATTTGGCCGCCCCTAACTTTCTTCCAACCTACTCCTTTACTACAAAACAAAGTTCGTCGAGGCAGTCGGTGGTTAGGCATACGTAACACATGTCCCAACCACCTCAACTGATGAAGTTTCACCACTTCATCTATTGATCTGCCATCCTTGCCTAGTACTCGTTTCCTAACGACAGCATTGCTTACTTTCAGAGTACAGAAAGACTGGATGCATCTGCGCATCGCAAACGACTTTGAACTATGCCATTTAAGGTCTCTAATCATTGATTATTATCATCTCGCGGACCCCAACCAAGTAGTTGACACCTACCGACATGACTCAGTCCACCTGTCAGTGACTTCATGCATTTCTGGCATGTTTTGGTCTAACCGATCCTAGCTTTCATCCAACCTATTCCTACACCACAAAATATAGCTCGTCGAGGCAGTCGGTGTGGTTAGGCATACGCAACACATGTCCGAACCACCTCAACACTGATGAAGTTTCACTATTTCATCTGCCATCCTTACACAGCACAGGTTTCCTAACTACAGCATTGCTTACTCGGTTGTCCTACGATTCACAAACAATGCTTCGAACATATTCAACGCCTTTATTTTAAACACAGACAGAATGACCAAGTTTTAGAGAAAGGGTATACATATCCCATGAGATGATGACTTACACTGATCATATCATATAGTATACATCAAAACAAACACATTCAATCTGCTAATTCCACCATATATAACTAACTTATCGAATAAGGTCAGTTAATCTGAGTGATAATAACAATATAATTAATGGTGATGACACGATTGAATGCAAAAAAAAATACTATTGATTTTTCATTGATAAGCAACCATTACATCAAAACTGATCGCACACACACACACACACACACACACACACACACAAAGTAAACAATAGACTAGGTCAGAAAAAGTTTTGTGATGACTAAATCGATCAATTTAAATCGGACATTTTGTTTGAGAATAGAAATCAAACGTTTCGAGGTTTCGTCATTTCGACCGTAGTGAATTGAAACGATTATTGATTTTTAGCATATCGTTTGATAATGACTATCTATACCAATGAATGAATGCAGCATTCAACACGTTTTATGATGTAATCGAAAATTACCATTTCATACTTTAGACAGAGAGAGAGATATTATATATATATATATATATATATATATATATATTGATTAGTAAATGTGCATTGATAACACCATTCTATGTATTTTTAATTGAAGTCATCAAAAATTAAGATTGAACATTGTATATCTAGACAGTCAGTCAGTTAGTCAGTCGACAACAACGTAGTACACAGAGATTGAATTATCAATTCAAATCCCACAGTAGTAGACGTAGTAGTAGTAGTATTAGGTGTAATCGAAAAGATTAGAATTCGAAGATACTATTCAAGGAGTAGAGTCCAGCGAAATAAATATGAGAAGAGAAAGAGGAAAGGTTATAAGTGATTCAGAAGATTAGAATTTGAAAAGACAAAGAATGAAAGCATTTGCACCATTGCAAACGATTTCGAGCCATGTTGTTCAACGTCTCTAACCATCGGTTACTTTCGTCTCGCGTGCCTTGACCACATAGACTACATCTATCAACATGGCTCAGAGCAGTTGTGAATGACTTCATGGATTTGTACCATGTTTTGATCTAGCCGCCCCTAGCTTTCTTTAACCTGCCACCAGTACACTAGTCACCATTACTCGCCAAGGCAGTTGACGGCTGCGAATTCGTAACACATGTCGCAACCACCTTAATTGATGAACATTCGCTACCTCACATATTGGTCTGCCATCCCTAACTATTACCCTTTTCCTAAAGACAGGATATACAAATAACGATTCGAAGACACCTACGAAGGAATACTAATAGCCTACGAATATCCCCAACTCTTACTGGCCATGTCTTACACTCATATGGTAGAACGGAGTGAACTACTGTGCAGAAAGCTCATCCTGTGGTCAGCAAACGGATATCTCACTTATGCAGGTTGACAAAAGCCAGTCGAGTCTTCTACATCCGTCCTGAGATTTCGTCAGATATCAGGCTATCAGCACTGATGATACTCCCAATACAGAGAGCATTTTGTGATGCATTCTGCTTAATAGTAATTTTTTCTGGTATCTAAATGATGACGTGAAATTGTTTGTGCATTCTGTTAAGTGAACAATTTTTTTTTCATTATTGAGTTATGCAGATTGTTAAGTTTCATTGAAATATTGAATCGATCATTGATAGATCACCATTAAAATCCTGGAAGCAGTGGAAGGGCATTACTAGCTCGTATGAAAACTAAACTGGGAACCATTGGTGTTTATGTCCAACTTCAATCAATCTACGATATCACGCGACCATTAGCCATTGTCTTCAATCGGTGCAAACAATTCACATTCGATACGATTTAACTGCACTGAACAAGGCTTCTCATTAGAAGACCGAGAATCAACTCACGAAGCTAGTCACCAGTGAGCATATGATAGCTGTCAGTATAGAAAAATTTAGATAATGGTCTAATATTGAACGATTTTGTTGAAATTTCACGGAAACTCAATTATCTCCACATTTTTATACTGACTGATAATTTATTATTATTATTATTGCTTTACGTTAAATAATCTAACATGCAAAAAGCTTCAGTACTCAGCTCTGAACTACATGGCTTACATGTGTGTGTGAGTGGGTATGCACAAACATGAGAAAGCTAGTCATACCCATATTCAGAATGAGTTTCGAAAGCTTTGAAAGACTGATTAATGAATCTCCAATCTGTTCGAGATGTTATATCCCCAGAATTCACATAATAAAGGTCCTAATTTATGATTTTATGCTTTCACATATGAGCTGATCAGTTGACCTTGAGGTTGAATTTCCCGCCCGGATAATCCTTGACTGTCATTGGATGGTGGACTATTTTAGTACGCTATTTTGTGGCTCTCCCAAGGGCGTTTCTGTGATGTATAAATAAACTCCATTTGTATGCTTGTGGACCTCATAATTTCTGGGTGCTTGTAGAATACTCTTTCTACGTCATATCAAGAATTCTCGATATAATTAACCGGGCCAGGGACAAATGGATTAGAAAAGCCTATCGTTTCACTGGATCATTTGTGTTCGCTACCGTTTACCGACTACGGTGAACTCGTATATCAATTGACGAGCATAACACAATCCGATATACGTTAATGTGTTTAAGCAGCAGAGATTGGAATGGAACAACTGCCAACCGTAAACAACAAACACACACTATTGAATATTGAATAAAGCACAATATAAATTTTGATTACACATTTGATACATTACGAAAAAGAAGAATTCTATTCGGTGAAAACCCTAATACAAAAAACTATTTATATATATACATGAATACACAAAATTTACCTGCATTGTCTGACTGTTATGCATATGATCGATAGCATTCGCTGCTTCTGTACTCGATGAGTATTTAACAAAAGCGCAGCCTAAAAATAATAACATTTAACAATCCGATAAGAGTAAAAGAACAGTAAGAGAATAAAACACAAATGGAAAGTAAACGGGAATAGATTGTTAGAAAACAATAAACAGGTGGCGGAGGGGTACGTTTTAGTCCCCGAATGAAGAAATCGGGTAGAGTTCACTTTCTCAAAATGCTCTCATATGGTCAGGTATACGTAACCACTGACAAGGAAATCTCAGTAACCACACGATCGATGTTTAAGAAACTGAGAGGATGATAGTTCGTTTACGGTTTCAGCCGGGTTAGGAGGTACACATAGAATCAACCACTCAAAGGAATAGAAAAACCACCGTCACAAACCAATGGTTCACATTGGGTTCTATGATCGCAAAAGAAAGAATAGCATATGAAGCTAGTGTTGATCACTGACTGCCATTTGAACTGCTGACTCCTGACTTTCCTCCAATACGTTTTAGTTCAGAAAACTCGAGAAGTTGGCTCTTAAGGAAACCAACTTCTTCAGTTTAAGCACCATCTAAATTTCACTAATTAAAGTAAATAAAATAGTTGATCATGAAAGGATGTTAATTGCAACGTACGTACATTTTCCAAGCTACTATGCCCTATTTTCATAGGGAGATGAAACTGTCAAGAGGTAGTCATAGTATGAGGCAGCTGTGGGTGTTCTTGTGCAGAACTTTGTACGTAAGTACATCAGTTCAGGATGCCATACCCCATCAGCACAGAGACGCAACTGTCAGTTGAAATCCAAGAAAGATAGCCATATTAGAAGTATTAGCAGTATTAGAGAAGATTATAGTTCGAAGATATGATTCGAAGTTCTACGTTGCAACTGACTGATTCGATAAGTATAATTCAGTGAGATAAATTTAGAAGGAGAAAAATGGAGATGATGAGGAATTCAAAAGGTTAGACATAGAGAGAGAACACAAAGAGTGGATGCACCTGCGCCATTGCAAACGATTCTGAGCCATGTCATTCAAGGTCTCTAACCATTGGTGACTTTCGTCTCACAGACCACAACCACGTAGCCTACATCTACCGACATGACTCAGTTCACTTGTTAGTGACTTCATGGATTCCTGTCATGTTTTGGTCTGGTCGCGCCTAGCTTTCTTCCAACCTACCAACTCCTACTTCCCTACTCCTGATGAAACTGTCAAGAGGTAGTCATAGTATGAGGCGGGTGCCATGGGTGTTCTTGTACTATTCCAAACAATTTTAAACTATATTATGCAAAGTCTTTAAACACCGGTTACAATTTTCAATGATTACCTATTAACATAGCTCAATCCAATTGTCAATGACTTCATGGCTTTGAGTTCTCTACTTTTGGTTAGGCTGTATACTAGCATTCTCCCAACCTACATTAGACAACTCCGCCTATGGAAGTCGATGGTGGCATTGAAGGTGGTCATGGCATGGGGGGTAGGGTGGAGTGAATGCTTCCAACCTACATTAGACAACATTTTTCATGGATGTAGATGGCGGCTTGGCAAACAAACGTAACATATATAGCTTAACGATTTTCTGTCTGTATAATTAAACTATGTAATAATAAAACAAGACATACCTTTACTCAAACCATTTTGATCACGTAGAATGGTACATTCTTCAATAAGTCCAAATGGTGAAAATAAATTTTTTATGTCCTCTTCAGTTTGATGTTTACCCAACATACCAATAAATAGTTTACGATCTTCTGTGGAAAGATAAAATTTCACAGATGAATTAAATAAGTATGCCGATGCAACATATATATATATATCAGTCAGTCAATTACAATGTACGTATATCAGTTCAAGCTGTCATACTACAATAGCACGAGACAAATATGTTGTGTGCGTTCTCTTATGAATCGATATCTCGATAGGATGCACCAAACCTCACCCACCCAAAAACACAATCAGTAAGATAGAGAATTAACAAAGCAAGGAACAAAAATGGGTAAATAACAATATACATGAAGTCAGTCAGTAGGTCAGTTACAACGTAGAACTTCGTACGTACATACGTACGTAGATCAGTCCAGGTTACCATACCACACTAGCACATAGAGAGATAAGAAGAATATGAAGGTGATGAATAATTCAGAGGATTAAAAGCTCGAGTGAACACAAAGAATGAATGCACCTTAGTCTTCTCCATTACCTCTAATATTTCTACTATTTCTAACACTATGGAATTTGAACTGACAGTTGCGTCTCTGTGCTGATGCGGTATGGCGACTTGAACTTATGAACTCATGTACGAAGTTCTACGTTATAACTGACTGAT
Organism: Schistosoma turkestanicum; assembly: GCA_944470395.2. Lineage (NCBI taxonomy): Eukaryota > Metazoa > Platyhelminthes > Trematoda > Strigeidida > Schistosomatidae > Schistosoma > Schistosoma turkestanicum. The sequence continues at coordinate 80,890,646 of OX103971.1, read as the reverse complement.
TGACTTTGGCGGGCGGTGTTGTCTGATGTAGGAGTATGCTAGAAAAAAATTTAGAGACGGCCAAACTGAGGTACAGCACAAACCCATTAGGTCAGTGTCCACCGGACAGTGACATGTTGGTATATGTAGACTACCTGGTTGGGGACTGGGAGATGATAGTAATTGATGGTTAGAGATCCTGAATGACATGGCTCAAAAACGTTTGCAATGGCACAGGTGCATCCATTCTTTGTGTCCTATCAAATCCTAAACTTCGGAGTTTGTAATCACCTGTCTTTTTCTTTCTAAGTTTGTTTCAATAAATTCTACTTCGTGAATAATATCTTCAAACCCTAATCTCTCCGATTACTTCTACTACCTCTACAACTATGGGATTTGAAGTGAGAATCGCATCACTGTACTAATGTAGTATGGCAACTTGAACTGATATACGTACGTACGTAAGAAATCCCATGTTGTTGTGGACTGACTGACTGACTGAGAAAAAAGTTAGAAATGGCCAAATCAAAGCACAGCACAAATCTATCAGGTCACTGACAACTGGACTGTGTCATGTTAGTAGGTTGAGGTCCGCAAGACAATAGTAACCAATGGTTAAACACTTTGAATGACATAGCTCGTTCGCAATGGTGCAGATGCATTCATTCTTTGTGCGCCCTAAAATTCCTCATCACTACCATTTCTTCATCTTTTTAAATTTATTTCACTGGATTATAACTTCTCGAATGACTCTTCGATTACTACTAATCGTGATAATTCCATCTTTCTCTATGTGCTTGCTTATAAGGTAACAGCGACTTTAACTGAAGTACGTACCAAGTACCAAGTTCTACATCGTTACTTACTTACGTACTGACTAACGGACAGACAGACTGATTGACTGACTGACTGACTGATTGACAGACAGACAGACAGACTGACAATATAAGCCAACTCATAACAATTTTTACATCAATTCAAATTGTTTTTTTTACAAAATTGACGAATAATAAATAAAAGATTAACAATTCACACAACATAAATGCCAATTTTCCTCAACAACAAAAAAGCAACAACATTTCAGTAGTTTAACTTCGAGAAAACACAACAAAACAAAATCACAAGAATGAATTGGTTTTGACAAAATTCATTAATTTCATTGATAAAATTAGGCAAAAACTGTTTGTTTCCATTATTGATCTGTAAAAACAAAAAAAATAACCTTGACTAAGACGATATACTTGAATATAATTGTTATCATTAACAAGGCAAGAACAACAAACATCATTGTTGATTATTGATACACAGTTCATGATTGTCATAAGCATATGTGAATTGGAAAAGCACTCTGACCTACTATTAGTATTATTATTATTATTATTTGAAGTGTAATTAAAAATTATAGAACTTCAAGGTCAAAAAAGGGGGAAGATCAAAAAACACATCACACTGAGAAATGAAGACAGATATGAGAAGAATGAAGAACAATTGGAGAAAAGCTCAGGATAGCGTAGAATGGAGAATACTGGTCGACGACCTCTGCTCCAACAGTTGTCAGTAAGTAATATTCAAAAATATGAACGTTTTGCTACGAATTAAGGCGAATTTCTGACATCGCTTAAAGTCAGTCAGTCAGCCAGTCAGATGCAACGTAGAACTTCGTACGTAAGTACATCAGTTCATGTTGCCATACCACATTATCAGCACAGAAATGTAATTGTCAATTCAAATCCAATAGTAGTAGAAGAGGTAGTAAAGGTATTAAAAGTAATCGGAGAGGTTAGGATTAGAAGATATTATTCTAGAAGTATGATTCAATGAGAGGTGTTAAAGAATCCAGAAGATTAGGATTTGAGAGAGCACGATTGAATGCACCGGCGCCATTGCGAACGATTTTGAGCCATGTCATACATCACTTAAAGTTTGTGGATGGAAAGGGTCGGTGTGGTGAAGGTGCTGACTATATCCAATTTTTTGTCCATCTTATGTAACAATGCTAGTGGAGAAAATTTGTAGCTCAGATGGATGGCTAGAAGTGTATTCCAAATATTACTTACTTACTTAATTACGCCTGTTACCCCCAATCGAGCATAGGCCAACCACCAGTTTTCTCCAACCAACTCTGTCCTGGGCTTCCCTCTCCAGTTCTGTCCAATGTTTGTTCATTCCTCTCATATCTCTCTCTATTTCTCGGCGTAATGTGTTCCTTAGCCTTCCTCTTTTCCTTTTGCCTTGAGGGCTCCATGTGAGGGCTTCTCTCGTGACGCAGATAGGTGCTTTTCGTAGTGTGTGTCCTATCACCTTCCACCGCTTCTTCCTGATTTCCTCCTCCAATGGAATCTCACTTGTTCTCTCCCACAGTACGTTGTTGCTGATGGTGTCTGACCAACGAATACGAAGTATTTTGTGTAGACAGCTGTTAATAAACACTTGTATCTTCTGAAGGATGGCTTTGGTAGTTCTCCATGTTTCCGCTCCATACAGTAGAACTGTCTTCACATTTGTATTGAAAATCCTTATTTTGGTTTTGGTTGAAAGTTGTTTGGAGTTCCAGATATTTTTCCAAATATACTAACATCATTATGGTGGTGTTTCGTTCTTTCAGCTGAATGTTTCGAGTGTGGAGATTTCATTGTTCTTCTCAAGAACAACATTATCAGCAAAAACTTCAGAGAGAACAAGTGATGCATTCAAATTTTACCATGTATGACTCATAGCTTGTCCTGATGACCTTAACCTTCATTGGATTTTATTGACCTTTAACCTGTCATTGTCTGCCTATTTATTTTGATTGTATCCTCTCCTTTGATCTGTTTCTTGAACCTACAGAATCCTATATTTGAACACTTTACTTCTTCTATCTGATTTTTATGCTGATGTCGTTGTTAAAAAGAACAATGAAAGCTCCATAACCCAAACATTCAACTCAGAGAAAGAGAAACTCCGCCATAACGATGTTCGTATATTTGGAATACACTTCTAGTCAATCAAATGAAAAATAACTGCTTCAGAATTTGTTTAAGTTAAGTGTACCAACCGGATTCATTTCAGAATCTCATCAATTCTAACACTCTAGTGTTTGATGCATATAAAAAAGGCTTAATCGGTTTTTGTTAAATTGTGTGAATTGTAGCGTATGCTCAACCATCTCACACACATAGATATAGTATTTTCCACAGAGTAGCAATAAGTTACGGTTCGTCAAACCATGAAATGGGGTTAGTCCATGACGTCACTAACTATTGGTCTAAATCATGTTGGTGATGCAGACTAGTTGCCAGTGATAAATCAGAGCAAACTATTCATATTAACACTTGAATAACGATGATCTCATTATTATGGTCAGACCAAAAAAAATGGCACAAATTCCATGAAGCCACTCAAAACTGCACTGAATCATGTAGACTAACTGGTTGTTGTCTGAGAGACAATAAAAATAGAAACCGATCGTCAGAGATCTTGAACGACATGGCTCAAAATCGTTTGCAATGGCACACGTGAATCCATCCACTCTTAGTGTTCACTCAACTTCTAATCTTCTGCATTTCTCATGACGTATATTGTCGAATGAAATCCTTTATCCTTAATCTTTTTGATAACCGCTGATACTTCTACTACTAAGGGATTTGAATTGACAATTCAATTTGTGTGATAATGTGGTACGTACATACGTACGTACGTACGAAGTTCTACGTTGTATTTTGTTAAACTGACTAACTGATTTATTCCATTTCAATACTACTAATTCATAATAATCAGTAGTAGTTGTGTCAGAAAAAAAAACCTGTTTTTTCCAAACATTATTCATTTGGAAAAAACAGATTTAACGAGACTAATTAATAAATATTATATCACCGAGAATGTCTACCTACCGTAGAAGAAGAACAAAGTAGAACAACACAGGAAAAAGTAGACGAACAGACAAAGAAAAAAAATACAACTAGGAGAGAGAGTGAGTGAGTGAGGAAAGAGACAGAGAATTCACTGTGATCAATGTTCGTATTATTATTATTATTATTATTATTACTATTTAGTAACATGGATTTTCTTTCCTATTCAAATTGATGCTTTAGCTTACTTGCTGTAGTGACAAACAACTAAACTGACTATATATATAGATGTATATATATATATATATATATATATATATATATATATATTTCTTGTAAACTTGAAGAAACACGTTTGAGCAAGCTTATTATCATCTGTGCTATCATCATACAGCCATGATACACACGAATAATGAATGATACATGTACGCATATAGATACATCTATCCACATTTATGCATGTACATAGATAGATTTATAGATAGATAGATAGAAATATATTTCGTCAACTCAGACAGATTTATGGTAATAGAGAGAGAGAGAGCGAGAAAATTTTAGCTAAAAATACCGGAGTTGTGAGTTGTTACATGCAGGCAACATTGAGGAATATAAAATCAATGCAAACAAGAGGAAATGTGTTTTTGGCGAAATAAGGTAGTAGTAGTAGTAGTAATAAAACATTAAAATAAGAAAAAAAAAAGGGAAAATGGCTTTGATTATTTAGAGTCCATTTGTTGTGGTGTATGCCTCCCTCATTGAATAATTATGAAATATTGAAAGCAAGGCAAAAAACCAACTATGTTTATACTTAGATGAATAAAAAATAGAGTTTCGTTTTTGTTATTTATGGAATGAATATTGCTAGGTAGTACATGTGAAACAGTCAGTCAATGGTTTCATATTCAAGTTGCCATACTCCAAACGCTGTATGTTATATGCTCGTCAACAGTTGATATGCTTGAATGGTATTACGAGTTCGGTAAACGATAGCGAAGACAAATGATCCAGTAAGAAACGATAGGCTATTCTACTAATCCAAGTATCCCAAGGCCCTACTAAGTAGAAGTCTTGGTATGGCGTAGAAAGTGTATTCAGTCAGTCAGTCAGTCAGTCAGTCAGAGAGGTTAGGATGAGAACATATTATTCAACAAGTATGATCCAATGGGAAAAGTTTAGAAAGTCAAAACTAGAGTGGTTGAAGAATCCAGAAGATTAGGATTTGACAGAACAAAGAGAATAAATGCACTGGCGCCATTGCAAACGATTTTGAGCCATGTCATTCAAGGTCTCTAAACATCGATTATTATCATCTCGCTGAACCCAACCAGGTAGTCGACAATTACCGACATGGCTAAGTCCACTTGTCAATGACTTCATGGATTTCTGCCATGTTTTGGTCTGGCCGCCCCTAGCTTTCTTCCAACCTATTCCTACACTACAAAACATAGCTCGTCGAGGCAGTCGGTGGTTAGGCATACGCAACACATGTCCCAACCACCTCAACTGATGAAGTTTCAATACTTCATCTATTGATCTGCCATTCTTACCTAGCACCCGATTCCTAATAACAGCGTTGCTCACTCCGGTGTCCCAGGATATACGAGCAATGCTTCGAAGACACCATCATTAGTTAGTGGTAATAAGAAATATTACATACCGAAGATAAAATCGAAGAAAATAGAAATCAGTGAAGAAAGAACGAAAACGAACGAAAACCGAAAATTCCGAAGCTTAGAATTACGAATACATCAGAGTCATTTCAAATTAATGATTTTAAGCCATGTAAAATTTAGTCTCTAACCACTGGTTATGATTGTCACGCGAATTTCTCTAATCAAGTAGTCTGGAACTATTGAAATGGCTCACTTCAATGGTTAATGGTTTTTAGTTTGACCGTCCCCAGTTGTTTTGTTCCAGTCTAACCCTTCCTACATTAGACATTAACCATTGGTGATTGGACATACGGAACACATGTTTCAACCAATTTAGTTGATGAACATTCACTACAACACTTCACTTCAACAATTGATTTGCCAACTTTATTGAGTACCTTATGTCCTCCTAACTGAGGCACTGATTACTTACTTGATGATCCCATCATATTACAAGAGCGATGTTTCATATTACTTATGAATATTCTCTTATTAAGTGAAACGAAGTGAATTTTTACACAGAGTAGTAAACGGATAACTCGACAATGTCACAAGTGAATAATTGAGATTTTCTCTGAAATCAACGAAAAATTTTGTTAACAAACTAACTAACAACTATGAGAAAACTGAAGTTCAGTGTTTCTTATTAATTTGAAATAAACAAAACAATTTGATACCGGACCAGAGTTACACTAATAATTCGTCAGTTTTCATTTATGTAAGCTGATATCGAATGAACAATGCTGAAGTTAAAATTTTCATCAACTGACGTAGTAGTTACTATGATGCATGACCCAACTACCTTCTACCTAAACATGAAAGGTAAGTTGGTGTAGGTTTAAGCTGGAAGAAACCTAAGGACAGTTTGACCAAGTTATTGTATCTGTGAAATCAGTTAGTAAGTCATTTACAACGTACAACTTCGTAACCGATTAAACGATTGAATTCCTTAAAATTATTCTATCTAATCAATTGTTAGAGACATTGTGTAACATAACTTAGTGCTGGTCACAATGGTGTAGATAAAATTCACGCTTCATCTTGCTTAAATTACCTTCACAGTAGTTTATGCTTTTTAACCCGTTAATTCTTTCCTGCTTGCATTAAACTGTGGATATTTCGGATTCGTTGACCAGACACTATCAGTAACAACTTACTGTGGGAGAGAACAAACCAGACAGATTCCAGTGGAAGAGGAAGTCAAGAAGAAGCGGTGGAAGTGGATAGGACAAACACAGCGTAACATGACAAGCCCTCAATTGTAACACCCTCAAGGCAAAAGGAAAAGAGGAAAGCCAAGGAGCACATTACGCCGAGAAACAGAGAGAGATATATGAGTAAAATGAACAACAATTGGACAGAATCGGAAAGTGAAGCCCAGGACAGAGTTGGTTAGAGAAAACTGGCCGGAGGCCTATGCCCTATTGGGGGGTAACAGACATGAGTAAGTAAGTAAGTAAGTAAGTAAGGTTTTGTGTTGTCTAATGTGCCTTCAATCCAACTAATAGTTTGAAACAGTTGAGTACATCCTATCTGAATATATATATATATATATATATATATATATATATCTCAAAATGTAATTTACACTAATGATCACCACCAAAAGATAAGTCAGTATGTACTCAACTACAACGAACATTAAATGATTAATTTACGTAAAGTTACAAAACACTTCTATTACATGTATGTCTTTTAACTGAATTTCACTTTCTCAAACAACATGTTGACCAAATAAACATGTGAGAACAAGACAGAAATAGATTGTGAAATATAGAAAAAGATAGAAAACAAAACGTCAAGTAACTAGAAAAAAAGTATGAAAGTATGAAACAAAACAAAACAAACTAACTGAATGTCTGTCAACCAAACAACCAACCAACCAACTTGTCTAATTTCCAGAAATTTAATATTTCAGTCACAATTACAACAATAATAATGAATGACTAAATGGTTTACAATGAGAAAAAAATTTGTTTTAGAGTAGTAGTCGCAATAGTAGTACAACTAGACGCTCAAACTTGACAATAGTTGATGTATTAAAAAAATTTAAAAGACAAAGGATGAATAATACAATCTGATTTAATCATTCAACTCTATGATTCATACATTGTATGACATTTTAAAAAAAAATTGTCATGCATAGTACTACTACTAGCTAACTATTTTTTTTGGTAGTGTTTCATGTTTCAAATAACTAATTCGGTGTACTAATCTTCATAATATTAGTATTACTAATAAAAACAACTATGGACAATGATAGAAATTTTAAAAAACTGACACATCTTTAGACGATTACGAATAACCTATGAATGTTCTCTACTCTTACCGGCCATATGTCGCATCCATATAGTAGGATGGAGTAAACTGTTGCGCAGTAGACTAGCCCTTTGGCCAGCAAATGGATATCTCGCCATAAGTGACACAGGTTGGCAAAAGCCGATAGAGCCTACTATAACCGTGCTGAGATTTCGTCATACACCAGGTCATCAAGCACTGATGGGACTTCCCAGATAAGTGAAGCGCTAGACACGCTCAACTATTTCGCTCGCCATTACTAGTTCAGTACCCGGTTAGAGCACCGGACACTCGCTTTTCATCCTCTGAATTTTGTAAACAGTTCTATCGACACGAGAAAGCAATGTATAGGTGACAGTGTTTTAGTTGCGCAATTCATTTATTCTGTGATCCCCAAATGACTGAAGTTAAAAATCTAAATTCATGTATATCAGACATCAGTAATCTTTTACAAGATAGGCAATTTGTGCTGAACCTAAATCTCCTGTAGTCGATCACTTGTTTAATCAATGGGTAAATAAAAAAACCGAAACCCTGAAGGCTCTAATACCGCTTGGTTTTCATACATTACAAACTGATATAATGAGCCAATCAGAAGACTATTTGACGACCATCATAAATGTTCAAAAACAATGAATGAATATTACTGGTCAAGAAATTGATTCATTTTCTGGGAGAGAGTCTTAGTACCTATTAATCCCCAGGTAAATAAACTTCCTATTCGAATTTTTGACTACTTGTTCAAGTAGCATCAATCCCTCAAGTTATCTCTCTCATATGTTTGCGTTCCAAAACTAAGGGCCACCGCACAACACATCCTGACACAAATATATAATATATAACTAGAAGATCAGTGATACAATACTGTCTAACATAATTTTACATTAAAAATAACTAATTGATTTGTCTTTTTATTTCAATCATTCACTTGCAACGTAGAACTTCGTACGTAAGTACATTAGTTCATGTCGCCATACCATCACATTAGCACAGAGAGGCAAATGTAAAATCAAATCCCATAGGGATAAAGATAGTAGAGGTATTAATGGTAATGAAGAAGATTAGGGTTTGAAGATATTATTCAAGAAGTATAATTCAGTGAGATAAGGTTAGAAAGACAAAACTTGAGGTGCTGACCAATCCAGAAGATTACGATTTGAGAGAGCTCAAAGAGTGGATGCACTTGCGCCATTGCAAACGATTTTGAGCTATGTCGTTCAAGGTCTCTAACCATTGGTGACTTTCGTCTCGAGGGTACCAACCAGGTAGTCTACATCTACCAACATGACTTAGTCCACTTGTCAGTGACTTCATAGATTTCTGTCATGTTTTGGCTTGGTCGCCCCTAGCTTTCTTCCAACCTACTCCTACACCACAAAACATAGCTCGTCGAGACAGTCGGTGGTTAGGCATACGTAACACATATCCTAACCACCTCAACTGATGAAGTCTCATTACTTCATCTATTGATCTGCCATCCTTACCTAGTACTCGTTTCCTAACAACAGCATTGCTCACTCGGTTGTCTCACAATATACGAGCAATGCTTCGAAGACACCTATGATCAAAAACCAATAACCGACAAATATCTTCTACTCTTAACGGCCATGTTTCATGTCTTTTTATTTAGTTATGGATGATCAAAATAAGAAGTATTGTATATCAACATCATCTCTTGATCAGTGCATTAAAATAATTTACATGAAAACTATCTCTTTATTTTATACATGTCATCATTAGAATTGTACAAATAATGAAAAGTATAAACCAACCAATTTATGCTTTCTTGAAAGAAACCAAAAATAAATTTTTTTTAAAAAAAAAACAACATTTAACTCAACGTATGAGCATTGTATGGTGATTTGCTTCAAGTGCAAAATGTGGATGTATATATTATTTATATATTGACAGCCGAGTCGTTCTCTCTCATCAGCTTATTGATTCTTTGCACTTATATTATAGTTTGGATAAATAAATGTACACATGAAATATTGATTGTATAAAAATTATCTAGAGAATGATTTACTAGTTATTTTATTTTAAGGAGAATTTATATTTTGATATCACAGAGGGGGTGTAATGAAAAGAAGTTTAAGATAAAGAGTATACTACTATTGCAGGGAATGTCATTGAAAGGTGTACCAGAGAGGTGATCTCTATCTACATGAACATTACTGACCAATTGAGTGCTTATGGCGAACTGTCATCGGAATGGATTACTTTAAGTGGTATTTTATCAAGATTGTCCACTTTCTCCATTCTGACACAACTTTGTCATAGACATGCTTTTAGATACGAGACTTTCATTGTCTGACTTATCAGGAGTTGAATGGGAGATTCGATCGTCAAATTAGAATATGCCACTGACACAGTTCCATTCGGTAAAGACGATGATAAAATGCTCAGTCTTCTGAATACCATAAGCAACAATGCAAGCATATTCGAGGTGCTGCGATTATCACCCTCGAAATGCAAAATGTTGCTTCAAGATTGGGTTGCATCGGAACCTGAACTAGTGATAAAGAAGAGTAAAGTAGTTGAGCGTGTCGACCGCTTCATTTATCCTGAGAATCTCATCAGTGCTGATGGCCTAGTGTCTAACGAAATCTCAAGGATTCAAACTCAGTAATAGACGCTTCAAACGCCATAGCAAGGACTCTAGGATGAGGGTCAGTCAGTCAGTCAGTCAACAACAACACAGAACTTCGTACGTAAGTACGTACATCAATTCAAGTTGTCATATCACATCATAAATGTAGGTAGATTTAACTGACCAGTCTAGTTTCTAGTTTGAATAAAGCAAGAACAAACAGCTCAGTAGAATAAATTAAATTCATTTATTTTGTCGATATCGTTAGAAACAAGCTAAAAATCACAGTTATCACATTAGATTAGCAAAATATCGTCATCATTGTAAAGAAGAATCATATTAGTCTGAAAATGTTGAGAACGAGATAAAGACTACAATCTCCATATTCAAATACTCTTAAATGGTCACTTGTGTGTGTATTGAAACTGACAGGTGAATCCTATTCACTACATTCTAATCACACAGGTACTGTTTACAAAATAAATATCGCAGTAGAGCTTAAAGCCATGTTCGAAAATAACGAGGGTCCACCTATGAGAGTTGGAAAAACCTAATTCCAAACCAATAGTTCATATGGGTTACAAGCTGATGAAAGAGTGGAAAGAATGGCAAATGAATCTATTGTAAGTCGCCAGCTACCAGGGGATCGTATCTTGTAAACTTGTTACACTGTTTTGTGCATTCGACTTACAAGTCAAAGGCCTAGAGGTTTGACCCTCTAACAATAAACCACCTGAATCGCATTAGCATCCGGGTAGCATGACAGAAAAATCTAATAATTTGTGCGACGTTCAAATAATTAAGTACGGTGAGCCCACTCGTAACGACATAACGATCAATAACACGTTGACCTTTCTCATCACTGTTACGGCTTTATTCACAATTATTACTTCTACTACCTCTACTACTACTACTATGGGATTTGAATTGACGACAATTGCATCTCTGTGTACTAATGTGGTATGGCAATTTGAACTGATTGATGTACGTACGTACGAAGTTGTACGTTATAACTGACTGAGTTCTAATAGGCACAAACAACTTCGTTGAATTATTGTATCATTTAACCATTTTTTTAATCTGAATCTGATTTTCTAAATCAGAAGGCTCGCATCAATACAAAATAACCGGTCGATGGAGCGATCAATATTTATTGTTTGCAGTTGATAATATTAATCAACTGAAGAGAAGGAATCGGGTGCTAGGTAAGAATGGCAGGTCAATTGATGAAGTGGTGAAACTTCATCAGTTGAGGTGGTTGGGATATGTGCTGCGTATGCCTAACCACCGACTGCCTCGACGAGCTTTGTTTTGTAGTGTAGGAAGAGGTTGGAAGAAAGTTAGGGGCGGCCAAACCAAAACATGACAAAAATCCATGAAATCATTGACGAATGGACTTAACCATGTAGGTAACTGTCGACTACCTGGTTAAGGTCCGCGAGATGATAATAATCGATGGTTAGAGACCTTGAATGACATGGCTCAAAATCGTTCGCAATGGCGCCGGGGCATTTATTCTCTGTGTTCTCTCGAATCCTAATCTGCATTCTTCAACACTACTTTTGACGTTCTAAACTTTTCTCATTGAATCATACTTCTTGAATAATATCTTCTCATCCTAACCTCTCCGATTACTTCTAATTCCCTTACTACCTCTACTACTATTGGATTTGAATTGACAATTATATCTCTGTGCTGATGTGGTATGGCAACATTGACTGATGTACTTACGTACGAAGTTCTACGTTGCATCTGAGTGACTGAAGAGATTATTTCCATAGTTGAAATTATTAATTGATCTTACATGGAACATTATTAGAAATCCGGAAGCACTGGATGGTTTTTTTTGTTATAGTACTGGACTACTCAGTTCATCCGTGCTCATCCACAACCTTTGCACACGGAAATAAAACCTAGAACCTTCGGTCTGACGTGAGAACGCTTAACCACTGACTGAGTTAATGATTTTCTAATTATAGCCTCAGTGTACTACTTGACTTACAACGACACTGATTCTATATGACAATTTAGCATACTTCGCAACTGACTGCTAGAAGTGCGCTTTGAACTTAGGATTAATCAATCTCAGAGGATTAATAACTGGTCCTATGAACTTTTAAGCAACTCAATAAGTTCAGTTACCATATATTTCTGTCAAAAATTCAGTAACACAGCGTAAATGCACATGTAGTGAGTGAGTGTGTCGCGATCAAATCAAAGCTTAACTCAATGAGAAGAAACCAAAGTTCGGGAACTCACACCCACCCACACCCATACCCATACACACACACACACACTCGCAAATACACTTACAAAGTTATCTTAGCCTAACAAACAATCAAATACGAAGAGAAAGCAAATGGAATTGATTATCAAAGCAGTAAGTTTTTCAATCACTAAGTTTAGGGCGTTGTCTATGATATATATACATATTTATTGTATGTATGAATAAAAAAAATAGGGTAGCGAATAAATTATTTTGGACCACAGGAGAGATTTATTTTGTTTCCTTCTTGTGAATGAATAAAAGCTTTTTTGGAAAAACCAAAAATGGCTTCCATAGATTTATGAAACAATAAATAAACATAAAAACTCGTAAACTGATATGTAGTAGAATAATCGAAAATGTATTTCAAAACACAGTATAATTATACAATAGGCAATCTGGCTACACTCTAATATGGGTATCAAACAGTAAACCGAATCAGCAGTAAATAAAAATAAGGGGGAGGGGGGGGCCTGAATGAAAACAATAAGTACGTGGAAAGAAAATTACTAATCAGTAGAAAATCATAGGAGATTAACAGTCAGTCAGTTGCAACGTAGAAGCCATACCACATTAGCACAGAGATGCAAATGTCAAATCAAATCCCATAGTGATAGAGATAGCAGAGGTATGAATGGTAATGAAGAAGATTAGGGTTTGAAGATATTATTCAAGAAGTATAATTCAGTGAGATAAGTTTAGAAAGACAAAGGTAGTGGTGCTGACCAATCCAGAAAATTATGGTTTGAGAGAGCACAACGAATGGATGCACTTACGCCATTGCAAACGATTTTGAGTCATGTCGTTCAAGGTCTCTAACCATTGGTGACTATCGTCTCGTGGACCCCAACCACGTAGTCTACATCTACCAACATGACTCAGTCCACTAGTCAGTGACTTCATGGATTTCTGCCATGTTTTGGTCTGGGAGATTAACGCCTACTATCGGTTAATGTTACCGCCGCATTGAAAGATGAGAATAGGACATTTAGTGTTTGAGAAAATGCATTCGTTACACACCAATAATCCTTGAATAAAATATGAAATTCACAACTTGATTAAATTGATTGTTAAGTTATTGAATGTCAGTAAGTCAATCAATCAGCTACAACATAGAACTTGGTACATACGTACATCGGTGGTTCAAGTTGTCATGCTACATACACATTAGCACACTTAGATCAAAATATCTATTCAAATCCCATAGTAGTTAGTAGATTAGGATTCGAAGATATTATTCAAGAAGAATATACCAGAGGAAGCACAAAGAATGAATACACGTAAGGCATTGCAGATGATTTTGAGACATGTTGTTCAAGATGTCTAACTATCGGTTAGTTTTATTGTCTCTCGGACACCAACATTTACCAATATGACTCAGTCCACTTGTAAGTGACTTCATGTATTTCTGCCATGTTCTGATTAGGCCGCGTCTAGCTTTCTTCCAATCTACTCACATACACCAACAAGCATCTCTCGTCGAGGCAGTCGGTGGTTGGGCATTCGTAATACTTGTCGCAACCACCTCAACTGATGAAGACACTACTTCATCTATTGATCTACCATCCTGAACTAGTATCCTTGTCCTAAGAACAACATTACTTCTACAGTGTAACTGACTGACTGACAATGCTTACTTGATAGTCCCACTATATATATATATATATATTTTGGTGCCCAACCAGCTAGGATACTCAGGATATAAGAGCGGAGCTTTATACATTTTGATGCCTAGTTGTACCAGCAGTTATTAGTTTTAAATAAATGAAACTCCATGTTCCCTCAAAATGTTTCTTTCTAAATATTGTCAGGTTAAATTAGCGAAGTAGAATTATAATTAGCACAATTATCCGTCTGTGTTAGATCGATCAGTTAATCAATCAACCTACATCATTTCCTACCAATGTCACCAGCTGATGTCGATTTGGCTTACATTGTACAAACCCAGTCATAGAGACCTTGATTTATTTGAACTGAAACTAATTTTTTTTTCCTCGTTAACGATGACGACCATTCAAGTCTGCTGCCATTTGCTCCCAAATGCACACATATACACACAGAACCAACACAAACACACACACACATTTGACAGATGGTGGATTTGACCTCGATCATCATCAACCTTTATATGACTCCTCGCTACACTACACTATACACCAACTTAGATTGTCATATTTTACATTTTAGCAAAAAAAGAACGACATGGACAAATTAATAAATGCACTCACGCACACACACACACACGCTCCCACACACAACTATACATAGACATAGACATACAAATTTATTGATTATTCTGAGGGCAGAGAGTGGAATTGGATGAATCAAAATCGGTTTGACTCATTCATATACACAACCATTCTATTAATATGATTATTCAATGCGTTCAAATGGATTAACTATGAAGTCAGCACTACTAACAACAATGGAACACAAAACGAAACACATTGGATTAGGGACACATATATAAAATGGGAGAGGAGAACAAAGACTTACTTCGCTTAGTTTATAAAATAGAAATGACGAACAAAGGCAGGTTTAACCTCAAACACACTCACTCACTCACTCGCTCAATAGACAAATAGTTCAAATGCATGAAAAAAACATACAATGGAAATCGGTCACCAGAAAAGAAAAGACAATGAATGAAAAGAGAAAAAAATTAGCAAAGAGAGAACAAGGGGCGAGAATGGGACAACAAGAACAACAAAGAAATAAACGCAAATGAAATGTGAAATGGTTGGGTTTGACTCTATGGGTCATCACACACACTAGAAATTTTTATAAAAAAAAAAGAATAAGACTACTATTGGCTATGATGACCTGTAGAAATGTTCAGGTCAATGGAATAAAATGTATTAGCCAAAAATAAACATTCTACACTGAACCCAAATCAATAGTTTGTTCGATTAATTAACCAAAATAAAGAGAATTCAAAGACGTTGAACATTGAACTAATTTAATGAATGCAAAAAGTGATCAGAAAACTTGTAAATTACTATTTAATGCAAAGTAAGAATAGGTGATGACAAGTAAGTAACAGAGACATGTCTAACCGTCAAACAGTATTTCGCGGGTTCGAATCACATTCTGTGCAGATAGGGAATATCAATAGTTCACGAACGTACAATGATGAGTTTGTCAAGTAACAATTTGAAAATGACTTATACTCATTTTAACTAAGCTAACGATAGGTGTAAGGTCACCGGCAACCAATCAAGATCGAGGTTAACAAGGTTAACAAGCTACGGGTCAAACGAGGAGAAATTCGACTACTTCACTTCTGTCCGAAGTTTGTGCTGAAGTTGTTCAGAAGAACAATGAAAGCTCAAATAACCAAAACATCCAGCGAACGAAACACCACTACAATCCAGGCTTACTGCCGGTTCGAAGCTCAGATAAAGGAGGAGGGTTGGGCATGTGGTTAGTGACCCCATCCAACTCGCTGAAAAATAAACGCTAAAAAAGAAAAATAATCCGCTGGTCGGCGGCCTATTCTCGATTGGTAAGAACGGAGGATTCATAGAAGAGAGTTGGAAAACCTTGATTCTAAATCGAGGATTCACATTGGTTCCAGGATCCTTAGAGGAGAAATAGCACAGGAACCTATTGTTGGTCACTGGCTACTATCCAAACAGCATCTATTAACGCTGCTCCAATGCCTTATAGATTAGACCTGTAGGTAAAAGACCCGAAAAGTGCACTCCCCCAAGGAAATGACCTGTTTGTTTCAGTACAGGCACACAGGCAGTATCCTGCTTAGCCGACCGACAAAATTCATAAGCTTGTGAGGTGCATAAAGTGCACCTTTGTACCAATAATTATACACTCAAAGAATGAACGAGAACCATAATGTGTAAACCGACTTAACAAGTCAAATACACGATTCTCTGACAGAATAATCAATTCAATATTGGTCAGTCAGTTACACCGTAGATCCTGGTACGTACGTACGTACATCAGTTCAGATTGACATACCACGTTAGCACTGTCTAATTCAGGATTTCAGGTACACTGTGCAGACAGTGGTCATCAAACTTAATGATTGTGCACACAGGCACTACAACATGTATATACAAAGCTGGAAATATCTCACCAATCACATCTTAGTATGGAGTGGAGAAGAGATTGCTTAAACAGTTATTATGATCAACAATATTGACTAAGTCAGTACACTTTTTTCAACAACATAAATACAAATGAAGACTATCCAATATAATCACTAGTTACAACAAGTTTGAATAATTTAAAATGATTAAATTCAATAGACAGAGAAATAATAGATGATAGTGGCTAGCAGTGGAATCCATGACGCATTTTTGGCCATTACAAGCAATAAATAACAGGTTTGAATAATAGTGACTGGGAGTGCAATATATATAGGGCCTGTGTTTGATCCTGTTTAGGTGAAATAAGGTTAGAAAGACAAAGGTAGTGGTGCTGACCAATCCAGAAGATTAGAATTTGAGAGAGCTCAAAGAATGGATGCACTTGCGCCATTGCAAACGATTTTGAGCCATGTCATTCAAGGTCTCTAACCATCGATTATTATCATCTCGCGGACCTCAACCAGGTAGTCTACATCTACCAACATGACTCAGTCCACTTGTCAGTGACTTCATGGATTTCTGCCATATTTTGGTCTGGCCGCCCCTAACTTTCTCCCAACCTACTCCTACACCACAAAATATAGCTCGTCGAGGCAGTCGGTGGTTAGCCATACGTAACACATGTCCCAACCACCTCAACTGATGAAGTTATAAACATCAATCAATACCCAATTCAATATTCACTTTTAGATTATAAAGCATCAACAATTTGAATCATTGAACAAAAGAGAAAATGAAAAGTGAGAATAAATTAACCTGCAACAATCAGTAACCGAAATCGATAACCCCGCATAAGATTAAGTCACATTAGCCTTTTCAATTTATACATATAAAGCCTGTAAATTCAAATTATTTCCTAAGAAATGTACATATTTCCTGTAAAAGTTACTTTATGTAGAAAATTTAATTTTTCAACACCAAGGAATACATACATACATGTGGTCTCACAAAAATTTCTAAATTGATTTATCACAGTAATCCGCTTACAAATTTATGTAAATATTCAATGATAACCTACACACACACACACACACACACCATTGTTCCATGTGGAGAATTCAGAATGAAAAAAAAATATATATTAATGTTTAGAAGCACTGAAAACTCGTATGAATATACTAAAAATGTATATCCTGTAAGTAATCAATACTACTACTACTACTACTACTACTACTGATATACACGCAATCTAGTGAATGGCGTTCATTATTAAAAAAAAATGAGCACAAATATGGTTGTATTTCGTATTCGTGATAACTTATTTTGTTTGTCTGAAAAAAAGCACATTATTTCACAATAGACATGAAAACTAGTATTTTTTTGGGGGTGATGAAAATCCGTACTGATCAAATTTGTCCTTCCTATGTTAAATAAGACGTTGAAATCAATTAAAACATATAAACATGAACTTAAGCAAATATTCTGAATGTGATAATCAATATATATGTTAGGCAGTTAGTTGTGTGAAGATCAAAGTATGCAAGGAGTTCGAACCTGTGACTCAGTCAATCAGTCAGTCAGTTACAACGTTCAACTTCGTACACACATACATCACAGTTCAGGTTGTCATACTAAGTGAACACTCAGAGACAATTGTCAGTTCAAATCCCATCGTGGTAGAGATAGTAGAAGTATCACCGGTAATGAAGAAGAGATTAGGATTCGAACAAATTATTCCGGACCTTGAATGACATGGCTCAAAATCGTTTGCAATGGCCCCTGGTGCATTTATTCTTTGTGTTCTCTCTTTAATCCTAATCTTCTAGATTCTCCAACACCTCTAGTTTTGACTTTCTAAACTTTTCTCATTGAATCATACTTCTTGAATAATATCTTCTAACCCTAACCTCTATGATTACTTTTAATACCTTTACTACCTCTTCTACTACTATTGGATTTGAATTGACAATTACATCTGTGTGCTGATGTGGTGGTATGGCAACATGAACTGATGTACTTACGTACAAAGTTCTACATTGCATCTGACTGACTGAAATTATTCCAGAAGTATAATTCAATGAAATAAATTTGAAACGAGAAATATAAAGGTGATGCGGAATTCAGAGGATTATGATTTGAGCGAACACAGAGAATGAATACACCTGCACTATTGCAAACGATTTTGAGCCATGTCATTCAAGGTCTCTAATCATCGTTTACTATCATCTTACGACTAAGTGACTAGTAATTGAAATTTTTAACTAATGAGCCACTAGCCTCTATATTTTTTTTTGTTGATATCATAGTAGATTAACCTTAAAAATTTCATCTCTAGAATAAATTAATTGTTTCAACTTATTCGTTACTTGAAGTTTAAAAACAATCTGACGTTGAACAGTTGAAAAAAAAAAGAACGACGGGAAATTCGATACAAATACACAACAGACTAAGCTTTTGCTCAACTTTTATTAACTAGTAAATAAAAATTCTGATAGTAATAAAAAGGCTTTAATTAGTCGTCAATGGGCTCAAACTATGATTACAGAATAAAGCATTAAATTGAAGGTATATTGATTGGAAGGTTAAACCACTCAAACTAAATTCATCCAATGTCACTAGTTTTCATAAATATAGAGAGACCGATGAAAAAAATTAATATTGTGAGGAATTAAATCAATAGATCAATCATCCGGATCGGAAAATTAGGCAGCCTACAGGCAACACGCGGGACTAGTTCAAGCTGCAACATTGTATCACCACGACAGTGTCACTGGTAGTGGAAAACATTTAGTATACATAATTTGATTTAAAATGAATGGGTCGATAGAAATTAACAGTTGTCTACGCAAAATACTTCGTATTCGTTGGCCAGACACCATCAGCAACAACGAACTGTGGGAGAAAACAAACCAGATTCCAGTGGAGGAGGAAATCAGGAAGAAGCGGTGGAAGTGGATAGGACACATTACGAAAAGCACCTAACTGCGTCACGAGACAAGCCCTTACATGGAACCCTCAAGGCAAAACGAAAAGAGGATGGCCAAGGAACACATTACGCCGAGAAATAGAGAAAGATATGAGAAGAATGAACAAACATTGGACAGAACTGGAGAGGGAAGCCCAGGACAGAGTTGGTTGGAGAAAACTGGTGGGCGGCCTATGCTCCATTGGGGGTAACAGGCGTAAGTAAGTAAATAAGTAAGGGAAGGGCAACAGTGTCAAATTGTCACTTGAGGACATATATTTTAGCCGGTCATCATCAACACGGTTAATGTTTGTGTGACGTCATGCTTACAAATAGACTAGAAACAAATTTCCAGATGGCTAAACATTCCACTGCTTGATTATTTTCTAAAAACAAAAGAAATTAATTGAACCGAAAACGGGCAAGTAATACTAGTAGTACTAGTAGTACAGTTGCGCACCAACAACAACAACAATAGTATAAAAAAGTATTAAAAACACAATGACAGATTTGAAAAATTGATGTAATACGATGACAAACAACAACATTAGAACAACAGTTCGTAAGTAAACAAAAGATGGGAAAATGAAAATTTACAGACTTGAAGATTTAGGAGAAAAAAAACTGCATACAGTTTGTTTGAATAAGTGAGTATTTATTCAAACAAACTGTATTCAATATTGAAAAGGGGGGATGTGTTATGAATGCCTAACCACCGACTGCCTTGATGAGTAATGTTTTGTGGTGTAGGAGTAGTAGGTTGGAAGAAAGTTAGTGGCGGCCATACCAAAATATGGCAGAAATCCATGAAGTCACTGACTAGTTGACTGAGTCATGTTGGTAGATGTAGGAGGCTACCTGGTTGGGGTACGCGAGACGATAGTCACCAATGGTTAGAGACCTTGAACGACATGGCTCAAAATCGTTTGCAATGGAGCCGGTGCATCCATTCGTTGTGCTCTCTCAAATGCTAAAATTCTGTATTCTTCAACACCTCTAGTTTTGTCTTTTTAAACTTATCTCACTGAATTATACTTCTTGAATAATATCTTCAAACCCTAGTCTTCTTCATTACCATTAATACCTCCACTATCTTTATCACTAGGGGATTTGATTTAATATTTGCGTCCCTGTGATAATGTGGTATGGCGACCTAAATGTACGATGTTCTACGTTACAACTGGCTGACTGACTGAATAAGCGAGTATCAAACTGTAAGCACGATGTTAATTAACAGTCTTTTTTACGCCTTAAAAAACAGTTACTGATAATCAGTATATTAGTAAAAATAGACCGGCGTAAATCTACCTCAACACAATATTTTGCATGTTTTTGAAGCGTCAAACTAAATAATGCTTTGGGATAAATCTGACTGATCTGATAAGACAGCTGAACTCATGATACGCAATAAAATAATCGCGTGTATTGACCATTGCACTTGTTAAGTCTCATCAATCCTGGTGTGTTTAATATCTAACAAAATACCGGTCGGTTTTTATTATTACACGTCACTTACAGTGGGTGGGATCTACGTCTACCTTTTAAAAACAAGTTTACTACACAACATCTCACTTATCAGTACTGAAGCAAAATTTAGAAAAGCAGAAGGCGGGTACAGTTTTGATCATGAGTGTCGTCGAAACACTGCTCAAGTGTTGTTCATACCACCAAGAGATAAATCCTGATCATAAATATAGGTCACTAGTTAAATTTGTAAAATCAGTTGGTGAGAGTGCGTATGTTCAACAACAACAACAACGGTGATTTTGTGAATGTGTCACGCATGGTCAGACAAACCAAAAACCTTGACACAATATCTTCGATGGGCGGTCAAACCAAGAGTATGACTGACTATTATTAGTAGATACAAACTGCTTAATTTGTGTCATCATGATAATTGCGACCGATGATTAAAGACTTTAGGCAACACATATCTCGCAACTTTCACAATGGACCAGTTCAATTCAACCCTTACCTTACTCTAAGTTCTGAACGTTATAGATCAATACAATTCTATCAGGCTCTATGTTGATGAAGAATGTCAATTCACACATAGTTTATTATTTGACACAAACGATAATTTTTGTCATCGTTGTTAGTATTTTGATATTGTAAACATCTAAAAATGAACTAAGCTTCCTTTCTCACCAATTAGATTTTTAAAGACAAGTGTGTATATAATTCAGTGAAAAATAAAATTATTCATTGTTTCTATTGTATCTAGGCCTCATGAGTTACAATGATTAGAACACCAAAAAAATTCATTCAAATTGAATGTCCATCAATAATATTAATAATAAGTCAGTTTGTCAGTCAGTCAGTCAACAACACACATGGAAGTTTGTACGTACGAACATCATAGTTTAAGTTACCATACCATATTAGTACATAGAGACGCAATTATTAATTCAAATCCCATAGTAATAAAGAGATTTCTAGAGTTCGAAGATATTATTCAAGAAGTAGAATCTAGTGTGAATAAAAATATAGACATGATAAGGAGCTCCAAGGGTTAGGAGAACACAAAGAATGAATGCACATGCACCATCGATTACTATCGTCTCACAGGCCCCAACCAGATAGTTGACACCTACCTACCAATATAGCTCAGTTCACATGTCAATGTCTGCATAGATTTCTGCTATGTTTTGGTTTGTTGGCCGCCTCTAGCTAATAGCAATAAGTCTACTCATACAATGACATCATATAAAGACAGAAAAATAAACATTAACTTACCATGTAAACGTAATGTACTATCATGACATGAATCATTTGGTGTCAGTTGACGTGAAATCGATTTATTTGTTGATGCTGGAGCAGAATGTCTATCCAATGGATATACATAAGTTGGCGGTGATGATGATGAGGAAGAAGATGCATGAAATGTACTATGCGTGAAATCACCATTGACTACTTTAGGAATATTTGAATTCGGTCGTCTAGATTCACATAACATATTAGCATTAACTACTATCCCAATGTCTGCTGGGTCTGATTTCGGATCCAAACCATTATGATGTTCCGTGGAATGATGATCTAACATCATCATCATCATGATTATTATTATTATTATTGTGTCCGATCGATTATGATTATTATATCCACAAAAATTGATGATTTGAATGAATTCTTTTTAAACACACACACACACACACTCTCCTGAGATTCGACAATGAGGAGGACCGGTGTCGCAGAGAACGAAAGCAGAATAAAAACACCTCTTGGATGACGCAAAATAATAAAAGTAAGAATTTTTACGCCCACAACAATAACTTTTTAATCAGGGATGATGATAAATGAACAGAGAGAATGATATGGTTATAATTCTCACAGGCCAAATTTGTTTGACTGTGTCCCACAATCACATGTACACATGTAACAGACACATATAGATAGCATTTTACATGCAAACACTAAATACACGGCCAATGCATACATACACACATACACACACATACAAATAGACAATCAGACAACAGCAAGATGATGATAGCACAACATGTACCTCAAAACTCTAAGTTTTGATTCGTTACCCAGATATTTTTTTTAAATATCTATCTCTGACCCACTCCCCTACAGCTCAGATGAAGAAAATCTACAACACCATTAAATATGCGTGTGATTTCATTGTTCATTTCATATTTGAACAACAACAACTCACATTTTGATTGGTTAAAAATGGATCTTAAATGTCATGGTAACGCCCATTGTTTTGATTGGTTAAATTGAGAAGAAAGAACATGTGTATGGCCAACATGATTGTTCGTTGGAAGATTCGCCATATTTGGAATTAACTCAAATGCTTTTATCCTAGTTCTTGCTTATTGATCGGATGGATGAAACACCATATTGAAAGACACAGTGACATGTATCTCTCCAGGTTACCAATCCATCAATCATTAATACTGTGTTGTTGATACAAGCAAAAGATTTTCACAAAACTTCATTCAGCATCTATTTCGAACATGATAAATGAACCATTCAATTGTACGACCGTTTATTTGTCTGGGAATTGAATAGTGGCACAATACATTGTGTTGAATGGTATGCAAAATATGCTTAATCCCCATGGCAATAAAGCAATCATTGTTGTTACACAATGAAGTATTCACAAACTCTCTGTACTTCAACTATCAGTTTGTTTTTTAATTGATAGAGGAGGATCCAGGATGCTTAAGCTATTAGTGTGTACGAAATAGTTAAAATTCAATCGAAAAGCACTTCGAATGTATGGCTGTGAAACATGATCAGAAAGAATAGAGGATATTCGTTTGTTGATAGTATTCGATTATATGTGACTTCGATGCATTGCTCGTACATCTTGTGATCATTGAGTAAGCAAATCTGGTGTTAGGAAAAGAGTATTATGTAAGGATAGCAGACCAGCTGATGAAGTAAATGTGGTTGGAACATATGTAACGTGTTTCCGACCGCCAATTACCTCGTCGAGCAATGATGTCTAGTGTAAGAGCAGGCTGGAAGAAAGCTAGGGGCGGTCAGACTATAACATATCACAAATCCATGAAGTCATTGACAAGAGAATTGAGCCATGTTATATGAGGTTAGCCTGCTTAATTCGGGTTCTCATCTTCTCCATTACCGCTAATATTATTGTAGTGCCTCCACAAATATTCCAGTTCTCTTACATCTAACTTGGTCAAGCCCTTTCGATTAATTTATTCAACCAAGCCATTTGTATAGCAACAATTTATTTGTACCATTCGTTCTTATTATTGTCTGGTTTGTATGAGCTCACATGACATGTCCCACTTGTCATTTGACCATGTCAATCATTCGTCGCTTTTATTCATGTGTGTGCACGCCTATTTCGCTTGTCATATGTCTGTCTTATTATTGTCTAACTATTTATTCTTAATCATGCTCTATCTCTTTGAGTTGGCTCTAAGCCCTCTCCAGTTCGCTTCGCCCATTCGTTCGCACTATAACCCATGGAGTTGGTCCATTAGCCTTCTCCAGTTCACGTCGCTTCATTCGTTTTATTCACTGCTTCTCCGCTTCGCTTTGTGGTGTGTCCCGAATAAACGTATTCATCACTTTGTGTTCATCTTCTGATTTATCAACCGTCAGACGCTATTTGGCAACGATTGTCTGAACGAGTTAATTACCGAGCTTAAGAACACGCAGTAATCACGTCACACAACAAACTGATGTGCATACGTGCGTACGTACGGTGATTCACGTTTTTGCCGACTGAGACATGACAAAAACATACATACATAGACACCAGTTATAGCTACATAATACTATACGAAAACAATGTAATACTTACTTAGTTACTTAGGTCTGTCATCCGCAGTGGAGCATAGGCCCCCGCCTCCTTAGTTTAATGTTAGTTTTTTTATGAATGCGGACGACAAGAAACGAACATAATAACATTCTAACCTAATGATTTATCATCTACACAGTCAATTTTTTGCTAGTAAATTAATTCACAAAAACATGTTTCAATGAAATTGCTTTAGGCGAAACATTCCTTTTTGTTGATTTTTTTTTCTTTCCTGACACTAAAGATTGAGCGGACAAAAAAAAAGAGAAGAACCATTTATTCCTATTTATTTTTGGTTAAAAAATAAAAAAAAACTAGGAAAAAATTGGTGTAGAAAAATATGAATTCGTTTTAGTTCGTTCGCTAGGCTCTCTCCTCATCAATTTATTTACAACACTAACATATTTTAAAATTAAAACGTTATCACACAGAAATTTGAGATCACTACTTGTATCATGGATCTAATGAAGTTTCGAATCAAATTATCAAGGTCAACTGACTATCAGCTGTCTCATCGATCGAGACGTCAATGGATGGAGGAACTTGTTACTTCAACGCCTGATTGAAGTGTATGTACTGGTGTACTAATAATAGGTTGAGCCCATATGGCTTGTTCTATCTAGCCTTTGGACAAACTAGCAGTGTTTTCTTCACACGTCAGTCTGTTCTCACATCTTCTGACCTTGTCAATGATTCGCTAATAACCTTGATTGTATTCACATGAGTACATGTGTTTGTGTGTGTGTGTGTGCAGTGCTTATTTCACTTGACATATCTGTCTAGCCTAATTAGTGTCTGACTATCAAAAACTTTAGTCATGTCTCATCACTTGAATTTGGCTCACTCGCCTTCATTTTGCTACGCTACACATTCTATTGTTTTGTCTGCTTACGCGAATGTGTGAACTAAACCGATTCGGACTTTGAATTACTGCCGTCGCATAAACCGGGTCATTTTAAGCATGATATAGGGGAAACTGAAGGGGGACGCTTATTATTTCATAGCACATTTAATTTTTCCTAAAGATTGTAATCACATTTTGTGCCACAAATGAAGCCTCATCTATCAACACATTCAAACGAATGTTGGGTCAATTTAGAAACACCAATATTGTCAGAACTAACACAGGCCACTCAACATCCTGTCCTTTAATCACTGAAACTTTCTTGAGAATATATGCTACAGATAAATCAAGTACAAGAGAGAATATTTCAAAACATTGAACTAGTGGTCACGATAGAAAGAGTTGATAACTTTTAAATAGTAGTTATGTAATAGAATAACCATGATCAGACTAATAATAATAACAATGATAAGTTGAAATCAATCAATGAGAATTAACATTATGAATTCACCGAAAAATGTAGACATGATGTAATCAAAACATGAGAAAGAGTTGAAATCAAGGATGATGTATGATATACAATGGATGTCATGTTACCAAGGTAAAACAAAATCGATTACAATTTATTTTGCAAAACACATCAATTTCGTTCCACACGTTTGATGCCTGTAACTTTAGCTAAATTTCAAAAGATCGAGATTCGAGATTTCTTATGAACCAATCACCTTGAACGACTTCATTGGGTCTATTTGATGTCTTGCATCGTAACCAGATGACTTAAGATAAATTTTCAGAGATGGGAAGTGATCATTATTTTTATTCTATATTCAAGATAATAAAGGGAACTAAGTCTATGGCAACAGAACTTGTAATTGTATATTTTTGGTTAAATTATGTATCGAATTGGTGCGGAGTGATAAGGAAATGTAAGTAGAGTTAGTCGTGTAGATAAAGAGGATGTTAGGGTGTGTAGGAAGAATTTGATTGTGACCGATTTGATCTCGTGTGCTGTTATGGGTTTGACGGCAAATGCCACTTCCTCCTGACTGCCCGCAAAGTGGGTTTTTCTTGAGGAACCTGCAAAGTGTTGGGGACTTTAGTTCCCTAGATCTCGTTTGATGAGCGCCTTGATTTTAGATTTCATTTTTGCGAGCATGGGCTGATCAGAGTTGATCTTGAGATTTGATTTCCCACCAGGAAACTCTGCGGCTATGATTGGCTGCTGTGTATTTTAGTGTGATATTTTTGTGACTGTCTCAATGACGTTTCTATGATGTATAAATAAACGAGAGTTATCTGCTTGATTGTATTGTGTTTGCTGGGTGTTTGTAGAATATACTTTCTACGCTTATCAAGACTTCTCTTTAGCCGTTTTTGGATCAATTTAGCCTATCTGGACGCTGGTTCATTGTCTCGTTCGCGTTTATCGACTAAGGTGAACCCGTAATAGCTTCAAGCATACCTAGTGACGAACATAACAAAAGGGAAGGTAGATTAGTGTTTGTCTTAGAGACCTGGGAGCTTGACTGCAGAGACCAAGGGACAACTAATTGAGGCCGGTTACGCACGTCTTTTTTATGAGGAGTTTTTAAAGTGTTGGCTCCGCTCTTTTTAAAAGGCCTTATTAAGCAGCTCTTACTACCGGAGACGGAAATCTGTAGGGCAAGGTGAGGTGTGACATTTTTTGTATCGACCTTTCCTAACCCTTCCATCCTTGTGAGAGGGCAGCATCTTTTCTGATGCTGGTTATCCGAGGTAAACACCTTACTGCTGTCACACCCCTCTGCAGTCAGCAGTACGACTTCGCCCTCATATCTTGAGTAGCTGCTTTTAGGCTGATCGCTCTCCAGTCGACCTGCCTGGCATGATAGAACCTTCAGTCAGTCAGTCAGTTGCAACATAGAACTTCGTACGTACGTACATCACAGTTCAGGTTGGTATACCACATTAGCACACAGAGATGCAATGGTCACTTCAAATCTCATAGTAGTAGAGGTAGTGAAAAGATTACCAGTAATCGAAGAGATTGGGGTTCGAGGATCTTATTCAAGAAGTAGAATCTAGTGAAATAAACTTAAAAGGGAAAACGAAAAAGGCGATGAGGAATTCAGAAGGTTAAGATTTGAGAGAACTATTTCTACAGATATTTTCGTGTATTTTGGCTCTTATTGCTTGTTCCGTGATAGCTGGTTATACTACAGAGCAGTTCTTTGCTGATAGTTTCTTTGTACATTTACTGACTAGTCAGTGGTATAAATCATTTGTCACATAAATTCAAATTTAAGAATATTCTAACACATTGATTCTAATTATTGACAATAAACCGTATGAACTACCGAAGACAAATGGATGGGGTCATACTAGATCCCTAGATGGATCAGAGTTAGACATTAACACCATTAAATGCCGGTCCAGGGGTTCAGAGATTAGGCGTTCACGCGTAAAGCCGAACTGTTCTGATTTCAAATCCCGCGAGTAGCGGGAGTTGCGTATACGGATTGCTGATGATTCCTAGCAAGAAACGGCTGTCTTTCAGTGCTTCCAGGTTTCTCATGGTAAATTCTCTTCACAATCCCGTAATTCATTCACATTGTCATTACGTAATTATCATGATATTACATTTTTCAATCAATGGATGTTTTTTGATTTATACTATTGACAATTGATTCAATAATTTCGACTATTCAATATTCATTATGAAACTTGAAACTCCTGTGTAGGATCGTATGTGTACGCACACATACTGAGACGAAACAGACACCCCATAGTCTATACTTCACTTTCAACACAAGACTACAACGGATTCAATCTATGGTGAATGTAACTTCCCAGTAAAATGAATAAATAAATACATACATTATTATTATATAACCGCCAAGAGTGACCTTGACAGACAAAGCTAGCCATATAACTGATTCGATTAAAAGTGCAAATTATTGTCATTAGATTTAAAAAAAAATAGAGGAATACGACGAGGAGTGGGGGCAGAGAAAAACTCAATGTTTATTGATTCTAACAAAAAAAACACATGATGAAATAAGGGTATATATATACAATGATTTCCCATATATATGTATATATATATTCAAAAGAATAACAAGAGGAAAAAAAACATAATAATAATAATAATAGTAATTATAAGCGGGTAATTGTAATGCGTGCGTGTGTGGGTGTGTGTGTGTGTTGTATTCATTGTGATAAATAAATATGACAGGAAAATTGTATGTTGTTCATGTTGTTTAAATCAACCAACTGTAACTGAAAAGGTATACAACACTGTCAAAACAAGAAATGAAAGATAACATAAATGTAAATGTAGGTTAAATATAAATATGAAGGAGTATATACAAATATATATATGTATATATCAAAAGGTTGAGGATATTGGTAGGTTATCAGTACTAGATTATAGATGTCATCGAAGCATTGCTCGTGTATCATGGGATAACCGAGTAAGCAATGCGACAGTTAGAAAACGAGCACTATGTAGGAATGGCAGATCAATAGATGAAGTATTGAAACTTCATCAGTTGAGGTGGTTGAGACATGTATTACGAATGTCCTACTACCAACTGTCTAGATGAGCGAGGTTTTGTGGTGTAGGAGCATAGGTTGGAAGAAAGTTAGGTGTGGCCAAACCAAAATATGGCAGAAATCCATGAAGTCACTGACAAGTGGACTGAGTTATGTTTGTAGATGTAGGCTATCTGGTTGGGGTCCGAGAGACGAAAGTCACCAATGATTAGAGACCTTGAATGACATGGCTCAGAATCGTTTGCAATGGCGCAGGTGCATCCACTCTTTATGTTCTCTCAAATTCTAACCTTCTGAATTCCTCATAATCTCTATCTTTCTCTTTCTAAATTCATCTCACTGAATTATACTTATCAAATCATATCTTCGCTCCCTAATCTTCTCCATCATCAGTAATAATTCTACCATCTCTTCCACTACGTGATTTGAACTTACAGTGGTGTCTGTATGCTAATGTGATATGGAAACTTGAACTGATGTAAGTTGGTACGAAGTCCTGTATTGTATCTGCCTGTCTATCTATATACTTCATAGGGTTAAAATTGAATTATAGCAATAAATATAAGTTACTTAAGTACTTTACTTACGCCTGTTACCCCCAAATCGAGCATAGGCCGCCCACCAGCAGCATTCTCCAACCAACTCTGTCCTGGGCTTCCCTCTCCAGTTCTGTCCAATGTTTGTTCATTCCTCTCATATCTTTCTCTATTTCTCGGCGTAGTGTGTTCCATGGCCTTCCTCTTTTC
Source organism: Schistosoma turkestanicum (assembly GCA_944470395.2). NCBI lineage: Eukaryota > Metazoa > Platyhelminthes > Trematoda > Strigeidida > Schistosomatidae > Schistosoma > Schistosoma turkestanicum. The sequence goes on along the minus strand of OX103971.1, from coordinate 80,860,606 downwards.
CTTTTGCCTTGAGGGTTCCATGTGAGAGCTTGTCTAGTGACGCAGTTGGGTGCTTTTCGTAGTGTATGTCCTATCCACTTCCACCGCTTCTTCCTGATTTCCTCCTCCAATGGAATCTCACTTGTTCTCTCCCACAGTTCGTTGTTGCTGATGGTGTCTGGCCAACGAATACGAAGTATTTTGCGTAGACAACTGTTAATAAACACTTGTATCCTCTGGATGATGGCTTTGGTAGTTCTCCATGTTTCCGCTCCATACAGTAGAACTGTCTTCACATTTGTATTGAAAATCCTGATTTTGGTTTTGTTTGAAAGTTATTTGGAGTTCCAGATATTTTTCAACTGTAGAAATGCAGCCCTCACTTTGCCAATCCGCGTCCTCACATCTGCGTCCGATCCACCTTTCTCGTCGATGATGCTGCCAAGATATGTGAAGGTGTTAACGTCCTCGAAGGTATCTCCATCAAGAGTGATTTTGTTGGTGCATGTTGTGTTGCATCTGAGAATGTTGCTTTTTCCTTTATGTATGTTGAGATCTACTGCTGTGGCAGAGGCTGCTGCTACACTGGTCGTCTTCTCTTGCATTTGTTGTTGCATGTGCGATAGAACAGCCAAGTCATCTGTGAAGTCCAGATCGTCTAGCTGCGTCCTAACTGTCCAGTTGATACCGTGCTTCCCTCCAGATGTCGACGTCTTCATAATCCAGTCGATGACCGGTCTTCACCTCGAAAGAGTCTGTCAGCTGACCTCCGTGCACGATTTTGCAGTTGAATCCATCATAAGAATTCCGTATGATGTTGACTATTTTCTCAGGCACCCCGTAGTGTCGAAGAAGCCTCCATAGTGTTTTCCTATCCACGCTATCAAATGCTTTCTCGTAGTCGATGAAGTTGATGTAGAGTGGTGAGTTCCATTCAATTGATTGTTCCACAATGATCCGTAATGTATCAATTTGGTCAGTACACGATCGATCCTTCCGAAATCCGGCCTGTTGATCTCGAAGTTGGGCGTCTACGAAGTCCTTCATTCTGCTTAACAATACTCTGTTGAAGACTTTGCCTGGTATTGAAAGAAGAGTGATGCCTCTGTAGTTCTCACACTCACTCAGGTCGCCTTTCTTTGGTATTTTGATGAAGTATCCTTCTTTCCAATCTGATGGTACTTGTTCCTCATCCCAAATCTTCTTGAAGAGGATGTGAAATATTTTCGCAGTTGCTTCCACATCTGCTTTCATTGCCTCTGCTGGAATGTTGTCTGGTCCTGCTGCTTTGCCGTTCTTGATTTGTCTGATAGCCATACTGATCTCCTCAATCGTAGGTGCGCCAATATTAATTGGGAGGTCCTTGGATGCTGCTTCGATGTTGGGTGGGTTCAGTGGAGCTGGTCGATTCAATAGTTCCTTAAAGTGCTCTACCCACCTATTTCGCTGTTCGTCAGTGTTGCTGATTATTTTCCCTTCCTTGTTTTTCACTGGTCGTTCTGGTTTAGGATAGTTCCCGGCGAGCTTCTTTGTTGTTTCGTACAATTGTCTCAAGTTTCCGTCTCTTGCAGCCTTTTCCGCCGTCATTGCTAGATCTTCCACATATTTCCGTTTGTCAGCTCTGATGCTCTTCTTCACTTCCCTGTTTGCTTCTGTATACTCGGCGTGCGCCTTAACCTTCTCTGCTCTTGTTCGGCTGACATTCACTGCTGCCTTCTTGTTCCTCCTTTCTTGAATTTTTTCAAGAGTATCAACAGAGATCCATTCCTTGTGATGCTGCTTCTTGCGACCAAGGACCTCCTGACATTTTGAAGTGATTGCCTCCTTAATCCCTTTCCAATTGTTCTCCAATGTTGCTTCCTCTCCATTGAGTAGATCCTGAAAGGCCTGGAACCTATTGGTGAGGGCTATCTTGAATTCGTTGAGTTTTACGGTATCCCGAAGAAAGGCTGTATTAAACTTGTGTGATGTTGTCTGTCCCGTTGTCCAGTGCTTCTTTAGCTTCAATCTCATTTTGGCGATCAGCAAATGGTGATCTGAAGCTATATCAGCTCCTCTCATGGTTCTCACATCCTCCATGGTCCTTCTGAACTTTTTGTTGATACAGATATGGTCAATTTGGTTTTGAGTAGTGTGGTCCGGTGAAATCCATGTGGCTTTGTGAATGCGTTTGTGTGGGAAGATTGTGCCACCGATGACCAGTTTGTTGAAGGCACATAGGTTTGCAAATCTCTCACCGTTTTCGTTTCTTTCTCCCAGTCCATGTCGTCCCATGATGTCTTCATATCCAGTGTTGTCCATTCCAACCTTGGCATTCAGGTCTCCCATAAGAATCGTCAAATCCTTTGGTGAACATTTCTCGACGATTGACTGCAGACTTTCGTAGAATTGATCTTTAACATCGTCATTGTAGTCATTGGTAGGTGCATAACATTGGATGACGTTCATTGTAATGTCCTCTTTCTTTGTTTTGAAGGATGCTTTAATGATCCTGGGTCCATGAGATTCCCATCCTATCAGTGCCTTTTGTGCATGTTTGGACAGCATCAGTGCAACTCCTTGTGTATGTGAAGCATTTTCCTCTTCATGACCAGAGTATAACAGCAGTTCCCCTGAAGCTAGTCTCAGTTGTCCTACTTGTGTCCAATGTGTTTCACTGATTCCAAGCACCTCGAGGTTGTATCTTTTCATTTCTGCCGCAACTTGAAATAGTCTTCCAGTCTCCCACAATGTACGAACGTTCCATGTACCTAAAAAAATGGTTGCTCTGGTTGTCAGAAGAGGCATCAGCCCCGTGACTTCCGAGGGAACTCGGCTTTCATCACGAGACGTCATAATTCTTCTTCCAACTCCCAGGGCAGAGTTAAAATGGTTTGGATTATTTTTTCTGGTTAGCGTTTTTTTGGCAAGTGAGATTTTAACGGAATGGGGTGGCCAACCCCATGTCCAACCCTCCTCCTTTATCCGGGCTTGGGACTGGCAGTAGCCCCTAAGGTTCTACTGGCGGAGTTAGGAGTTTATATGGTTTGAATTATTATTCCTTGTTATCCCTTTTTTAGCGAGTTAGTTTTTTACGGGATTGGGTCACCAACCCCTCCTACTTTATCCGCGCTTGGAACCGGCAGTAGCCCCGGTGGGTCCACAGGCGGAGAAGAATGGATGCACCGGTGTCATTGCAAATGATTTTTAGCCACGTCATTCAAGATCTCTAACAATCAGTTACTGTTAACTAGCAGACCCCAACTAGGTACTCTACACACACTAACATGGCTCAGTCCACCTGTCAGTGATTTCGTGGATTTCTGTCATGTATTTGGTCTAGCAATAAGCGTTAACATTTAATGATGAAAATAGATGGAAATAATTAACACTGATACGATTATAAAAATGAAGATAATCTGAGGATCAAATCTGGTAGTTAACAGATTAATTATCTCCAATTAATTAAACTATATTCCATTACACTATCTAATAAATAATAGAGCTAGGTTTACGTCATACTACTATGATGTTAGCATCCTGATAGATTAGCTAAAAATTTAATATACACAACTATATCAGATAAGTGAAATTGTTGTTAGAATTAATACTCAAGTATTCAAATGATTGCAATCTCCCAAAATACAAATTAAAATTATTGTGGTGCGCGCTACTTATAAGTAGTATATGACGTGAGTGTAAACGTAATGTCTGGCAGCAGAAGATGGTGGAAGATCAAGAAAGGAAGAGTGGGAATATAATGGAATTTGTATGAAACGCATGAATAGTGAAATGTCAGACAATGGATTGATATTTTGCAAATTAACCGTTTACGATATGGTTTTCCTATTCTACTGAGTAACTCTGTAATTTGCGATAAATACAATTCGGTTGTCCTCACCTGTGTTCTGCTTCACTACAATATGACCAATCAATAAATTAATTATTTAGATATCAATACACACACTGCGGAAAGCACCCAACTTCGTCACAAGACAATCCCTCACATGGAACCCTCAAGGTCAAAGGAAAAGAGGAAGGCCAAAGAACACATTACACCGAGAAATAGAGAAAGACATGAGAAGAGTGAACAAACATTTGGACAGAATTGGAAAGGAAAGCCCAGGACAGAGTACATTGGAGAATACTGGTGGGCGGCCTATGCCCCATTCGGAGTGACAGGCGTAAGTAAGTAAAGAATAAGAGATATCAATGATCGTCTCTATTTTATCATTTTATTGATGTTCCGATCGGTTGTATTCATTAAATTGTTTAGACCAATCTGTGAATTACTCAAGTGTGTTATTTTTAAAATAAGAGTTCTTCACTAAATTTGAACGCAATTTAAAATTCGGAGTTGAGTAGAGAGATAGTTATCAAATATTTCATTTAATTCAAAAAATCTCATAACCAGTTGATAAATAATGGATGGTGAGTGAGTTTCTCCCTAGTTGAAATTCCTCAGATGAATGTACCTACATCTCAGATTTGATGTTGATATGCTTGAAACCATTACAGGTTCACTTTACTCGGTAAACAAAACGAAGACAATTGATGCAGTGACACGATGTGCTATTCTTATCCGTTGTTCCCTGCGCGGCTAATTATATCAAGAAATCTTGATATGGCGTAGAAAGTGTATTCTACAAGCATCCAAAAAATACGAGATTGACAAACGCACAAATCAAGTTTATTTATACATGACAGAAACATCCTTGGGAGATCCACAAAAATAGCGTACTAAAATAATCCATCAATCAATGACAGTCAAGGATTTTCCGAGTGGGAAATATAATCTCAAAGTCAACTAAGCAACTTATGCGCGAAAACACAAAAAATCCAAAATTACGACCTTTTCCAAGTGAGTTCTAGGGATCTAACGTCCCCAACAGATGATCATTCCGGAACTCGAACATAGTGTACCATTCACTTCAAACATCACTTATCTGCTGATAAGTGTCCTTGAATTACACTGCTAACTATTATCCATCTCTGTTTATAATCCTTATAACCTAATGAAAGTATCGAGACAATTCATACAGCTTTCAGATATGTCAAAGAGACTGTCCTAAAAATAAAATTCTTTAGAAAATGAAACTTTATTTAACTCTAAACGCACAACATTACCGATTATCTTTGTCATTGAGTTCAGTACTATGTTAATCAACTTTCAATGAACATTCTATTGAATTGAAATCTTCGCATAAACTACTGATTGGTGAGTGATTAGTAATCGATGACATGTTTGTTTAGTTTGTGAAATTGATTTGTATTAATTATATCGATCAAGTTGTACGATTATCTTTCATCATACTAAAGTAGAGATTTTTAAAAAAATACACATTTTCGAAACGATGAATCGATCAATGTTAGACCACCATTAGAAGCCTGGAAGCACTGGGCGACCGTTTCGTCCTGGTATGGGACTCCTCAGCATTGCGCATCTACGACTCCTGCACCCCGCAGGTTTCGGACCCAGGACCTTCGGTATTGTGTGCTAACGCCCTAACCGACAGACCACTGAGCCGGGATCTAGCGGTGTTAATGTCTAACTTGATCGAATTCACGGAGTTGCGCAAAATACAATAATACACATAGAACAGTTACAATTTGGATCATTCTGTAATGATTAAAAGATTTATGGTTTGTTTTGTAAAATTAGTTTTCTATGATAAATGTTATGTATTCTGATAAGAGTTATTGATTTAATTGATTTCCAATCAGTTGTCTGGAATTATATACTCTGTTCACTGTAATGTAATCTAACAAATATCTTTAGTAATAGACATTCAATGCTTATTACATTTGCTTAGCATTGTTCCGTGAACGATGTGTCATACTCAAAGAGCTAATCATTGGTGAGAACAAGATAATAGTCATTATAGGGTTGTGATTGATTAGTAATTTTCACAGTTCTATTGAGAGCCTCATTGAGGCTACTGCCAATCACAAGCCGTGGCAACTAGAGCTCAAGTGTGTCGATTGTGATGCAGTTACGCACTGAAGATAATCGATGCTGGTCGCGCAATATCATAGATTGATTGAAGTTAGATATTGACACCACTGGATTTCGACTCACTATTCTAAATGTTAAGTATTCGCATAAGGTATCTTAGGTCCTTGGTTCAATTCCTGCCAAACGGGGTTATGGGTGAGCCCTTCCCTGGAGTCCTAGTGCTTCCAGGTCTCCCATGGTTGACTAACATTGAGTGTTTCATGATTTCAACGAAACTCAAGAAATCTCAAAAACTCTAATATAACTCGAACTCAGCAAAACTCATCTTATTATACAAGTTTTAATCGAATGGATGGTTGTTTTTTACGCTTAAATTGGATGGTGTCTTCATCATAACATGATTGTAATTTATAACATATCATTTTGGATATTATTTAAATCAAGAGTTAACTTTATATCAACAACCAATAAAATTCAAAGTGGAATGAACATTGAACTGTTCTCTATTGGTAAAGAACCATTAATTCGATAATCCTCCTCCAAGTATTGAACACAAGGTCATTAAGCATGGCAGAAATCCATGAAATCATTGAGGAGTGGACTTAGCCATGTCGGTAATTTTCGACTACCTGGTTGGGGTACGCGAGATGATAATAATCGATGGTAAGAGACCTTGAATGACATGGCTCAAAACCGTTTGCAATGATGCCGGTGCATTTATTCTTTGTGTTCTCTCAAATCCTAATCTTCTGGATTCTTCAACAACTTTAGTTTCGTCTTTCTAAAATTTTCTCACCGAGTCATACTTCTTGAATAATATCTTCTAATCCTAACATCTTCAATTACTTCCAATACCTTTACTACCTCTTCTACTATTGGATTTAAATTGAAAATTACATCTCTGTTTGCTGATGTAGTATGGCAACATGAAGTGATGTACTTGTGTACGAAGTTCTACGTTGCATCTGATCTGACATTAAGCATCGTACCAATCGTACTACAACTGGATAAGACAGTTGAAATCAGTTGCCTATTAAGCTGTAATTACTGTAATTTTTAATGGACCGTGTCATTTTCAACTGTGATCGTCTTGTTGTTGTTGTTGTTATTATTATTTATTTTTGTCGATGATATGACCTTGAAAATTGAATAGTTCAATTTTGTTTGTTTATTTTGCTGCATCTCAGCATGAATTTATATAATTGGGTTTTGAAATAAAAAAAGAGTATTCACTTAGGGAAAAATTAAGTGAATAAATAATTAACACTTTTTTTTTAAATAAATAATAAAACGTTTTATTTTTTTTTATTTTTTTGGTTCAATTTTTTTTTCTAACAAGGTCACAATTGACTGTGTGGCAAAAGGAATGATTTAATGTTAGTGTAAAAATTTTGCTTGACTAATGTTATTTAGTTTTTTCAATGATTTCCTTAATTGAGAGAAATATCTGAAAGACGGTCGTTTCATCCTGGTATGGGATTCATCAGCAGTGCTCATTCACGACTGTCGCCACTCACAGGAATCGAACCCGGGACCTTCGTTCTTGCGCGCGTACAGTCAGTCAGTCAGTTGCAATGTAGAACTTCGTACGTATGTACATAAGTTCATGTTGCCATACCATCACATTAGCACAGAGACGCAAATGTCAAATCAAATCCCATAGTGATAAAGATAGTGGAGGTATTAATGGTAATGAAGAAGACTAGGGTTCGAAGATATAATTGAAGAAGTATAATTCAGTGAGATAAGGTTAGAAAGACAAAACTCGAGGTGTTGACCAATCCAGAAGATTAGGATTTGAGAGAGCACAAAGAATGGATGCACTTGCGCCATTGCAAACGATTTCGAGCCATGTCATTCAAGGTCTCTATCCATCCGTGACTTTCGTCTCGTGGATCCCAACCAGGTAGTCTACATCTACCAACATGACTCAGTTCACTTTTCAGTGATTGCTGAGCGTGAACAGCTAACCTCTGAACCACTGGGCCAGACCTGACACTGTTAATGTCTAACTCTGATCAATCTAAGGTATTGTGCAACCAGACACAGCTGGACTACACTGGTCACGTCTTCTTACTAGAACTCCCAGAATTTGGTTAGGAATCGCTTGGTTTCGACTTCTGGATGAGCACTGCTAATGAGTCTGATAGCAAGCCGAAATTAACGGCTGTCCAGTACTTCTCCGGATATCTAATGGTGGTCTAACGATGGTTGATTCATGATTATGTAGTGACTTCACTTTTATGAAGAGAACGAGATTGGTTAAATAGAAACTTTTCCTCCAAGGAAGTCAATTACGGTGAGTCTATTATTCATCTATCTCCATTTTTTCTCATTTTGCAATACTATGATTAATGAATCTTATACTTACAACAATGTTTCGAAATGGTGGATAGATATAACATAATAGACTCCGAGATGCAGGTGACTGCATTTTCACCTGTCTCCACCCTGTCACTTTAGGTTACTCATTTATTTTACATGCACGAGTTTCGTATTAACACTAGGTACCTAGTGGCCATATGTGACCAAGTTTATGTCGTATCGACTAGTAGCAGCAAGTTTCAAGCTACTACACTTTGACTACGCTCTGTGAATGGCCTAAGTCATTCCTATATTCGGTACACGACAGCTAACGATCAACCTGAATAATCAACGACAGTATTTGTGGACGTTCATCCTTGCTGATGTTCCCATAGTCATACTCAGTATTGATTCCCTACAACTCTATGAATTGCTATTCGATTCACGTAGGTTGTAGTTAATCGATACTTTGTCGAATATCAAATCCAAGTGTTTTAACGCTCCAACAGATTTGTACTAAATCATTGGTGTATTCTTATTGCACGAGCATTTATTTTTATGCTATATTTGATAAATTCCTCCAAAGTAACTAAACCGAGGAGATTCTATCGGTGATTAATTATGGTCAATCATAACTTGCGCCATTACCATTGTGATGTAAAACATTATGCTTTTTTCCATACAAGCAGAGTAGGTGGAAAATTAATTTCTTGAAGTTATCTAAGCATAATATTTCTGATATTTCTGAAAACTTATTCAATGGGGGTTTAATTCTCTGAGCTGAGTGATTTAATCGCATATTTTTGTACTGTCCATCTAGACTACACTATTAGTACAAACTGCAGATGTAATAGTGCTTTAGTTATTCCTTTACATATTATTGATAATGTTTTGCGTTGACCTTGAGAATGATTGGTTGTTAATGGTAGTCGTCCTGTAATTGGACAGTTATTATGAGTATATATATAATAGTTATTTTTACTAAATACAGAGAGAAAGAGTACAACGAACAAAATTTTTCAAGTTTAGTCAAAAAAGAAAAGTTTACTTTACTTAGGTGTGAGAGATTTACACTATTTTACTTTGGTCATTGTCAGTTCCACGAATAAATACTGATACTATAAATATATGTATATAAATATAGCAAAAATAACTTTTTTTCACTATCTCAGCAAATGTTATTCATTTGCATATTGATTTTTTGATTAGGATTATAAATGATCAGTCTCTTTGGCATATGTATATCCTGTATGGATTGGCTTAATATTGCCTTTTAATTTATTAGGATTATTAGTAGAGTTGGACTCAATCGATATGTGGATGGTGTAGTAATGTGTGCGGTTCAAGTTTTGGAATGACTATCAACTTGGATGCAGGTAAAAATCCAACCAAAGACAAGTCCCGAATAGGACGAAACACACTAGCCACTACTGACCACTGTTAATAACTATTGTGAAGTTAAAACGTATGAGTAGTCTTGTTTTGAAAACATTGTTGAAGAACCTTACTCAAAATGAGAATAAGGTTTGAAATTTCACAGAACAACCAAAGTTGGAGGAAAGTACAATTGTGGTCTTAAAATGATCTCGGCTATGAAAGTATTACTCATAGGATTCACATGTTGGTAGTGTAAGAAAATGAGAAAAAATTAAAAGTGAGCATTCATAGCACATCAAACAAATATCAATCAACAACAAAATCAGGATTTTCAATACAAATTTCAAGACAGTTCTACTGTATGCAGCGGAAACTTGGAGAACAACCAAAGCCATCATCCACATGGTACAAGTATTTATGAATAGTTTTCTACACAAAACACTTCGGACAAAATACTTCAGACACCAGCAGCAACAACGTACTGTGGGAGGAAATAAACCAGGTTCCAGAGGAGGAGGAAATCAGGAAGAAGTGGTGGAAGTGGATAGGACACACTGTGTAAAGCACTCAACTGCGTCACAAGACAAGTCCTCCATTGGAACCGCCAAGATACAAGGAAAAGAGGAAGGCCAAGGAACACATTACTCCGAGAAACAGAGAAAGATATGAGCAGAATGAACAAAAGTTGGACAGAATTCGAAAGAGAAGCCGAAGACAGAGTTGGTTATCGAAAACTGCTCGGCGTCCTATGCTCCGTTGAGGCTAACAGGCGAAAATAAAAAAAATATCATTCATAGCCTAAACCGATTCTGCCAATATAAAAGTTTCACCTAGGAGGATTGGAAAATTCTTAGTCTCAAACGGTAAGGAGCTCAGGTTCTAAAATCCTAAGAGAATTAGTGGGATGCAACTTTGTTTTCATTACTAACTATCTTAGGATTAGATCTGTTAACTTTCCTCTTCTGTCTTGTGTATCAAGCATCTAGGTTGAAGGATCTCAGGGATAACCACTCCCACTACAACAAAAAATTCTGCTTCTATTCTGGTTCTCGAACCGTATCCCTGATCAAACAAAATAAGAGGACGATTGCTGTGGAAGAAAATGCTCTTGAGATGATGGAGAAAATTTATAGCTCAGGTGGATGATTGTGGTGGTGGTGGTGTTTGGTTGTCTGAGCTGGATGTTTTGGTTGTGGAGCTTTCATTGTCCTTCTATCTGAGATTGGGTTTCATCGGCACCTTAACTAGTGAAAAGGAGTGAAGTAGTCGAACGTGTAGACCGCTTCACTTATCTTGGGAGTCTCATCAGTGCTGATGGCCTGGTGACTGACGAAATATCAGCTCGGATATAGAAGGCTCGATTGGCTTTTGCCAATCTGCGTCACTTATGGCGAAGGCGAGATATCCGTTTGCTGACTAAAGGACGAGTGTACTGTACAGTAGTTCGCTCCGTCTTACTTTATGGCTGTGAAACATGGCCAGTGAGAGTAGAAGATATTCGTAGGTTACTGGTTTCGATCATGGGTGTCTTCGAAGCATTACTCGTATATCGTGGGACACCCGAGTGGGCAACGCTGTTATTAGGAATCGAGTGCCAGGTAAGAATGGCACATCAATAGATGAAGTATTGAAACTTCATCAGTTGAGGTGGTTGGGACATGTGTTGCGTATTCCTAACCACCGACTGCCTCGTCGAGCCTTGTTTTGTAGTGTAGTAATAGGTTGGAAGAAAGCTAGGGGCGGCCAAACCAAAACATGGTAGAAATCCATGAAGTCACTCACAACTGGACTGAGTCATGTCGGCAGGTGTCGACTACCTTGTTGGGGTCCTCGAGATGACGATAATCGATGGTTAGAGACCTTGAATGACATGGCTCAAAATCGTTCGCAATGGCGCAGGTGCGTTTATTCTTTGTGTTCTCTCAAATCCTAAACTTCTGGATTCTTGAACTTTGTAAACTTTTCCCACTGAATCATACTTCTTGAATAATATTTTCTAATCGTAACCTCTTCGACTACTTCTAATACCTTTTTACTACCTCTTCTACTATTGGATTTGAATTGACAATTACATCTCTGTGCTGATGTGGTATGGTGACATTAACTGATGTACTTACGTACAAAGTTCTACGTTGCAACCGACTGACTGACTGACTATCTTAGGTTTGTGCTGATGATGTTGTTCAGAAGAAGAACAATGAAAGCTCCACAACCAAAACATGCAGCTCAGAGAACCAAACACCACCAACACCACCACCACAAGAAAAATGCTCTTCTAACTCTATTTCAATAATATTATTTAACATTCAGTCTGGATATAATGATCAGAATGAACTTCAATCTGCGCGTATCGATGATACGGTAACAAAAATTGTTGGAAGTCTTATATTACGATAAAATAACCAGTTGTCTAGTGTTATTTTTCATACTTCTTCATTTTTCCTAAGTTGTGATTATATAAAAACTTCTTCGCATGTAAATTAGTGACATTTTCTATCGTACACTTACAAACTTCAAGCTGAATCATCGAATTCATTACTGATATAGTCTAGTCTAATCAAATGTTCCCAGCAGCAATGCATAATACTGTCCTGATTTCTTTAAATTCTGTGAAAGTTTGACTCTTAACGTAGTATAAAATGTAAAACTTTGGAGTTTGATTGTTTTTCTAAAAAGAATCAATATTCAATGTTGAAAAGTTCAAATTTTTCATTGGAGTAGCATGGAGGTTGTTGTTTTACATCCAAATTATGAATGAACCATTGTTAGACTAATATTAGGAAGCTGGAAGCATTGGATGGTGGTTTCATTCTTGTATATGGCTGATCAGCGGTGCGTATGCATGACTCCTACTACTTGGGAGGATTTGAAAATAGAACTTTCGCTCTCTTGCACGCTAACGCTTAACCCCTTGATCAGTGAGCAGGTATACAAAGGTGTTAATGTCTAACATTGACCAACTTGAGGTTTTTGTGCAACCTGACCTACTGTCTTCGGTAGTTACTGCCGACACTTGAGGACAGTGAGTGAGGTCACGCAAAAATGCTTTGTTTGATCAGAGAGTTAGACATGCCGGTTCAGTGGGTAAGAAATTGGGCGTTCAATCTCAAGACCAAAGGTCCTGAGTTCAAATCCAATGAGTAGCGTTAGTTATTCATACCATCACCATCGATAAGCTGTCCAGTGCCTCCAGATTCCTAGTGTGGTGCGCGCTACTTGTAAGTAGTATATGACGCGAGTGTAAACGTAATGTCTGGCAGCAGAAGATGGGGAAAGATCAAGAAAGGAAGAGTGGGAACACAATGGAATTTGTATGAAACGCATGAATAAGTGAAATGTCAGACAATGGATTGATGATGGATTGAAGATTTGCAAATTACCTGTTTACGATATGGTTTTCCTATTTTACTGATTAACTCTGTAATTTACGTTAAATACAATTCGGTTGCCCTTACCTGTGTTCTCCTTCACTACACTAGTAGTGATTTCATACTGAACATTTCAATAATATGAGGAGTCGAAAATATTATAATTCAACACACTTTATAATACTTAGTCTTTTTTTCTGATTTTAAGTCAATTTCTAATGTAGTAGCGTAGTTAAATTATACAAAAAAAGATGATTGTAACTTATTCCTAAAAATTTTGCGTTAGCAACTTTTTGTTTCAGTTATCAATTTGGTTTAATCTCTTGCTTGCTCTTACTATTTTCTGACTGTTATCGATTAATTTCTCTAATAAATAAATATAAGTATTGAATTGTCTGTCCAATTTTTTATCCCCCTAGTTTTTACTTTTGCAAATAATCTCACACTTATTACTCGTTTTACATTGTCCAAGCATTAAAGAAGTAGCTTCATGTTAGCTGCAAACTTCAGTCAGTCAGTCGGTTGCAACGTAGAACTTTGTACGTAAGTACATCAGTTCATGTCGCCATACCACATCAGCACAGAGATGTAATTGTCAATTCAAATCCAATAGTAGAAGAGTTAGTAAGGGTAATAGAAGTAATCGGAGAGGTTAGGATTAGAAAATATTATTCAAGAAGTATGATTGAGTGAGAAAAGTTTAGAAAGTCAAAACTAGAGGTGTTGACGAATCCAAAAGATTAGGATTTGAGAGAACACAAAGAATAAATGCACAGGCGTCATTGCGAACGATTTTGAGCCATGTCATTCAGAGTCTCTAATCATCGATTATTATCATCTCGCGTACCCCAACCAGGTAGTCGACATCTACCGACATGGCTAAGTCCATTCGTCAATGATATCATGGATTTCTGTCTTGTTTTGGTTTGGCCGCCCCTAACTTTTTTCCAACCTACTCCTACGCTACAAAACATAGCTCGACGAGGCAGTCGGTGGTTAGGCATACGTAACACATGTCCCAACCACCTCAACTGATGAAGTTTCATCATTTCATCTATTGATCTGCCATTCTTACCTAGTACCCGATTTCCTAATAACAGCGTTGCTCACTCGGGTGTCCCACGATACACGAGCAATGCTTCGAAGATACCCATGATCGAAACCAATAACCTACGAATATCTTCTACTCTCACTGGCCATGTTTCACAGCCATATAGTAGAACGGAGCGAACTACTGCACAGTACACTCGTCCTCTAGTCAGCAAACGGATATCTCGCCTTCGCCATAAGTGACGCAGGTTGGCAAAGGCCAATCGAGACTTTTGTATCCGAGCTGAGATTTCGTCAGTCACCAGGCCATCGGCACTGATGAGACTCATAAGATAAGTGAAGCGGTCTACATGTTCGACTACTTCACTCCCTATCACTAGTTCAGGTGCCGATGACACCTAATCTTGAAGCAACATTTTGCATTTCGAGGGGGAAAACCGCATCCCGAACATGCTTGCATTGTTGTTCAGGGTAGTCAGAATACTCTGAATTTTGTCAGCTTCTTCATCAAGTAGGACAATGTCATCGGCATATTCTAAGTCAATAAGCGAGCCACCTGGTAAAAGGTCTACTCCTGAAAATTCAGACGAGGATAAGGTTATTTCTAAGAGCATGTCTATGATAAAATTAAACAAGAATGGAGAAAGTGGACATCCTTGCAAACTTAATAAAGTTTGGATATTATTCATTCAATATTGTGAGATCAGTTAATGAATTTCCACTGTGAAATTTAAATATTCTACTAGGTTATAAAATTAAAATGAATGTGATTTGTAGAAATTGTATGATTTTTGTGGTTTAAATCACAAATTGATCTCAGATAGACAACCATTAGAAAACTAGAAGCAAAGGATGGCCGTTTCGTCCCTAGGATGAGACTCTTCAGTGACAGGGAGTATTCATGACTCTGGCGCTTAAGTATGGATCTCGGTTACTTAACTACTAGAAGAACACTGATTTGGTATCTATTTCAAGTAGGAGCGAGTTGTTTGTCATAGTCAATGGATGGAGATCGCATAAAACCAGAAATTGATTGAGGGTGAACAGTAACACTGTTAGATAGATGCTGATTTAGTGGTGGAGAGGTTCCAGGTTCGATTCCCGACTGTTTGGGTGTGCTGAGGCGTCTAATGCTGATAAATCCTCTAAATCAATACAAGATTCGATTGATTGATTGATTGATTCGATCGATTCCCAACCAATTTTGATAACATCACTGCTACTTGAACACCAGATTAAAGACGCCAAATATGAGTTTATGTACAGAAAAACAAGCGTATTTATGAAATTTATCAATATAATCTTGTGCTTATGAATGCTCCAACAAACCATACTGAATATAATAACCGTATGACTAACTATTCCATCAGAAGCGTGGCACATAGTCCCGCATTTTCCATGCGTTTCTGCTAAGGTTCTATTCCCAATCCCAATTAAAACAGAAACATTTTCAGGAGTTTCTGAGCCCAGAACAGACTTTTCTGATGAATATTTTGGAGCTCTGTTGGGGATGTTAGATCCCCAAAATTCGCTTGATCAATGCCTTATTTTGGTTTTCACGTTTGCCAGCATGGGCTGATCAGCTGACCTTGAGATTTCAAATCCCCACCAGGAAACTCCGTGGCTGTGATTGGCTGCTGTGTATTTTATTAGTGTGCTATTTTCGTAACTGTCTCACGGACGTTTCTATGTTGTATAAATAAACGAGAGTTGTATGCTTGATTGTATATTGTGATTGCTGGGTGTTTGTAGAATATACTTTCTACGCTTACAGTATCTTTTTACTCGCCTTGGGGATTCAAGGTAGCCTACCTGGACGCTGGTTCATTGTCTCGTTCGCGTTTATCGACTAAGGTAAACTCGTAATAGCCTCAAGCATACTAAGTGATGAACCATACAAGCTCCTCAACACATACTAACTAGATCTTCAATGATGGTCTAACTAAAATAAATCACTTCATGAATGATTTCAACAACTATAAAAAATCAAATCAAATCAAATTGTTTGTTATCATCTGATTTAAAGTAAAAAAATTAGCACTGCCAACTAACCGTTCAATGATAATTGGACATAGAGTTAATTGATTTTTATTTAGAATGGAATTATCATTAAAAATTGAAGTTCTTTGTTTGAAAAAAGTTAAAGAAACAACTATCATTTGAATTATTATTATTATTATTATTATTATTATTATTATTATTATTTAGTTACAGGCACAAATAAACACCTGTATAATAATAAAAAAAACTATTGTATATTGAACATGTTTTTATAAGATGGCATATGTGTGATCAATTCAATATTCAATATTCAATGACGTCGTCGTCTATTGTACATTTTGTCTTAAAACAAAACTAAACAAAAGAAGCAAACTTCAAATCATTGAACAGAACTATAATTAAAAAGACAAGTGATAATTTTTTTTTTTCAAAAGAAAAAGATTTTTTACATTAAAGGAGAGAAGAGCATTGATTATAAATAGGTAGGTGCAGTAAGTAATCTAGAAAAAAAAACAAAATATGTTCAGATGTCTGGAAAAAAAAATTCACTATTCTTTGAAGTGTATTCCCAGATGAGATATACAATATATATATATATATATATATATATATATATATATATATATATATATATATATATATATATATATATATATATATATATATATATATAGTGATTTCTATCTAACTAGCCTGAAGGTACGTCTTGGTATGCTGGGAAAATATAGAAAATAATGTGTATAAGAAATTTTAGTAGATAAAAAAATAACAGTAGACCAACGAGCAAATACTCATGAAAGATGATTATTACTTACTTACGCCTGTCAACCCCAATGGAGCATATGCCGCCGACCAGTATTCTCCAACCAACTCTGTCCTCGGCTCCCCTTTCAAATTCTGTCCAATGTTTGTTCATTCTTCTCATATCTTTCTCTATTTCTCGGAGTAATGTGTTCCTTGGCCTTCCTCTTTTCCTTTTGCCTTCAGGGTTCCATGTGAGGGCTTGTCTTGTGACGCAGTTAGGTGCTTTTCGTAGTGTGTGTCCTATCCACTTCCACCGCTTCTTCCTGATTTCCTCCTCCATTGAAACCTCGTTCGTTCTCTCCCACAGTTCGTTGTTGCTGATGGTGTCTGGCCAACGAATACGAAGTATTTTGCGTAGACAGCTGTTAATAAACACTTGTATCTTCTGAATGATGGCTTTGGTAGTTCTCCATGTTTCCGCTCCATACAGTAGAACTGTCTTGACATTTGTATTGAAAATCCTGATTTTGGTTTTGTTTGAAAGTTGTTTGGATATTTTTCAACTGTAGAAATGCAGCCCTTGTTTTACTGATCCGCACCCTCACATCTGTATCAGATCCACCTTGATTGTCGATGATGTTGCCCAGATATATAAAGGTGTTAACGTCCTCCAAGGCATCTCTATCAAGATGATTATTACATTACATTTAATAGGATGAGTGATTCATTACAAGTGTGAGATTAAGGTTAGTAAGCTGCAACGTAGAATTTCGAACGTACATACGTACATCAGTTCAAGTTGCTATAACACCACAGCAGGACAAAGATGTAATTGTCAATGCAAATCTCAAAGTAGTAGTAAAGGTAGTAGAAGTATTAGGAGTACTGAAGCATATTAGGATAAGAAGGAATTATACAAGAAGTATTGTGGTGAAGGAGAACACAGGTGAGGGAAACCGAATTGTATTCATCGCGAATTACAGAGTTACTCAGTTAAATAGGAAAACCATATCATAAACGGTTAATTTGCAAATCTTCAATCCATCATCAATCCATTGTCCGACATTTCACTTATTCATGCATTTCATACAAATTCCATTGTGTTCCCACTCTTCCTTTCTTGATCTTCCCCCATCTGCTGCTAGACATAACGTTTACACTCACGTCATATACTACTTATAAGTAGCGCGCACCACAGTATAATTCAGTTAAATAAATTAAAAAAAGAGAAAGATAGTGGTGATGAGGAATTCAGAAGATTAGAATTCGAGAGAAGACAATTGCCATTGCAAACGATTTTGAGCCATGTCGTTCAAGGTCTATAACCATCATTTACTATCATTTGCATCTACTAACATGGTTCAGTCCAGCTGTCAATGAATTCAGAGATTTATTCCATATTTTGATCTAGTCACCCATGGCTGGCTATCTTCCAGCCTACTTCAATATCAGACAATATCACTCACTCATCGTAGCAGTCGGTGGTTGGGCTTACGTAACATGTATTTCAACTAAATCGACTGATGAATATTCACTACTTTATCATTTGATTGACCATACTTACCTAGTACTCTTTTCCTAACACCAGAATTGCTCACTCGGTAGTCCCAGAATATATATGAGCAATGCATCGAAGACACCTATGATCGAATACTATGAATCTATGAATATCCTCTAATCTTATCGGTCATATTTTACACCGATAATAGTCAGATAGAATAAATTGCTACACAGTCGACTTGTCCTTCGGTCAGCAAACGGATATTTTCGCTTACGGCATAAGTGATGCAGGTTGGCAAAATCCATTCGGACTAAAACAATCAGATAATGAAAAAGGAACCTAAAAATTAATAGAGTGAACTATTCAATGGTATGCAATAAGCAATTATAATAGTAAGTCTTGTTGAACGAATGTATTGTTCAATGCTCAATATGTGGTGCGAGCTACTTATAAGTAGTATATGACGTGAGTGTCAACGTAATGTCTGGCAGCAGAAGATGGGGGAAGATCAAGAAAGGAAGAGTTAGAACACAATAGTGACAATGGATTGATGTTTTGCAACAGGAACAGTCCAGTTCGATCTGATGAACTGATATTTTGCAAATTAACGATTTACAATATGATTTTCCTATTTTACTGAGTAACTATGTAATTTTCGTTCACTACAGTCTGGTTGCCCCGCCTGTGTTCTCGTTCACTACAAATATACTGATGTTTCGTGCGATCTCGTAAAAAATATGAATTGTGATCTGATGAATACACACAGCTAAGGTATAATGTAATGGTCACACTAGTCAGTTAGTTATAAGGTGACTTATGTGTAATATGCAGTAGAGCGTCGCCTAGAAGTTGATACCAGAGAGAGAGAGAGAGAGAGAGAGAGAGAAAGGAGTGTCTGGCGATCAAAATGCATGATGTGATTACAGTAAATATTGACGACTGGAATAAAGATGAGAGATGATAACCAATAACCTGCTTTTATATTATGAATGAATGTTTGAAAATTATGTGTTCATATTTTGAAATTAAACTGAGTCGTCTCCGACGATGTATATAGAAAAATATATATTCCATCTAGTCTTCACTTCTTCGTATACTACAATGAGAAATCATGAAACAGTCATTGTTAAACCACCATTTTGAAAACCTAAAAGTAATGTATGGCCCTTTCGACCCTAGTATAGAACTCATCAGCGTTGCCCATCTACAACTTCCGCAACATTCGGTCTTGCGTGTGAACGGTCAACCACTGGAGGGGCATCCAATGGTATTAATGACTAAAACTCTGATCAATCTAACGATCTCTGCACACAACCTCACCTCTATAGTTAATACCAACACATCTCGTTACGGTTGCACTCCACTGATCACGTTTTCTCCCTAGAACTACACGAATTTATTTATGAAGCTAGTCACTAATAAGCAAGTTGTATAATTTTTAATTAGTGAGTTATGTAAATCGTTGTTTAATAACTGGGTTCGTGTCCTACTGTAAGGAACGAGAACACAGGTGGGGCAACCGAATTGTATTTAACGAAAATTACAGAGTTACTCAGTAAAATTGGAAAACCATTTCGTAAATCGTTCATTTGCAAAATATCAGTTCATCATATCGAACTGGACTGTTGTTCCTGTTGCAAAACATCAATCCATTGTCACTATTCATGCGTTTCATACAAATTCCATTGTTTTCTAACTCTTCCTTTGTCTTGATGTTCCCCCATCTTCTGCTGCCAGACATTACGTTGACGATCACGTCATATACTATTTATAAGTAGCTCACACCACACTACTAGTCGTGAATGCTCATTGCTGATAAGTAGTCCGACACCAGGACAAAATGGCTTTCCAGGGAATTATAATTATCGAACCATTTAATCTAATATGAATTTTCAAATAAATTTACTATCACACACACACACACATGTATCATTACCATGGTGTTTCTCTTTTTCTTTTCAATAGATAATCATAGATAAATATATAATCATTTTTTTAAACTCAATTCACTTATATTAAAAGTTGGTGATAATGATCTCTAATCAATACTTAAATTATTATTATTATTATTATTATCATTACTAGTATTGTAACTTTTATCGATTTTTTTTTGCGAACGATATTCATTGGTCAGCAGTGTTCGTTCACAAAATACAACATAGAGAAGTTATACACTAGTTATTATTATTATTATTATTATTAGTATGATGAAATAATACAATTCTTAAGTTACGTACACACACACATATATATATACAAAAACACAACAGTTACATTGATAATATTTGTTGGAATAATCACGTAGAACAATAGAAAGAAATGATATTGAATATTTTAATTCGTTTTCATGGGGAATTTTTTCAAATGTATTTATTACATATACAATATATATGTATATATTAGTACTGCGCAGCAGTTCGCTCCGTTCTCTTATATGGCTGTGAAACATGGCCGTTAAGAGTAGAAGATGTTCGTACGTTACTAGTATTCTATCATAGATGTTTAAGAAGCATTGCTCGTATATCGTGGGACAACCGAGTATTAGCAATGATGTCGATAGGAAACGGGTACTAGGTAAGAATGGCAGATCAGTAGATGAAGTGGTGAAACTTCATCAGTTGAGGTGGTTGGGACATCAACCAGATTGCAGAGGAGGAAGAAATTAGTGAAAAGTGCTGAAAGGGCATACGATACACATTGGGGAAATCATGCAACTGAGTCATGAAGACATGAAGAAAATCAACAGTAAGTGTGTGTATAACTGGAAACGAAGGCTAAGGATAGAGTAGGTTGGGAAATGTTGGTTGGCAGCCAATGGTCCACCTGGGGTAACATGTGTAAATAAGTAAGTATGTATAGAGAGAGAGAGAGCATAATATTGATTGCGTATTTATGTCGCAGAATTAATTATCTTGTAATGTTAAAGTGACTATAAATATAATATCGATTAACTAATTAATTAGCTGAGGAAGGATTGTAATAATTATCCTCCACCAGGATACTCCCAAATGCACCGATGCTGCTAACATTTGAGAGTGTCAACTCTCCCTCTATAGTTGATCACATGTAGCTACACGCGTAGAACCACTGACAGAGAAGTCTTAGTCACTAATTTCTTGGCGGACGAGTATTGTTTACGAAACTGAAAGGTTGAATGTTCAGTCCGTACTACAATCGGGTTGGCAGGTCTCCAGGATGTTGATCAAACTAACGGCGTATGAACCTATTGTTTGTCACTCATTAAGATTGGATCATATCTCCTAACACTGTTCCATTGCCTTGTGGATTAGACTTTTGAGTCAAAGGCTCAAGGAGTGATGCCCATAGAACACCGCCAACCCCGGTTTCGTACTTTAAACATTAGTATCTCAGTCTACGCATAAATTTAGTAAATTGTGTGCCTATTTGTACTAATCTTTATGTTATTAACTCAATAAACAATCTGTATTACTTACTGTGCTACAGGAATGAGTTGTGCAATGCAGATCCTAATCTTCATGACTAGACAGTGTTTGGTTTCCTTTGAAAACCAATGTAAAATTATTTATATATTTTTGGATCGGTTCCTTTTCTAAAAATGGGAATTACATTACGGTGAAGATTGTTAAGTTACATATTTAAAATCATGAATCGATCAATGTTAGACCACTACCATTAGAAACATAAAAGCACTGAAAGACGGCCGTTTCATCCTGGTATGCGACTCATCAGCAGTGCATAACTACGGCTCTGCTCCTCGCAGGATTCGAACTCAATATCTTTGGTCTTGCCCATGAACGCCTGACTTCTGGACCACTGAGCCAGTATCTAACGGTCTAACATTGGTCGATTCATGAATTCGAATGTGTCACTTAACAATCTTCACAATTCCGTTACACAATAAATAACCTGTGCTCACTAGTGACTAGCTCCGTGAGGAATCTTCTCCGACTTCTAGTGAAAAGTCGTAACCAGTAAATGGGAATTGTCGCTATCATCGTGAAAAGATCAATGCTAATAATAATAATAATAATAACAATAATAATAATAATAATAATAATAATAATAATAATAAACATCATATCGACTCCAGTGGCTAGCACCATGATATAACTTCAAAAAATTCCAGTAAGCAATCGTGACCAATGGAATTTAATCTGTGTAGCATGTCAGATAGTTAGTTATCGATTGAATTTGGTTATATTTACTTACACCATTGGATTCTGTGTCCCATTGTTTAGATGCTAAACCGAAGATGCTGAGATCGATTATTGAATGTTGTTGGATCATAGTTATGCACATCTGAGCAATCATCACTTACTATAGTGAAATAGTTAGTTGTTCAATATTTACAATCATGATCAAACATTGATCAGTTTATGATTTCAATACAAACTCAACAATTTTCTCTAACTTACTTACTTACTTACTTACGCTTGTTACCCCCTATTGAGCATAGGCCTCCGACCAGTTTTCTCCAACCAACTCTGTCCTGGGCTTCCCTCTCCAGTTCTGTCCAATTTTTGTTAATTCCTCTCATATCTTTCTCTATTTCTCGGAGTAATGTATTATTTGGACTTCCTCTTTTACTTTTGCCTTGAGGGTTCCATGTGAGGACTTGTATCGTGACGCAGTTAGGTGCTTTCGGCAATGTGTGTCCTATCCACTTCCACCACTTCTTCCTGATTTCCTCCTCCACTGCAATCTGGTTTGTTTTCTCCCACAGTACGTTGTTGCTGATCGTGTCTGGCCAACGAATCCGAAGTATTTTTTATAGACAACTGTTAATAAACACTTGTATCTTATGGAAGATGTCTTTGGTAGTTCTCCATGTTTCCGCTCCACACAGTAGAACTATCTTCACATTTGTAATTAAAATCATGATTTTGGTTTTGGTTGAAAGTTGTTTGGAGTTGTAGATGTTGTTCAATTGTAGAAATGCAGCCCTCGCTTTGCCAATCCGCGCCCTCACATCTGTATCAGATCCACCTTGATTGTCGATGATGCCGCCCAGATATGTAAAGGTGTTAACGTGCTCCAAGGCATCTCCATCAAGCGTGATTTTGTTGGTGCATGTTGTGTTGCATCGGAGAATTTTGCTTTTTCCTTTATGTATGTTGAGACCTACTGCTGTGGCAGAGGCTGCTGCTACACTGGTCATCTTCTCTTGCATTTGTTTTTGCGTGTGCGATAGAAGAGCCAGGTCATCTGTGAAGTCCAGATCGTCTAGCTGCGTCCTAACTGTCCAGTTGATACCGTGCTTCCCTCCAGATTTCGACGTCTTCATAATCCAGTCGATGACCAGGATAAAGAGAAAGGGTGAGAGTAAGCAACCTTGCCTGACACCGGTCTTCACCTCGAACAAGTCTGTTAGCTGTCGTTCGTGTACGATTTTGCATTTGAATCCATCATAAGAATTCCATATGATGTTAACTATTTTCTCAGGCACACACCGTAGTGTCGAAGAATCCTCCACAGTGTTTTCCTATCCACCATGCTATCAAATGCTTTCTCGTAGTCGATGAAGCTAATGTAGAGTGGTGGTGAGTTCCATTCAATTGATTGTTACACAATAATGATTCAAACCATTCAAAACAATTTTCTCTACACACAGATAAATATCATATTTTTTTTTGTATAAAGAATGAAATTAGTTCATTGATTAGAATCTCTATATAAAGGTTCCATTTAATTTTTTTTTCAAATAAAACAAGAAACTCTCTCTCTCTATGCAGCTAATCCGCTTGACCTTCATGTGTCATACTTCATTTTTCATTTTATTGTTTTTAATTCATTTAAACAATAATAATCATACAATTCAAGGTTCAATTTAATTGTACAATTAAACTAATTTATTCTCAATAGAATGATTTCATCAACAAGTTCACACACACACACAATTTAAATATCAAAATTTATAAAAATAAAAATAACATAAATTTTGATTTTTAATTTGAAAAGTTATGATTTGTGATTTTCGGTGAATGAAACACATATACACAATAACATTGACAAATACGACGATGTAATCTAAAAAAAATCATTTTGTTTTTTAATGTGATTTAATTATGTGGCCGTGGCAGAAGGAGTTGGAGGATGGAGATTTGCGGATCTTCCAGGAGGGGTTTGAGACTGCGGTGGAGCTGGTGGGTGTGAAGCGGCCCGGGGCGGATTTGGTGGTGCTGGTGACGCTGCGGGGAGGTGAGGTGAAGTCGGTATACGACAGCCTGGACGGTGCCACCGGGAAGGCGGCGTGGGAGACGGTCACTGGGCGGATGATGACGGAGTTCGACAGCCCGGTGGACAGGGAGCAGGCACCGCAGATGTTCCGTTTGACGAGGCTGTCGGCTGATGGTGACCCGTTGGTCCTGCCTGTGGAGCTCACGATGATGCCGCTCCGTACGCTGCCGAAAAATGGATGGGGAGTCGGGGGCACAGTTTTTGGCGTCGCAATTTATCGAGAGTGGGCCTGCCGCCGTGTCCCAGCAGCGGGGACTAGTAAACGCTACACGTTGGATAGATGCCGTATCCATTTCAGATGAGCGGGCGAGAACAATGACCGAAGTAGTAATCCGGCATATTGTAGCGTGTCATGGAATACGGAAGGTGATATTAACTGACCAGGGTCCCTGTTTTGAAAGACTACTACGACAGCTTATTAAAAGGGGGAACGAGTGTGATGCGAGCTACTTATAAGTAGTATATGATGTGGGTGTCAACGTAATGTCTGGCAGCAGAAGATGCGAGGGGAAGATCAAGAGAAAGGAAGAGTTAGAAAACAATCGAATTTGTATGAAACGCATGAATAGTGAAAATGGATTGATGTTTTTTTGCAACAGGAACAGTCCAGTTCGATATGATGAACTGATATTTTGCTGCAAATGAACGATTTACGATATGGTTTTCCAATTTTACTGAGTAACTCTGTAATTTTCGTTAAATACAATCGGGTTGCCTCCACCTGTGTTCTCGTTCACTGCATGTAATCTAAAAAAAATCATTTTGTTTTAATGTGATTGAATTATGTGGTGGTTTTTTTGTTCTCTCTCTGAGTTGGATATTTTGGTTGTGGAGCTTTCATCCTTGTTCTCTTCCTACTGAACAACATCATCATCAGCGGCACAAATTTCAGGTCGAAGATGTGAAGTTTTTTCGAATTTTTCTCCACGTATGTCTTGTTGAGTGTTCCGTTAACCTGGATCTCGATTAGTTGTTGTTGACCTTGATCAATCTGACGTTGTTTGCACCTTTGTGTTTTGATTGCATCCCTCTTTTGATCTGTTTCTTGATCCTGTGTCACCTATGATTTTTCTGATGGTTTGAGGAATTGGATCAGTGTCAATATGTTAGTTGATTGCCGAATAACCTGAGTGTCAAGCTTCTAAAAATTCTCTAGCTGTTATTTTGTGCTTCCCCTATCCAGAATTTCCACTCCGGAGTTTTTTGGTTTTATTCCGAATACTCAGGTTACGAAAAATATTCCATACAATTGAAATAATATCATCAACCGATTCATGTTAGACTGTCATTGATACTACGCTTGTGTTAATTAGGATACGATTTAATATCAACAAATGGAAAGTAAACCAATAATTGCACAACAACAGGAGAGCTTGTCTATTTTATGCGGCCCAGTTACCCTGACTAGAACAAGAAGTTACATCAAGATCGTCAAGCCTGTGTCCACCATTGGTTTGGAACTATGGTTTTCCGACTCTCCTTGGTAGATTCACCGTGTTAACCAACCTAATTTGAACCCTGACCTAACATTTTCCTTTTGTTCTCTCATTTTTGTCAACAACATGCCAGTGATCAGAAGGTAATGTGTTGGACCTTCCTGTCAGTGGTTATATACACGTGAGCTTGAGAGAACATTTGGAGAGGGAGGGTTCCACTCATCCTGCTTTCAACTTTATTGAATTTATGAGTTGATCAGTGTTAAACCTCCATTAGAATCCAGTAAGTACTGAACGGTCAATTTCTAACTATTATGGCACTCATCATCAGTGTGCATGCATGAATTAACATGTCGGGATCGAACTCAGAACGATCAGTGTCGCACGCGAATACCTAACCTCTAGACCACTTAGCCGGCAATAAATGGTGTTGTTGTCTAACTTCAATCTCAATGGATGAGGTCAAACACCCCGGCGGATTGTTTGAACTGAGAAATTAACATCACTGGTTGTTCAAGAGGTGAGGACTTCACGCACTAGACCAAAGGAAGACAGCTGACTCTCTCTTCACTCTCTTCACTCATATCAGGGTATTCAAACCGAGAAAAAAATGAATATTATTTCGCGATATGATTATTATTAAATAATATTCAATATAATAAAACTACATAATAATTGATTTTCAATTATCAATTAACAAGGTCATCATCATCAAAAAAAAAAAAGAAACGGAAATACACTTTTTTTTGTTTAACTGAATCATTATTCATTCTATTTAGTTGAATGTTCAATGATGACTCATACCAAATGATAGAAATAAATGTTCATTATTAAAATAATAATAGTAATAAAATATTGATTTTATACTGTTAATATTCACAATAACCCCATTAAAATAAAACATTCACATTATAGAGTTCATAGGAAGAAGTTATGAAGGATGTAAAAACTTTTTCATATTTTTGGGCAGCATCACGTTAAAACAAACATGGATCTGATGCAATTGTGAAGAAGCGGATTAGCAAAGGAACGGTAACATTTCTACAAATGAAAATACTTGTCTGTAAGGCAATAAAAAAGTCACAATCTTCAATATAAATGTCAAGATAGTGATTCTGTATATGTGATGGAAAATTGGAGAGCTACGAAATCTATCATCCATTAAGATACAAGTGCTTATTAACAGTTTTATGCAAAAATTATTTCGAGTCCATTGACCAGACACAATCAGCAACAACCTACTGTGTGAGAGAAAAAACCAAGCTACGTCAAAAGAAAAGCACACACTTGGAATCCTCTAGGACAAACGAAAAGTGGAGGACCAAAGGACACATTACACAGATAAATGAAGACAGACATGAGAAAAATGAATAAAAATTGGACAGAACTACAATAAGAAACCCAGGACAGAGAAGTTTGGAAAATACTGGTCGGCAGCCTACACTCCATTGGAGGTAACAGGCGTAAGTAAGTTAGTATGTTGTACCGTATCATGGGATCTTGATTTTGCCCTTGTGTACATTGAGACCTACTGCTACAGAGACTGTCGCTACACTAGTCGGCTTGTCCTGCGTTTGTTGTTGTGTGGGATATAGGGGCTAGATCATATACGAAGTTCAGATTAATCAGCTGAATCCTAGCTGTCCACTGCCTTCCGTGTTCTCATTGACATGGTAACATATTCATCATCCAATCGATCATCAAGAAATAGAGAAAGGGTGACAATCGGCAACTTTGCCTGACACCGGTTTTCATTTGGAATGAGTCTGTGAGCAATCCTCCGTGCAAGATTTTGCAGTGTAGTCCATCATAAAAATTACGAATGATGTTGACTATTTTCTTAGTCACGCCATAGTGTCAAAGGTACCTTAACTAATGGTCACTTGGTTGTTAGAAGGATCATTGGCCTCGTGACTTTCGAAGTAACTCGGCTTTGATTATGAAAACCTTCTAACTGTCAGGGCAGAGTTTAAATGTTTTTAATAACTTTTTTGTTTGATGTTGTTTCTTCCTACATATTGAGATCGCAAACTTCACATCCGACTCTTTTACTTTTTCCGGGCTTCGGTTCGGCAATAGCCCCGGAGGGACTTCACGTGGGGTTTAGATGAAATTAATAACTTTTGTTTTTGGTAAATATATAAGAATTTGCATTGTATATTGAAATGACCCGAATTACTTTAAGAACTAATACCTAGGAAGTTTTAGTTTGAAACTTTGCAACTTCTAACCTCTATAAGCAGTCAGTCAGTCAGTTGAAAGGTAGAACTACGTACGTATGTACATTAGTTCATGTTGCCATACCACATTAACACACAGATGCAAATGTCAAACCAAATCCCATAGTGATAAAGATAGTAGAGGTATTAATGGTAATGAAGAAGACTAGGGTTTGAAGATATTATTCAAGAAGTATAATGCAGTGAGATAAGGTTAGAAAGACAAAGGTAGTGTTGCTGACGAATCCAGAAGATTACGATTTGAGAGAGCTCAACGAATGGATGCACTTGTGCCATTGCAAACGATTTTGAGCTATGTCGTTCAAGTTCTCTAACCATTGGTGACTTTCGTCACGCGGACCCAAACTAGGTAGTCTACATCTACCAACATGACTCAGTCCACTAGTCAGTGACTTCGTGGATTTCTTCCATGTTCTGGTGTGGCCGCCCCTAGCTTACTTCCAACCTACTCCTTCACTGCAAAACATAGCTCGTCGAGGCAGTCGGTGGTTAGCCATACGTAACACATGTCCTAACCACCTCAACTGATAAAGTTTCGTTACTTCATCTATTGATATGCCATCCTTACCTAGTACTCGTTTCCTAACGACAGCATTGCTTACTCAATTGTCCCACGATATACGAGCGATGCTTCTCAGACATCTATGATCGAATACTAGTAACGTACGAACATCTTCTACTCTTACCGGCCATGTTTCACAGCCATATAGGAGAACGGAACGAACTGTTGCGCAGTACACCCGTCCTTTGGTTAGCGAACGGATATCACGCCTACGCCATAAGTGACGCCGGTTGGCAAAAGCCAATCGAGCTTTCTGTTTCCGCGCTGAGATTTCGTCAGACACCAGACTATCAGCGCTGATAAGACTCCCGAGATAAGTGAAGCGATCAACACGCTCGACTACTTCACTCCCTATCACTCGTTCAGGCGCCGATGCAACCCAGTATTGAAGCAACATTCTTGAAGCAACCTTCAGGAACATAAGTTCCAGCCAATATAGTTCGGTTGGGTCATCACGATAGGCAAGCCCGACCACCACGTCAAAGTAGCAGCTTCGGTCGTGCTCTGTAAGCGTAAATCATGATGAATTGATAACTCTGTCCGTTTGCAAGGCTGTTGCAGATAATCCTTTATTGATCTATGTTTCATGACAGTTGGCACTTGTTAACAGTGTACTTCTATGCTCATGATGGATTTAAATAGGTGTCACAACATATTGTCACAGTCATAAGTTCTACCACTCAGTCACATGACTAACTACCTGTGGAACTAAGCCATTTACAATCAGATGATTTTGAGATGGTGCAGAAAATTTATAGCTCAGGTGAATGATTATGGTGATGTTTCATTCTCTGAGCTGGATAACTTGGTTGTGAAGCTTTCATCATTGTTCTTCTGAACAAGTCTTCTGAAGTCTATTTGAAGTTTGTGTCGATGATGTCGTTCGGAAGAAGAACTACACTGAAAGCTTCACAACCAACCAAAACATCCAGCTTAGAGAATGAAACACCACCACCACCACAATAAAAAGATTAATTCGTTTGTAGATAATGGAAAATATTGATGATTACAAGCAGATTCCAACTTAATTGTTTGGGATTTAAGCGTTCTTACTAGTCGACCTGTGGTGAGAGCTACTTATAAGTAGTATATGACGTGAGTGTCAACGTAATGTCTGGCAGCAGAAGATGGGGTAAGATCAAGAAAGGAAGAGTTAGAAAACAATGGAATTTGTATGAAACACATGAATAGTAGTGACAATGGATTGATGTTTTGCAACAGGAACAGTCCAGTTCGATATGATGATGAACTGATATTTTGCAAATGAACGATTTACGATATGGTTTTCCGATTTTACTGAGTATTTCTGTAATTTTCGTAAATTGTAAACACAGATCATGATCATTCCAGTCAGTATCCAATCCGTTTGAATGAAATAGGAAAAACAATTTTCACTCTACATATGCATTTGTTATTATTTTCAGAATAAATTTGTCAACCTTAGCATCTCCGCCTTTTTACATGTGTGTGTGTGTGAATTGTGAATGTGACCGTTTAGGTAGATTGAATGGAAAACAACACAAATATGCATAGATCTTGTTTGAATCATGTTATTTTTGCCTGAATTAGCCAAAAAAAAAATTATAAGAAATTAAAATTATACATTGTGTGGGCATTAAGTTAGTGATTTGTTGTCCTCGAATATTCATAAGACAAATGTTGGGGACTTTAGGATCCGTAGACTTACTTACTTACGCCTGTTACCACCAATCGAGCATAGGCCGCACACCAGTTTTCTCCAACCAACTCTGTCCTGGGCTTCCTTCTCCAGTTCTGTCCAATGTTTGTTCATTCCTCTCATATCTTTCTCTATTTCTCGGCGTAATGTATTCCTTAGCCTTCCTCTTTACCTTTTGCTTTGAGGGTTCCTTGTGAGGGCTTGTCTTGTGACGCAGGTAGGTGCTTTTCGTAGTGTGTGTTCTATCCACTTCCACCACTTCTTCCTGATTTCCTCCTCCACTGGAAATCCTTGGCTGTTATTGGTTGATGGATTATTTTAGTATGCTAGTTTGTGGCTCTCACCAAGTGTGTTTCTATCGTTGTATAAAATAAGCTTGATTTGTGTGCTTGTTGACCTCGTACTTTCTGAGTGCGTGTAGAATACACTTTCTACTCCTTATCAAGACATATTCTTCTACTTAGTAGGGCCTTTGGACGGTCGGATTAGAATAGCCTATCGTGTTACTGTATCGTCGATGATCTTCGTTCCGTTTACCGACTAAGGTGAACTCGTAATAGTTTCCAGCATTCAATAGAGCAAGTGACTCATTGTTTAGTGTTGTACATTGTCATGGATACCATATTGATTTTTGAAAAGTCTGTTTATTATTATTATTATAAGGCAAGCCCTCCACACACTACGAAAAGCACCTAACTGCATCACAAGACAAGCCCTTACATGGAACCCTCAGGGCAAAAGGAAAAGAGGAAGGCCAAGGAACACATTACGCCGAGAAATAGAGAAAGATATGTGAAGAATGAACAAACATTGGACAGAATTGGAGAAGGAAGCCGAGGACAGAGTTGGTTGGAGAAAACTGGTGGTCGGCCTCTGCTCGATTGGGGGTAACAGGCGTAAGTAAGTAAGTAAAGCAAGCCCTCACTTGGGATCCTCAAGACTAAAGAACACATTACGCAAATTATTGGAAGCATACATGAAAAGAATGAACAACAGTTGGATAGAATTGGAACATAAGGTCGAGTACATAGTAGGTTAGAGAATGCTGGTCGGCGGCCTATACTGCAAAAGGGTTAATAGGCGTACTTAATTAATTGTGTAAGAATGATTAATATTATGGTATTTAGAAACTGATTCTAGTCATAACCAGCCAACAAATCAGTAACAGCGTAAAACTTGGTAACCACGTTCGTATAACAATTCAAGTTGCCATTTCAAATTTTCACACAGAGATGCAGTTGTTAGTTCCAATCCTAGAGTAGTAGAGCTATTAGAAGCAGTATAGGTAATCAGAAAGATTTGATAGAAGACAACGAGTGGATGTATCTGAGCGATTGCAAACGATTTTAAGTCATGTCATTCAAGGTCTCTAACCATCCGTAACTATTGTCTCGCAGACCCCAACATAGGTAGTCTACACTTACCAACATGGCTTAGTCCACTTGTCAAAGACTTCATTCATGAGTTAGTGCAATGTTTTGGTTTGGCCGCCTCTAGCTTTCTTCCAACCTACTCCTACATCACAGAATATCGGTCGTTGAGGTAGTCAGCGGTTAGGTATACGTAAGACATGTCCCAGCCACCTCAACTGATGAAGACTCATTACTTCATTCATTGGAATGACCCAATTACCTAGTACCCTAGCACCCTAACCAGCTAGTTTACACCTACTAATATGACTCAGTCCGGTTGTCAGTGGCTGCTTCATGGATTTATACCATATTTTGTGATTCGACCGCTCCCCATGCTCTAGTCATATATAATTTAATCTAAATCATATCATGTACATTCATTTTTTTTAAAAAATGATTTTAATTACAAATGCTTAACTTTGGAAGTAAATGTACTTTTTTTTCATTCTTTACATCTAAATTTTGTCACTCTGGTTAGGTGTTCTCACGCAAGATCGAATGTGGTGGGTTCGAATCGTTAGAATAACAAGAGTCATCATGTATGCTCACTGTTGATAAGTCCGATAACAGGACGGACGATACGTGGCCGGCCAATGCATCAATATTTTTAATATTGGTCTAACAATGATTGACTGATTCATGATTTCAGAAATAAATTTAATCTTTTTCACAAATATTTTGCATAGTTAATTCAGTAAATACACCAAAAAAATTATAAGCTTTATTATTTATTTCTAATGAAAAAATTGAGTTATCACAAGAAATTTATTGTGAAAAAAAAACAAAACAAACAATATTCATCACTATTTACGTAGATCATAATAATTAATGGTTTATTTCAAATAGATTAGGTGTGGTTTTATGAGTTAGTTATCTAGGTAATACATATGAAACAAGCTAAGCTATTGTGTTCAAGTAAACATTGAACATATGTAATTTGATATTGATATCATCAATCGATCAATCATTGTTTGACCATCATTCGAAACTTGGAAGAACTGAAAGACGGCCGTTTCGTCCTAGTATGGGACTCATCAATAATGCGCATCCCTGACTACCTGCACCTTACAGGAATTTCGTATGTCCAGCGCTTCCAGGTTCCTAATGGTATGGTCTAACAATGGTTGATTGATTGATGATTTCAATGTGCAACAAACACTAATCTCCATAACTCTAATTGAAAAATCGTAATTTGATATATATATATATATATATATATATATATATATATATATATATATTTCTTAACATTTATTAGGGTTGTGAATGAGTTTCGTTTTCTATACTCATTATATATCCGTTCGCTAACCAAAGGACGGGTGTACTGCGCAGCAGTTCGCTCCGTTCTCCTATATGGCTGTGAAACATGGCCGTTAAAAGTTGAAGATATTCGTAGGTTACTAGTATTCGATCATAGATGTTTAAGAAGCATCGCTCGTATATCGTGGGACAACCGAGTAAGAAATGCTGTCGTTAGGAAACGAGTACTAGGCAAGGATGGCAGATCAGTAGATGAATTTGTGAAACTTCATCAGTTGAGGTGGTTGGGACATGTCTTGCGTATGCCAAACCACCGACTGCCTCGACGAGCTATGTTTTGTGGTGGAGGAGGAGTAGGTTGGAAGAAAGCTAGGGGCGGCCAAACCAAAACATGGCAGAAATCTGACAAGTGGACTGAATCACGTTGGTAGATGTAGGCTACTTGGTTGGGGTCCACGAGATGAAAGTCACCAATGGTTAGAGACCTTGAATGATATGGCTCAAAATCGTTTGCAATGGCACAAGTGAATCCATTCGTTGAGCTCTCTCAAATCCTAATCTTGGTTAGCACCACTACCTTTGTCTTTCTAACCTTATCTCACTGAATTATACTTCTTGAATAATATCTTCGAACCCTAGTCTTCTTCATTACCATTAATACCTCTACTATCTTTATCACTATGGGATTTGATTTGACATTTGCGTCTCTGTGTTAATGTGGTATGGCAACCTGAACTTATGTACATACGTATGTAGTTCTACGTTGCAACCGACCGATAAGAAAATCCTATATAGATAAGATGAGTTAAACAATGGACTAGCAAACCTCATTTCATCAGTTCAAGCGATTGATTTTGTAAATACATAAATTCAAAAAGAAAGAAACCTTTTAAATTTCCTTTGAATAGTGAAAAGAAAATTGTAATCTATGGGTGTAGCATCAAAGGTGATCAGCATTTAGAAGAGAGAGTGTGTGTGTGAAAAAGATAAACTTCTTTCTTTTTTCTGACATCACTTACTGACGTCTGTCATTTCTCATTCAGCACAGGCCGCCGAATATGATGCTTCAACCTCACTCTGTTGTTCGTTCTCCTTGTTATTCAGACTTTCTATGTTTGTCACTGATTTTCGACGCGTGTATTCCTTGGTCTACTTCATAGGCCTTGTGGTGGCCAATTTCAACGTGTTCCTAAGCGTCGTAATTAGCTCCTCCAGGCAATCAGCACCAAATAACGCCTGACGGTTATAAATCAGAGTGCGAATACGAAGTGTTGATTTGGTTTATTTTAGCACACCACAAAAAATAATGGGACAGCGGACCACAAGCAGACAGGGCAGGCACACTAGCGGACGAATGTGCGAATGGACGGATGAGGTGAATGGGAGAAGGCTAGTGAGCCAACTCCGAGAGATAAATCATGGGTAAGAATTTATACTCAGACAAAAATATAATATAATAAGCGAAATCGGCATGTACACGCATGAATACAAGCGACGAATGTGTGACAAGGTCAAAAGACAAGTGGAACAAGTCATGTGAGCTGGACATTGAATGACTCACTAGAGCCTTTCGTCATGAGGGTTTCAAGTTGGGGCTTGTCTCGTTACGAGAGTTGATTACCTTCCTATTCAATCCCAAAAATATTTTTTTGCGTCCTTCCTAAATCAAAATCTGGTTTATTCTCTCTCATAGCATGTTTCTGCTGATGATGTCTGGCCAATGAATCCGGGATGTCTTGTGTAGACATCTGTTAATAAACACTTGTTTCTGTTGGATGATGGCTTTGTTGGTTCTCCAAGTTTTCGTTCCATACAGTACAACTGTCTTGACGCTGATATTGAAAATTGTGATTTTAGTGTCGGTTGACACTTGTTTTGAGTTGCAGATGTTCTTTACTTGTAGAAATGCCATCCTTACTTTACCGATTCTCACCCTCACATCTTCATTAGATCCACCTTGCTCATCAATGATGTTACTCATTAATTTAAAAGTTTCTATATCCTCCAATGCTTCTACGTCAAGGTTGATTTGGTCTGTGTATGCATCGAAGGATCTAGCTTTTTCCCTTGTGTCTACCGGGACTCACTACTGTTTACAGAGACTGTTTCTACACTAGCAGTCTTCATCTGTATTAGTTGTTGTGTGTTGGATAGAAAATAGCTTTGTAATCTGTCAAGTGCATATCATCTAACTGTATCTCTTGCCTCATCTCAGGGTTTTAGAAGCTTTCATTATTCCAATCCAAATTCATTTACTTAGTAATAGAATAAATTATCTGCTTATTTTGTGATTAGAATTAGAAGGAAGTTTTTATTTTTCTTGAGTTATAAATATTCATTTTATGATCAATAATCGTCGAATAGAAGAATATAAAATTGATATAAAAATTTTTTTCTCCTCATTTCAAGTTAATATGATATAATCCAAATGAGTTTATTACGTAATTGGAATAACAACATATCTGTATTTGATGGACTTTTACATTTTTATCAATGTTAAAAATTATAATCATAGTCAAATAAGTTATTATTTATTATAACAAAAACTCC
Source organism: Schistosoma turkestanicum (assembly GCA_944470395.2). Classification (NCBI taxonomy): domain Eukaryota; kingdom Metazoa; phylum Platyhelminthes; class Trematoda; order Strigeidida; family Schistosomatidae; genus Schistosoma; species Schistosoma turkestanicum. The sequence continues at coordinate 80,824,990 of OX103971.1, read as the reverse complement.
ACCCAGAACAGAGTAGATTAGAGAATGCTGGTCAGAGGCCTATGCTCCGTTGGGGATAACAGAAGTAAGTAAGGATGGAAGTGTCAGACAAAGTTGCGCACTTTCATCCTTTCTCTTTCTCTTGGTGATCGACTGGGTTATGAAGTAGTCAACATTCGAGAGGAAACTGGACAGCTAGAATGCAGCTGAAGAATTTGAATTTCGCAGATGATTTAGCCCCTATATCCCACACATTAATACAAGCAAAGGAGAATACGATCAGTGTAGTAGCAGCAGCATCTGAAAGAGGAGGTCACAACTTACACAAGGATAAAATTCAAATTCTCACGATACAACACAACATGCACCAACGAAATCATACATGACGGAAAAGCACTGGAAGATGCACAAACTTTTACATATCTAAACATTATCATTGATGATTAAGGTGGATCTGATGTTGATGTGAAGGCGCATACCGGCAAAGCAGATGTAGAACATCGGGAACTCAAAACACTTGTCTCACAGGCAACACAAATCACAATTTTCCATTACGAACTTAAAAAACAGTTCTACTGTGTGGAGTGGATGCTTGAAGAACCACGAAAGCCATTATCCAAAGGGTACAGATGTTTATGAACTGATGTCTACTTAAGATACTCCGCATCCGCTGGGTAGACACCATAATCAACAACCTATTTGGGAAGAGAACCAGCTAGATTCCAAAAGACAAAGAAATCAAGAAGAAGTCCTGGAGGTGGATTGGATACACAACGCAGAAGGCGACTCCTCACTTGAAATCCTTGAAGTTCATTGAAGACAGACATGAAACGAGTGAACATCATTTGGGTAGAGCTGGAAATGACGGCTGAGGACCAAGTAGGTTGGAGAACGCCTGTCGGTGGCTTATGTTCCATTTGGGGGGGGGGGTTAAAAGGAGTAAGTAAGTAAGCAATGTGATGAATAGATAGTGAAATATCTTACAATTATAGGTTGTATAGAAAAACATTATTTTTATTAAAGGAGTTTGTAAGAACTAATTCATCCATGCAAAAATGGTTTAATAGAATTTTTACAAAAGTATTCTTTCTTTATCTTTTATCTCCTCTCAACACTAATTAAGTTACTTACTTACGCCTGTTACCCCAAATCAAGGAATGACCGCCGCTTCTGGTTAGCGTTGATTTCAGCGAGTTGAATTTATACGGGACGAGATAGCTAACCACATGCCCAACCCTCCTTCTTTATCAGGGCTTGGAACCGCTAGTAGTAACCCTAGATGAGTTCCAGGTGGAGTTTCTCAACACATTTGACATTATTTCTTAATAAGTTGTTAAATAAATAAATCAATAATTCAATGAAAATCAATTACCATTCAATGATCAATTCTAAACGATACAATTGCTTCTATTGTACACTATACACTACACTATACATTTAAACAATATTATTTGAATATTGAAAACGTTGAATATTTAAAAGCACAAACTAAACGTTTTATTCATAATAAAATTGAGAATTTTTTTCTCATTATGAATAACTTTCATATTGAACTGTTAAAATATTATTTGTTTACCCATCAATATGAATATATAAATATTAGGTCAGAGTTCAAACAGATAATAATCTTTCTTAACAAAGACAAAGACATTTATACGCAGTGATAGAAAAACACACACGCACGCACGCACGGACGCACACATCAACATTTAGATTCGAAAAATAGGCACAACATATTTGAAGTTATTTTTTTAATTAATTCAGTTATGGAGATGACTAAATTTCATTGAAATCATGAATCGACGATCAATGTGAGATTGACATTGAAATGCTTAGGACACTGGATGGCCATTTCGTCCTAACGTAGAACTCATCAGCAGGGCTCATCCACGAGTTCGCACACTGGAATTAAACACAGGATCTTCGGTTTCGCTCATAACTTCTAGATCACCTAGTGTTATTATTTAACCTCAATCAACCAAGAAATTAAGTGCAATTATCATCCATTGTCTTCAGTGGGTAACTGCTTCACATCCGACACGGTTGTATTCTACTTTCCACATCTTCCTATCAGAACTTCGAGGATTTTCTAACTGAATTTAGTCACCAGTCTGCGAGCTGCCCTGCATACACGATCTGGAAGTGTAGTCCATCCTAGGAATCCCAAATAATGTTGACTATCGTCTCAGATGGGCACACAATAGTACAATAGTATCCATGTTTGACTTATTGTTGATAAAACTTTTGTTATCAGATTTTATTTTATTTTTCTTACTACTATCAGTACACCTGTCTTCCTACTGCCAACTTGTACTTTTGCCCATTATGTGTAGTGACGTAATCTATTTCATTTCATTAAGATTATTGACTCATACATTGCCTCGATTGGTTTAACATTTTCACATATAAATATTCATGTATATTAGAGTAAAGCAGCCTGATGACGACCGAATCAAAAACAATATTGTTCGCTTATACGTGTTGTTCTAATTTTCATAATGGCAATCTTTAATACACACAATAGTGTCGAAGATGCTTCATTAATGACATGCTGTCCACGCTATTAAAAATGCTTTCTCGTAGTTAATGAAGTTGATGTAGCGTGGTGAATTGCATTCATTTGATTGTTCCACAATGATCCGTAGTTTCGGAATTTGGTGGGTACACTCTACATAATCTAAGCCTGTGGATCTCGAAGAAAAAAATGACGGTGACGTAAATTTGCAAAAAATAGTAATCATTACGAAATACACTTCATGTACAATAATCAAAAACCGGTATAATTTATATTTGATTAAAGTTTCTAAATATACCTTATTGAAATAAGAAAAAGAAGAAAAATGTGATCGTGATTTCAAGGTACAACTGTAGTGAAGGAAAACACAGGTGAGGGCAACCGAATTGTATTTGTCGAAAATTATAGAGTTAATCAGTAAAATAGGAAAACCATATCGTAAACGGTTTATTTGCAAATCTTCAATCCATCATCAATCCATTGTCTGACATTTCAATATTCATGCGTTTCATACAAATTCCATTGTGTTCCCAGTCTTCCTTTCTCGGTCTTCCCCCATATTATGCTGCCAGACATTACGTTTCCACTCGCGTCATATACTATTCATAAGTAGCGGGCACCCCACAACTACCATCTCCACAATACTCTAAGGCAAAATAAAAAAAATATGCTCATTACTGACTAGTTTCGTGAGGAAATTCTCGGTTTTCTGGTGAGTAAATGTGACCAGTGGAGTTCAATCCTGTTACGTATAGGTAATAACTAGCGAAGACAATGAGTGGGGTCATACACCATTGGGTACTGCCGGCACAGTGGTTCCAAATGTTAGGTGTTCGCACGCAAGTCCAAAGGTCCTGGTTTCAATCCCCGCGGGTGGTAGGAGTTGTGGATAATCAACAATGAAGAGTACTATAGCTGGACGAAACGCCCGTCTTTCAGTGCTTACAGGTTTCTGATTACTTACTTACTTTCTTACGCATGTTACCCCCAATCGAGCATAGACCGCCCACCAGTTCAATCCAACCAACTCTGTCCTGAGATTCCCGCTCCAGTTCTGTCCAATGTTTGTTCATTCCTCTCATATCGTTCTCTATTTCTCGGCGTAGTGTGTTCCTTGACCTTCCTCTTTTCCGTTTGTCTTGAGGGTTCCATGTGAGGGCTTGTCTCGTGACGCAGTTAGGTGCTTTTCGTGGTGTGTGTCCTATCCACTTCCACCTCTTCTTCCTGATTTCCTCCTCCTCCACTGCAATCTGGTTTGTTCTCTCCCAAAGTAATTTGTTGCTGATTGTGTCTGGCTAACGAATACGAAGTATTTTGCATAGATAACTGTTAATAAACACTTGTATCTTCTGGATGATGCCTTTCGTAGTTCTCCGTGTTTCCACTCCATACAGTAGAACTGTCTTCACATTTGTATTGAAAATCCTGATTTTGGTTTTGTTTGAAAGTTGTTTGGAGTTCCAGATATATTTCAACTGTAGAAACGCAGCCCTTGCTTTGCCAATCCGCGCCCTCACATCTGCATCCGATCCACCTTTCTCGTCTATGATGCTGCCCAGATAGGTTTCTGATGATTATCTAATAATGATTCATTCGTTATTTCAAGACAAGAAAATCTAATAGAAATAAATTTGTTTCCACTAGAAGGTAATTTTTACAACAAACAAACAAAACGATAATCACTTAAAATAAAATGAGTTGTTAACAATTCTAAAAATGTCTTTGAATTTCATGTAGAAATTCAATGTATCGTTTAAAATATCAATCATCTATCTATCTATCAATGTCCCTTTTTCTTTTCAGCATTAATAATTTATCAGGATTTTAGTGATGCAACTTTGTGAATAACCTTGACAAATATATATAGAATTCGATTCGACCAATCAGAATGCAATCAATTGTTCATGGTATGATTTATTCATGTTCAAATATAGCAATAAATAACCTTGAGAATGAGAGTTTTTTTCTAAAAATGAAGCTGAGATTAAGTTTTTGTTTCATAAATTGAGATTTAAAAAATTTTAAACTCTACATATATGTATACATATATCATCTTAAGGCTAAACATATATATTTAGTTTTCAATTCTAATCCTATACTTAAAATGAATTATCTAGTATAGTTTTCCGGAATTAAAAACGAATTATTCGCTTCAACTGTGTATATGACCTTGGAATTGTGGATTGTTTATTTGTAATTGGTTGTTTTTTCGTTTCGTTTATTTAAACAATTCATGCAAGAAAGATTATTGGATAATCTAGATTAGTTAAAAGCATCAAATAAAACAAAAAAATTCATCTGTATTAACTAGTTGCATCATCCTATTTATGATAATCTGTCTCGTTTTGGCCTATGTGCATTCTGTGCGTTAGTCCTTAATAGAGTCATTCGAAGCAGAGATGGATGATGGAGCTAGAGGTAAAATTCAGGTCACAAAAGAAAACCTCAATTAAACACGAGCCGTTGGCTATCTCTCTACTCCAATGGCTCAATCGATAATACGTTGGCGATTAGTACTGGATATGAATTTCAACTTCGCAAATGCAGGTACATTGAACTGATGTGTGCTTAAATGGCACGAATCACATAGCCTAACACCCACTAACAGCTGCTATCTTTTATATCTGTTTATGTAATCGAGTACACAGTAGACAAATGTAACTAGGAAAAAAAGCTAAACTGTTTTCTTTTGAAAATTTTTGAAGTTTCAAGTAATCTTCACGGCTAGTTGGGAAATTACTTTTCCTTTCTTATGGCTGTTATGCCCAATGGAGCATAATAGGCCATTAACTAGCATTCTCCAACCTACTCTGTCCTCCAACTTATTTTGTAGTTCTGTTCAATAGCTGTTCATTCTATTCATGTCTGTCAACATTTATCGGCTTAATGTGTTCTTTGACCTTGATTGTTCCAAGTGAAGGCTTCTCATGTCTTGTGACGCAGTTGGGTGGTTTCCTCAATGTGTGTCCTATCCACTTCCAGCGCTTCTTCCTGATTTCCACTTCCACTGGAATCTTGTTTTTTTCTCTCCCACAGTAGGTTGTTGCTGATGGTGTCTGGCCAACAAATCCGAAATATTTTCTATGTAGACAGCTGTTAAGAAACATTTCTATCAAGTGAACATTATTTCATTATTATTTATCGATTTTATTCTCTTGGATTCATACTCATATCTTTGTGTCGAAACAGATCACAACATTAAATTCATTATTTTTGTCATAGTCATCAAACGTGTGAAACAAAACTGATATGTTTTGCAAAAGAAATTTTAATCAATTTTGTTTTACCCTGGTAACATGACATCCATTGTATATCATACATCATCCTTGATTTCAACTCTTTCGCATGTTTTGATTACATCATGCCTACATTTTCGGCGAATTCATAATGTTAATTCTCGTTGATCGATTTCAACTTATTGTTATTATTATTAGTCTGATCATGGTTATTCTATTACATAACTACTATTTAAAAGTTATCAACTGTTTCTATCGTGACCACTAGTTCAATGTTTTGAAATCTTCACTTTTGTACTTGATTTGTCTGTAGCATATATTAATTTCAAGAAAGTTTCAATGAGTAAAGGACAGGATGTTGAGTGATCTGTGTTAATTCTGACAATATTGGTGTTTCTAAATTGACCCAACATTCGTTTGAATGTGTTGATAGATGAGGCTTCATTTGTGGCACAAAATCTGACCCCAGTTTGTAGGAACAATTAAATGTGCTATGAAATAATAAGCGTACCCCTTCAGTTTCCTCTATATCATGCTTAACTTCCACGGTGTGGGCAACCGGGAAGTGACAACCGCCCTCATACCCGTAACAGCACGAGAGACCAAATTGGTCGAAAACAAATCCTTCCAAAACCCCCTAATACCTCTCTTCTCTCCACAACTAACTCTACTCACATTCCCTTTTCTGACTGCATCGCTAATGCAAACGATGCGAATTCACGAAACGTCATTCTTGGTCTCTTAAAACCTCGTTCTAGTCTACATGTTGGAGCATTTAATGTACGAAAGCAACGCTGTTATTAGGAATCGGGTGCTAGGTAAGAATGGCAGATCAATAGATGAAGTAATGAAACTTCATCAGTTGAGGTGGTTGGGACATGTCTTGCGTATGCCCAACCAACGACTGACTCGAAGAGCTTTGTTTTGTGGTGTAGGAATAGGTTGGAAGAAAGTTAGGGGCGGCCAAACCAAAACATGGCAGAAATCCATGAAATCGCTGACGAGTAGACTTCGCCATGTCAGTAATTGTCGACTACCTGGTTAGGGTCCGCGAGATGATAATAATCGATGGTTACAGACTTGAATGACATGGCTCAAAATCGTTCGCAATGGCGCCAGTGCATTTATTCTTTGTGTTCTCTCAAATCCTAATCTTCTGGATTCTTGAACAACTCTAGTTTCGACTTTCTAAACTTTTCTCACTGAATCATACTTCTTGAATAATATCTTTTAATCCTAACCTCTGTGATTACTCCTAATACCTTTACTACCTCTACTACTATTGGATTTGAATTGACAATTACGTCTCTGTGCTGGTGTGGTATGGCGACATGAACTGATGTACTTACGTACGAAGTTCTACGTTGCATCTGACTGACTGACTGATATCATGCTTAAAATGACCCGGTTTATGCGACGACACTAATTCAAAGTCCGAATCGGTTTAGTTTGGATGAATTTATTTCACACATTCGCGTAAGCAGACAAACAATAGAATGTGAAGCGCAGCAAAATGAAAGCGAGTGAGCCAAATTCAAGTGATGAGACATGACTAAAGTTTTTGATAGTCAGACAGAAATAGGCTAGACAGATGTGTCAAGTGAAATAAGCACTGCACACACACACAAACACATGCACTGATGTGAATACAATCAAGGTTATTAGCCAATCATTGACAAAGTCAGAAGATCTGAGAACAGTCTGACGTGTGAAGAAAACACTGCTAGTTTGTCCAAAGACTAGATAGAACAAGCCATATGGGCTCAACCTATTTAATTAGTGCACAGAGTACATACACTTCAATCAGGTGTTGAAGTAACAAATTCCACCATCCATTGACGACTCGATCGATGAGACAGCTGATAGTTAGTTGGCCTTGATAATTTGATTCGAAACTTCATTAGATCCATGATACAAGTAGTGATCTCAAATTGCTGTGTGATAACGTTTTAATTTTAAAATATGTTAGTGTTGTAAATAAATTGATGAAGAGAGAGCCTAGCGAACTAAAACCAATTTGTATTATTCTGCATCAGTCTTACTCACTTCAACATTTTAGTGCATCCAGCTGTTATACTGATGTACTGTTAAACAAACCTAGAAATTTGTACACTTACTATTCCACAATTTTATTTAAGATGAAATGAAATGACGATTTTTATTTTATACTTTAGCATAGAATAAGACAATATTTTTAATTTGAAATTGTGTTTTTATTAAAAAACGTTTCACACTAATCGCATGACCTACATGAAATCGACTGAATAATAATAGTGGTAAGCATGTTCGTATTCACGAGATAACCAATTCAAGGTCATTGGAAACTTTATAAATTGATAAAACAAATAGTGTCAGTCAATTCAGTCTTCTAAGAGAATACATATGGCGTTTACGTTGTGTATTTTGTATTTTAATATTTTTGTATTTATTTTTAACCTATTGACCTTCAGATAAAATATAAACAAATAAAAAAAGGATGGAACAACTGTTGAATGTCCAATTTTTTTTTCAATGTTTATCATCAAAGTAAACAAAATTTTCTCATAAGTTATAAAACGAATTTATTTGTTAATTTAGAGGTTGTGAAAAATTGTTGAATTTTTAGTCAAGATATCACAAACAGAAAATCGAGTAACGGACTAAAGTTAAAAATATAAACTTATTCGGTGTCAGCTCAATGATTTGAAGTTGATGCCCTGTTCTAATGATATCGGACGAAGTGGATACCGTTTTTTTTATCTCAAGCTACAGGAATATCTGTTAGCAATCAAACGTTATGAAATATCTTGCCTTAAATCATTCAGTGCATGTAGACATTTGTGGATAAGTATTTGAGTAGAAAACTCTGCGAGTAGAACCTTCTGGGCTTCTGCCGGTCCCAAGCCCGGATAAAGGAGGAGGGGTTGGACATGGGGTTGGCGACCCCATTCCGTCGAAATCTAAATTGCCAAAGAAACGCTAACCAGAAAAAATAACTCAAAGCATTTTAACTCTGTCCTGGGAGTTGGAAGAACAATTATGACGTCTCGTGATGAAAGCCGAGTTCCCTCGGAAGTCACGGGGCCGATGCCTCTTCTCACAACCAGAGCAACCATTTTTTTAGGTACATGGAACGTTCGTACATTGTGGGAGACTGGAAGACTATTTCAAGTTGCGACAGAAATGAAAAGATACAACCTCGAGGTGCTCGGCATCAGTAAACAGATTGGACACAGGTAGGACAACTGAGACTTGCTTCAGGGGAACTGCTGTTATACTCTGGTAATGGAGAGGAAAATGCTTCACATACACAAGGAGTTGCACTGATGCTGTCCAAACATGCACAAAAGGCACTGATAGGATGGGAATCTCATGAACCGAGGATCATTAAAGCATCCTTCAAAACAAAGAAACAGGACATTACAATGAACGTGATCCAATGTTATGCACCTACCAATGACTACAATGACGACGTTAAAGATCAAATCTACGAAAGACTGCAGTCAATCGTCGAGAAATGTTCACCAAAGGATTTGACGATTCTTATGGGAGACTTGAATGCCAAGGTTGGCATGGACAATACTGGATATGAAGACATCATGGGACGACATGGACTGGGAGAAAGAAACGAAAACGGTGACAGATTTGCAAACCTATGTGTCTTCAACAAACTGGTCATCGGTGGCACAATATTAGTAAGTAAGTATTTGAGTGGAACGATTTGGAAATCTTCGATGGAAGCAGTAGAAGCTTGGCGCTAAGATCATTCAGCAATCTATAAAAACTGTGGAATTGATCCAAGGAGGGGAGGGGATAAAATCAAATTAAAGAGGCTGATAAGGTTAACCATAACCAATCAAGATCGAAGTTGACAAGTCAATCTGACGTTCAAATGTGGATACATTTGAATACTTCACTTTTACCTGAAGTTTGTGCTGATGATAATATTACTGTTCAGAAAAGAATAATCAACGCTCCACAACCAACTCAGAGAATGAAACTTCACTTACAATCAATCATCTACTTGAGCTACAGATTTTCCCCCGAAATTTCAATATTATTGTTGGAGACATTAGAGATCCAGAACTCACTCACAAAAGGACCTAATTTTGGATTTTATGCTTTCGCGCATTAGCTGTCAGTTGACCTTGAGATTACATTTCCCACCCGGAAAATCCTTGACTATCATTGGTTAATGTGTTATTTTAGTACGCTATAATTTAGGCTCTCCGAAGGATGTATAAATAATCTCGATTTGTGTGCTTGTAGAATACACTTTCTACGTCTTGTTAAGATTTCTTCTTCTACTTAGTGGGGCCATGAGACACTGAAATTAAAGTAGCCTATCATGTGACTGTATCATTTGTCTTCACTCTCGTTCGCCGACTAAGATAAACTCGTAATAGCATTCAAGCATATCAATTGACGAACTTGAACCAATGATACACAACGTTAATAGGCTTGAAGATTACAAAAGTTTTATTCTTAGTGGCTTGCTTATCACATTTGTGAAATTACTTACTACAAAGCAGATTAACCTTTAATATTTGTTTGCTTAAAATATTTATGTAAACCAAAATTTATCTACTTATATCAAACTATGTAATATCACTTGCAATGACGGCGGAAAAGGCTGCAAGAGAAGGAAACATGAGACAATTGTACGAAACAACAAAGAAGCTCGCCGGGAACTATCGTAAACCAGAACGACCAGTGAGAAGCAAGGAAGGGAAAATAATCAGCAACACTGACGAACAGCGAAATAGGTGGGTAGAGCACTTTAAGGAACTATTGAATCGACCAGCTCCACTGAACCCACCCAACATCGAAGCAGCATCCAAAGACCTCCCAATTAATGTTGGGGCACCTACAATTGAAGAGATCAGTATAGACATCAGACAAATCAAGAGCGGCAAAGCAGCAGGTCCAGACAACATTCCAGCAGAGGCAATGAAAGCAGATGTAGAAGCAACTGCGAAAATATTTCACATCCTCTTCAAGAAGATTTGGGATGAGGAACAAGTACCATCAGATTGGAAAGAAGGATACCTGATCAAAATACCAAAGAAAGGCGATCTCAGCAAGTGTGAGAACTACAGAGGCATCACTCTTCTTTCAATACCAGGCAAAGTCTTCAACAGAGCATTGTTAAACAGAATGAAGGACTTCGTAGACGCCCAACTTCGAGATCAACAGGCTGGATTTCGTAAGGATCGATCGTGTACTGACCAAATTGCTACATTACGGATCATTGTGGAACAATCAATTGAATGGAACTCACCACTCTACATCAACTTCATCGACTACGAGAAAGCATTTGATAGCGTGGATAGGAAAACACTGTGGAGGCTTCTTCGACACTACGGTGTGCCTGAGAAAATAGTCAACATCATACGGAATTCTTATGATGGATTCAACTGCAAAATCGTGCACGGAGGTCAGCTGACAGACTCCTTTGAGGTGAAGACCGGTGTCAGGCAAGGTTGCTTACTCTCATCCTTTCTCTTTCTCCTGGTCATCGACTGGATTATGAAGACGTCGACATCTGGAGGGAAGCATGGTATCAACTGGACAGTTAGGACTCAGCTAGACGATCTGGACTTCGCAGATGACCTGGCTCTTCTATCGCACATGCAACAACAAATGTAAGAGAAGACGACCAGTGTAGCAGCAGCCTCTGCAGCAGTAGGTCTCAACATACATAAAGGAAAAAGCAAAATTCTCCGATGCAACACAACATGCACCAATCAAATCACTCTTGATGGCGATGCCTTGGAGGACGTTAACACCTTTACATATCTGGGCAGCATCATCGACGAGAAAGGTGGATCGGATGCAGATGTGAGGGCGCGGATTAACTAAGCAAGGACTGCATTTCTACAGCTGTAAAATATCTGGAACTCCAAACAACTTTCAAACAAAACCAAAATCATGATTTTCAATACAAATGTCAATACAGTACCAATCTATGGAGCGGAAACATAGAGAACCACCAAAGCCATCATCCAGAAGACACAAGTGTTTATTAACAGTTGTCTACGCAAAATACTTCGTATTCGTTGGCCAGACACCATCAGCAACAACGAACTGTGGGAGAGAACAAACCAGATTCCAGTAGAGGAGGAAATCAGGAAGAAACGGTGGAAGTGGATAGGACACACTCTACGAAAAGCACCTAACTACATCACAAGACAAGCCCTCACATGGAACCCTGAAGGCAAAAGGAAAAGAGGAAGGCCAAGGAACACACTACGCCGAGAAATAGAGAAAGATATGAGAGGAATAAACGAAAACCAGAAAGAACTGGAAAGGGAAGCTCAGGACAGAGTTGGTTGGATTGAACTTGTGGGCGGCCTATGCTCGATTGGTGGTAACAGGCGTAAGTAAGTAAGTAAGTAATTAAGTAAGTAACATCACTTGTTACTAACAGCGTATTAAAACAAGTACTGTAGTAATTAAATAATCTCCACTTTCACTGACTTGATAAGAATTTAAGAATAGATTTCTCCCCAAATACAAAAAAAAAACAAAATCAAATCATGAATAACGAGAGAACAAACATTTCACGCTGATTGTGGTGATCGTCATCATCAGCAACAGCAATGAGATTTTCAGTTGTGTATATTTTTGTGTGCGTGCACGTGCATGGGTATTAGAGGCGAGAGAATGCAGTACAATGATGTTCCAATGAGTATATTCACTTAATTTTTTTTTGCCTCATTTTAAAATTCAAACAATAACTTTATACACTTCAACTAAGTGATTATTTTATCCCTACTACTACAAATGTAGTTCTGCAATGAATTTTGTAAAAGTTCCTAACAAAGTATGTAAGTAAGTAAGTAAGTAAGTAAATAAGTAAGTAAGAGATAACTGTGTGCCTGTATATACACATCCCCTAATGATCTACTACAGATGCCTATTTGTGTGTGTATGTGAGTGTGTGTGCGTGAGTGCGTGAGTGCCTACATAATTATGTTGTAAACAATCTTATCTACTTACATTTTCATGAAGAAAAAAAAATCACATTCAAAAAAGACAATTATTTTACCAGATAGAGTCGTCAGTCGCCAGATGTGAATTAAAATCAGCAAAGAATAGAGAAAAAAAAACGAACGAACGAAATGGAGGAATATGAAAAAAAAAAGGAAAATCAATAATATAAAGCCCAGTCTAGAATATCGATTAAAGATATCTGTGTGTGTGTGTGTGCGTGTGTGCGTGTGTATAGATGGATCACAGTAGATCTGTTTTTCTGTTTAATTATTGTAGAATTGATTAAAACATTTCTAGGTTAAATTATTTGTTCTGGTTAGAGGAGCTAGCTGTACAGATTATTTTTTAGCAAGCTGGTATTCTGCAAGGTGGAGTCGATAACCCTATGTTGAACACTTTTCTTTTGTTCGGGCTTGGAAAAAGGTAGTAGTAGACCCATAGGGGCTCCAAGAGAATCCGTTGATTAGGCATCATCATCAGTCTAAACCTAGTAGCATGGGAGAGAATGAATCAGATTTTTTCTATCTGAGGAGGGAATTAGGAGAAAACGCTGCAGATGGATAGAACACAGATTGCAGAAAGTACCCGATTGTGTCACGAGGTAAGCCCTCACTTTCAATCTTCAAGGTCGAACAGAAAGAGGAAGACCTAGATACACATTACGCCAATAGTTGGAGGCAGACATGATGTTGGCGACGTTAGATCCCCTGAACTCACTTGGAAAAACTCCTAATTTTGTAATTTTATCCTGAAATTTTAGAAGTTCCATGTTTTCACGCCACTTGGACTTCAGCTTACGTTCCCCTCTCAGTCAATTCTTGATGGATTATTTTAGTACGCTATTTTTTGGCTCTCATCAAGGGCGTTTCTATCATTGTATAGAGATAAGCTTGATTTATGTGCTTCTTGACCTCGTATTTTCTAGGTGCTTATACCATACTTTCTCTACGCCTTATCAAGACCACTTGATCTAGTTAGCAGGGCCTGGGACAAACGGAATAGAATAGCCTATTGTGTCACTATATGATTGCTTTTGTTCCGCTTACCGAATAAGGTAACACTCGTAATAGCATACAAGCCTATCAGTTGACGAGCATATCACATGAAAAGAATGAACAGCAATCGAATAGAACTAGAAAGGAAGGCGGAGGACAGAATAGGATGAGAATGCTGTTTGGTGGCCTATGCTCCATAGGATGCAACAGGTTTAAGTAAGTAAGCAAGTAAGTATGTATGAATAATATTTGAAGAGATTTCATTGAGAGTGACTGTATTCATGTCACATTAAAACGAAATGAGTCTCCAATACTGTTTTTTTTTCTGAAATATTCTAACCGAAACCCATTAGTAAGGAATCAAATCTAGATGTTAAAAAAACAATCATCACTTTGATGATCATATCATTTTATTAGGTTGTTTAAATAGAATTGATAGAAATACTATTGGGGCACAGTTTTGGAGGTTTGTTTGAAATCATCAATCAATCATTGTTAGACCAACATTAGAAACCTGGAAGCACTGAAAGACGGCCGTTTGTTTACGAGTAATTTTTTATTTGAATTGTTTCTTTGATCGAATGTAATCAAGATTCAATATTCTCATTAATGAAATGCCTTTATATAATTACAAACTTTATAAATATTATTAGTAGTGTGGTGCGAGCTACTTATAAGTAGTAAATGACGTGAGTGTCAACGTAATGTCTGGCAGCAGAAGATGGGGGAAGATCAAGAAAAAAGGAAGAGTGGGACACACAATGGAATTTGTATGAAACGCATGAATAGTGAAAATGGATTGATGTTTTGCAACAGGAACAGTCCAGTTCGATATGATGGACCGATATTTTGCAAATGAACGATTTACGATATGGTTTTCCGATTTTACTGAGTAACTGTGTAATGTTGGTTAACTACAGTCCGGTTGCCCCACCTGTGTTCTCGTTCACTACAATACTATTATTATTACTATTATTATCATTATTATAATCGTTATTTTTATTATTATCATACTTAGTGTTAGAATTTTGTGAACACAGACTTTTTCAACTGTTTTTGGTCTGAAAGAAATCACCTACATTTAAGCTGATTCAAGAGAGTGTTAAATGGTGAAATATAGGTGAAAAGAAGCTTTACTTCCAAGGATCAGTGTTGATGGTTTAGTGTCTGAAGAAATCTCTGCATTGATACAAAAGGCTCAACAAGCTTTTACCAACTTGCGTCACATATGGTGTAGGCAATGAGTTCACTGCACAGCAGTTTCCTCCGAGACGAAACAGAGTCATTAAGAATTGAAGATTTTTGTAGGTTACTAGTACTCAATCATAGGTGTCTTCAAAGCATTGCTCATACATCTTAGGATCATTGAGAAAGCAAGAAGTGCTGTTGTTAGAAAAAAGGTACTAGGTAAGGATAGCAGATCTATGAATGAAGTACTAAATCTTTATCAGTTTGAGGTGGTTGAGACATATGCGTATCAACTGACTGCTTAGAACAGCGATGTTTCATGATGTAGGGATGGTGTCGAAGAAAGTTAGGGCGGGCCTAACCAAAACATAGCACAAATCCATGAAGTCATTGACAACTGAACTGAGCCATGACAATGAGTGTAGACTACCACCTGGTTGGGGTCCACGAGACGATAGTAACCGATGGTTAGAGACCTTGAATAGCATGGTTCAAAGTCGTTTGCAATGGCACAGGTGCATCCACTCTTTGTGTTCTTTCAACTTATAACCTTCTGAATTCTTCATGACTGAGTTTTTTTTCTCTTTTCAAATTTTTTTTCATAGAACTATACTTCTCGAATGATATTTTCAATCCCCACTTATACTTCTACTACATCTACTACTGTGGTATGAGCTACTTATAAGTAATATATGACGTGAGTGTCAACGTAATGTCTGGCAGCAGAAGATGCGAGGGGAACATCAAGAAAGGAAGTGTTAGAACACTATGGAATTTGTATGAAACACATGAATAGTGACAATGGATTGATGTTTTGCAACAGGAACAGTCCAGTTCGATATGATGATGGACTGATATTTTGCAAATGAACGATTTACGATATGGTTTTCCTATTTTACTGAGTAACTCTGTAATTTTCGTTAAATACAATTCGGTTGCCCTCACCCGTGTTCTCGTTCACTACACTGCTATAGGATTCGAATCGACAAATTGAATCTCTGTGCTAATGTGATATGTCAACTTGAACACTGATATATGTATTCACGAAATTTGACTGATTGGTTAACACTATCGAACTTGTTAATTATTTGAAATCAAGGAGGCACATATTTTTTCTGTTTCGGCCTTGTTTGGTGAATATCATTGCATTTCAGAGTTGATTTTCACTTCAAGACTCGAACCCACTATCCTTCACTTTAAACATCATCACGTTATCTATCCACTTAGCTATTGAGTCCAAGCAGCTACTGGACTTTTGCAATCGGATGAAGTTTAAATCTTATCATTAACGGTTAGAACTGCAAAGAATCTGTCCCTGTTCGTCATATTTACATGTTGTACGGATTATTATGCGTCTGTAATTCCATTTGCTAACCACTAGTCGTCTCTTTTCATATTACTTTTGACCTAAATATTGAATCGTGACAATTAATACAGGATGTACAAATGCTAAAGAGACTGATTAATTACAGTTTTAAACATCAATAAGGCGATGCAAACAATCAATATGAATGAATTACCAATTGTTTGTTTGAAACCACTTATTTTAAGAATATGAAATGTTCATCAATAAGGAGGATATATACATATAACACAACATTGATTAAGTGTACAAATTAATTTTCATAACTATGTAGATGAGTACGCACATATGATAAAGGAAAAAACCCGATGAAGTTTGAACTTTTCTAATTATCCCGCCGGTCGCTGCTACCTTGACGTGTTTGCGGTGCCCACTGAGCACGATGGCCCAACTTAACTATAGTGGCTGGATCACCTGCTTCTTTTAGCCCCCCTCCACGCTACTCAGTTTCATTGGAGAACGGTAAGGTTAAAAGCAACATCTACCAACCGAATCACACTTGACGGAGAAGCTTTGGATGATGTTAACAACACCTTTACATATTAGGGTACCATCATTGATGAGCCAAGTGAATCTGATGCAGATATGAAGGAGCGGATTGGTAAAGTAAGGATAGCATTTCTACAATAGAATCATATCTGCAACTCAAAACAACTGTCAACCAGTACCAAAGTCAGAATTTTCAATAAAAATGTCAAGACAGTTCTACTATATGGAGTGGAAACTTGGAGAACTACCAAATCCTATATCCAAAAGATCCAGGTGTTTATTAACAGTTATCTACGCAAAATATTTCGAATCGGTCGACCAAAAACCG
Source organism: Schistosoma turkestanicum (assembly GCA_944470395.2). Classification (NCBI taxonomy): domain Eukaryota; kingdom Metazoa; phylum Platyhelminthes; class Trematoda; order Strigeidida; family Schistosomatidae; genus Schistosoma; species Schistosoma turkestanicum. The sequence goes on along the minus strand of OX103971.1, from coordinate 80,807,922 downwards.
CCAGTAGCAACCTTCTGTGTGAGAGAGGAAACCACATTCCATCTGAGGAAGAAATCAGGAAGAAGCTCTAGAATTGGAAACGACAGACATTGAGGCAAGCACCCAACTGCATTACAAGGCCAGACGAAAAGTAGACGACCAAAAACACATTAAATCTAGTATCGGATACACAGACGTGAGAAGAATGAACAACAAGTTTTAACAGAACTAGGAATAAAGCTGGAGGACAACAGAGTAAGTAGATTGGACAATAGTAGTCTGTGGCTTATGATCCACTGTAGGTGATAATGCTCTAATAATGACCGATGGATAATTTCAATGAAATCATTGCACGTTTTTTTTTTATTTAGTTTTATTCTAGTCTAATTAATAAAATCTGTTTTTTGATTTTTAAATGGTCATAATGTGTCTGTCTGTCTATCTGTCTATCTTTCCATCTATCTATCTATCTGTTTATTCTGTCTGTCTATCAATCGATCCACATTTCATACAATTAATTAACAATCCATGTCTCATTCAAGGTTATTTGTTGTCATCACAATGTACAACAATTAAGCGAAGTTAATGAATCATGAATAATCAAGAGTATTCATGAAATAATTAAAAAATATATAGTAGTAGTAGTAATAGTTATCAACTGGTAGTAGTTACTAAGCTCTAAACAATAATCATTTATAAAATACAAATTCTCTCAAAAATTGACTAATGAATGCATAAACTACTTATTGTATACAGTTAGTTCTTTCTTGTTTAGACGTGTCATTTTTTAATGTAAACTGAAGTGAGTGGGAATGTCTGTGTGTGTGTGTGTGTGTGTGTGGAGAGAGAGAGCGAGCCAGTTTGTTTCCATACATATATATTTATGTTCAGTTTGATATTTCAAGACAATGATTAGACTGAAGTTTTACTTAATGTCACTCGCTGTAAATACACAATGTTCTTCATTTAATCTAACATACGGTATAATAATATGACAGTTATTATTACTAATATTACTAATATTATTATTATTATTATTATTATTAATTGAGAATATAAATGATAATTAAACTAATAGATATGAACATTAAATAAACAAACAATTATTTAAATGTATTATTCATTAACAATTAAAAAAAACTCCTGTTAATAAATTTATTAATAATTATTTGCATTACGGGGTTGTGAAGATTGAATCGATCAATGTTAGACAACCATTAGAAACCTGCAAGCACTGGACGGCCGTTTCGTCCTGGTATGGGACTCCTTAGCAGTGCGCATCCACGACTCCTGCACCCGGCAGAATTCGAACCCGGGACCTTCGGTATTGTGCGCGAACGCCATAACCGTTAGACCACTGAGCCGGTATCTGACGGTGTTAATGTCTAACTTGATCAAATTCACGGAGTTGCTCAACCTCATACACAGTCTTCGGTAGACACTGCCTACACCCGAACAGGTTGAACTTCACTGGTCACGTCTTCCCATTAGAACTCGGGCGTTCGCGCACAATACCGAAGGTCCCGGGTTCGAATTCTGCCGGGTGCAGGAGTCGTGGATGCGCACTGCTAAGGAGTCCCATACTAGGACGAAACGGCCGTCCAGTGCTTGCAGGTTTCTAATGGTGGTCTAACATTGATCGATTCATGGTTTCAAAAAAATAATTATTATTTATTAAGAGTTCGCGCGTGTGACACTGAAGGTAGTTGGTTTCGATTCTCGCATGTGTGTGTGGGGCGGGGGGGGGGCTTGAAAACACATTGCTGTTGATAAGTTTCATACGAGGAGGATGAAAAGGGACTGTCCAATGCTCAGCGGGTTACAAATGGTACTTACTCACTAACATTTGTTTCACCCAATGGATGATAGATAGGCCACTGATCAGCATTCTCCAACCTACTCTATCCTGAAAACTTCTTTTCTAGTTCTGTAAAACCGGTTGTTTACTCTTCTCATGTTGATATGCTTGAAGATATTACGATTTTTTCGTAATGGTAAACGGAACGAAGAGCAATCACTCAGTTACACGATAGGCTATTCTAATCCGATTATCCCCGGCCCCGCTAACTAAAGCAAAAAGTCTTGATAATGTATAAAGAATATATTATTCTATAACCATCCAGAAAATACGAGGTTGACAAGAACACAAATCAAGTTTATTTATACAATAATAGAAACGTTTTTGGGAGAGCCACAAAATAGCGTACTAAAATGATTCACCAACCACAATGACAGTAAAGAATTTTCCGAGCAGGAAATGTAAGCTGTAGGTCAGATGGTGCGAAAACGTAGAAATATACAAAGTTTCGGCAATAAATTACAAACTCAGTACCATTTGTGAGGGAGTTCTGGGGATCTAACGTCCCCAGCACATATCTTTCTTCATTTCTCATCGTAATATTTTCTTTGGTCTTTGTCTCCCCCTTTCATTTTGAGAACTCCAAATGAGGGTGTATCTTGTGACGTAGTTGAGTGTTTTCTTAGCTGCTAACAGAATTCCTTGTTTCCCCTCCCAAGATGCTGACGTTGCTAATAGCCAGTCGATCACAACGACTGAAAGCTGAAAGGTTTCAAATGGTGGTCTAACATTGTTGAGGACGTTCGATCCCCAGAACACACTCACAGAAGGTCCTAATTTTGGATTTTATGCTTTTGCACATGAGCTGATCAGCTGACCACTAGATTAGAATTTTCACTCGAAAAATCCTTGACTGTTATTGGTTGATGTGTTATTTTAGTATGCTATTTTGTGGCTCTCTCAAGGATGTTTCTATCATGTATAAATCAACTCGATTTGTGTGCTTATCGACCTCACATTTTCTGGACGCTTGTAGAATACACTTTCTACGTCTTATCAAGAATTCTTCCCCTACTATCGGGGCTTTGGGCCGCTCGGATTAGAGTAGCCTATCAAGTGACTGGATCATTTGTCTTCTCTCTCGTCTACCGACGAAGGTGAACTCGTAATAGCATCCAAAATGTTCAAAAACATCAGATTCTATATAATATCAGCTAATTAGAATTGATAATTTACATTTGAAATCATGAATTAATCTAAATTGGACAACTATTGAAAACATCAAATCACTGAATAAACATTTCATTCAAGAATGGTACTCTTCAGAGGTACATGCCTGTAACCACCCAGTATCCGGCTATCGAATCAAACAACTTCAGACTCGTGCATACATGTTTGAACTTTTTAAGACTGTACTGGTATCCAATGGTGTTAATGTCTAACTTCAATCAATCGAACATCTTACTCAACCCTTCATCGGTTGCTTACAGTAGATAAATATTTATTATCCTATATGGATTGAATTCCTATGATTACGGCTGCTCATTAGAACTCCAGGAATTATTTCTTGAAGCTGGTCACCAGTGACGGTAAAATATATACAGATTGATGCCTTACACTTCGAACATTTGTTTTCCCCGGTGTTTCTGGTAGAAGTTTATCGACAACTCTCTTCTGTGTTCTAATAATATGATGTTTTATAAACAGAATCTACCATACTTATCATAAAAACATTCAACTCTTATGACGAATCAGTTTACACGTCAAACTTTCCTAAAAAAACAGGCATATTCTTCACTGTTTTCTTTCACACGTATTTTATTCTTCCGAACACTTTTTAATCACTCCATGCATTCGGATACAACAAGATACACTTCGTCCGTACATTCAGATCGACACACACTCCTTTATACTACTTACATGCTTTGTTGTAAGTAGTATACACTGCATAGTAGTCGTAGTACTAACTTACTTACTTACGCCTGTTACCCCCAATCGAGCATAGGCCGCTCACCAGTTTTCGCCAGCCAACTCTGTCCTAGACTTCCCTCTCCAGTTCTGTCCAATGTTTGTTCATTCCTCTCATATCTTTCTCTATTTCTCGGCGTAGTGTGTTCCTTGACCTCGCTCTTTTTCTTTGACCCTGAGGGTTCCATGTGAAGGCGTGTCTCGTGACGCAGTTAAGTGCTATCCGCAATGTGTGTCCTATCCACTTCCACCACTTCTTCCTGATTTCCTCCTCCTCCACTGGAATCTGATTTGTTCTCTCTCACAGTAGGTTGTTGCTGATGATGTATGGCCAATAGTAGTCGTAGTAGTAGTAAATCCTATACTTTTTATCACTTATGCTAATTGTCTCCAGTATCCATTTTATTATTTTTTTTGTAAATGTCAAAATTGTCATTTGTTGTTTAAGATTTGTTAGACTTGTTAATTTTTTTTTAAATTTCTAATTTGTTTAAAAAATAAAATACGAAATTTTAATCATAATAATAACTAATTTATTTAATTAAAAATGTTTTAGGCATATGGTAGTTTTTTTTTCTATGTTACTTTATATACTACTGAATTTGATACTTATTATTTGCTAAATGTTCATAATAATAATAATAATACTAGCAATAAAGTCGATGGAGTTGAATTCAGAAAACGATGTGTTGGTCATCTGATCACATAAATTAATGAAAACATTTTTTTCTGTGTAGATTTTCACAAAGTATAAACCGGTTTTTGAAATAGAAGTAGTAGTAGTGGTAGTATTAGTATTAGTAGTAGTAGTAGTGGTGTGGTGCGCGCTACTTATAAGTAGTATATGACGTGAGTCTCAACGTGATGTCTCGCAGCAGAAGATGGGTTAAGATCAAGAACGGAACAGTTAGAAAACAATGGAATTTGTAAGAAACGCATGAATAGTAGTGACAGTGGATTGATGTTTTGCAACAGTACCAACAGTCCAGTTCGATATGATGAACTGATATTTTGCAAATGAACGATTTACGATATGGTTTTCCGATTTTATTACTGAGTAACTCTGTGATTTTGGTTAAATACAATTCGGTTGCCCTCACCTGTGTTCTCCTTCACTACAGTAGTAGTAGTAGTAGTAGTAGTAGTAGTAGTAGTAGTAGTAGTAGTAGTAGTAGTAGTAGTAGTAGTAGTAGTAGTAGTAGTAGTAGTAGTAGTAGTAGTAGTAGTAGTAGTAGTAGTAGTAGTAGTAGTAGTAGTAGTAGTTTTTTCCACACTCTAGATGAATTTTCATGTATAGCTATGAGATGTACTTAGTTGAATTGTTTCCTTGCTTCAAAATTCTTTTGCTACTGAGTGTTTTTTTAGTTCTGTTGCTATTGTGTGTGTTTTGCATTTTCTCGGTATTCGTCAACTAGCTGTAAGTGAACGCCATTGTTAATCCTCACACTATATTTGTTTTATTGTTATGTTAAACAATCGAATGGGGTGATTATACTTCTAGTTCATATTTGTTATGAATTTGATTTGATCTTTTGTACGTTTTGCTCAAGAGACTATCTGAATTTCGATTGGGTCGAAATTCTCTCCATTGTGACCTTGAGTTTAGAAGTCATCATTCAGCCTCTATGATATTTCTAGCTCAAGAAGGTGTATTTTTTTTCGACAATCAAACCAGATCACATTACACTATCAATAATAACATAACAATTGGACAAAAAACAGGCTTCTTCATTGAGTCGATCGTGAAAGGCCTGGAATTGATTGTTGTGAGCACTCTTATATTCGTTGAGTTTGCTAGTTTCCCGAAAAAACTGCGTATTAAATTTTTGTGATTCTGTTTGCCCACTTGTCCAGTGCTTCTTGAGTTTCATTTTCATCTTGGCCATTTCCAAGTGATAATCTGAGTCTATATCAGCTCCTCTCTTGGTTCTCACACCCTCCATAGTCCTTCTGAACGTTTTATTGATACAAATATGGTTGCTTTGGTTCTGAGTATTGTGATCCACTAAAATCCATGTAGCTTTGTGTATGCTTTTATGTGGGAATGTCGTACCGCCGATGACCATTTTGTTGAAGGCACATAGGTTTGCAAATATATCTCACTATTGCCCTGAAGTAATTGCTTTTGTCTAATCTAAGTTCATTGTTTTTCTATGATTCCAAGTACCATCGGGTTGTATCTTTTCATGCCTGCACCAAATTTAACAGTCCTCCTGTTCTCTCCCAAAATGTGAGAACATTTCATGTACGTGCATTATTTGTTGCTGTAATTGTGAGAATCGCAATTGTCCTTGTGACTTCTAGAGGAACTCAACACTCAATGCAACATGAATGCAACGTGGAAGGACTCTAGGCAGATTAGGTAGAGTAGAAGATGAGTTAAACGGTTTTCCTTGATAAAAGGAATATATAGTTAGTTATATGACAGTTTAATAACTGAATAGTTATACAATAAGCGTAAAAAACAATGACAATAATATTAATAATAATAATAGTCGATGCATCGATCGATCATAGTTTTATGAATGAAAACGTTAAGTTTGGATAAGGAAGATACAGTTTACTTCCATTCGTAAGACAAGTAGATTATGATCTGTATTCTTCAACATGTTTTCTAGTCTTCAAAATATACTCTAGTTGTGACATAAATCTACATTCGATACTTTTCGTTTCAGCAATATTGTTTAGGCTATACTCTACTGCATACTACTCATAAGCTATGCTGCAAGTAGTAGTGTTCAAAGTACTGAAAGTCATTCTACTTTACTTAATTACTTACTTACGCTTGGTACCGCCAATGGAACATAGGTCTCCAACCAATTTTTGTTCAACCAACTCTGTCCTGATCTTCCCTTTCCAGTTCTTTCTGGTTTATGTTCATTCTTCTCATGTCTTTCTCTATTTCTCAGCATAATATGTTCCTTGGCCTTCATCTTTTCCTTTTACGTTGAGGATTCTTTGTGAGGGCTTGTCTTATGACGCAGTTGGGTGCTTTTAGCTGTGTCTAACCTATCAACTTCCGGCGCTTCTTCCTAATTTCTTCCTCCACTGGTTTCTGGTTTGGTCTCTTCCACAGTTCGTTGTTGCTGATGGTGTCTGGCCAACGGATTTCTGCATCGATAACTGTTAGTAAATACTTGAACTTTCTGGATGATGAGATTCGTGGTTCTTTAAGTTTCCACTCCATACAGTAGAACTGTCTTGACATTTGTATTGAAAATCATGATTTTGGTGTTGATTGAAAGTCGTTTAGAGTTCCAGATATTGTTTAGTTCTAGAAATACAATTTCGTTTTACCTATCCGCGCCCACACATTTGCATCGTATCAATCTTATTTATTAATGATGCTACTCAGATATGTAAAGGTGTTAACTTCTTACAACGTGATTCCATCAATTGTGATTTGGTTGGTTCATGTAATGTTGTATCGGAGAATCTTCGATTTTCCCTTATGTATATCTAGACCTACTGCTGCAGAGGCGGCTGATACACTGGTCGTCTTATCTTGCATTTGTTGTTGCGTGTGCGATAGAACTCCAGATCGTCCAGCTGCATCCTAGCTGTCCATTGGATACCGTGCTTCCATCCAAGACGTTGACGTCTTCATAATCCACTCAATCACCATGAGAAAGAGAAAGGATGTGTAGGGTTCGTCACTTAGTATGCTTGAGGCTATTACGAGTTTACCTTAGTCGATAAACGAGAACGAGACTTTTACCAGCGTCCAGGTAGGCTACCGTGAATCCCCAGGCTGGAGAAAAAAGGCTTTGTAAGCGTAGAACGTATATTCTACAAACACCCAGCAATCACACATTACAATCAAGCATACAACTCTCGTTTATTTATACAACATAGAAACGTCCTTGAGACAGTTACGAAAATAGCACATTAAAATACACAGCAGCCAATCACAGCCATGGATTTTCCTGACATCTCAAGGTCAACTGATCAGCCCATGCTGGCAAACGTAAAATCCAAAATTGAGGCATTTATCAAGCTAGTTTTGGGGATCTAACATCCCCAACAGGATGAGAGTAAGCAACCTTGTCTGACACCGGTTTTCACCTTGAACAAGTCCGTGTGTGAGCTATCCTGCTTGTACAGTTTTACACTTTTTAATCCATCATAAGAATTCTGTATGTTGTGTTTGAATATCTTGTCAGGTACAAACAATCAGAAGTTATTATTCGTTCAATATTCATTTTGATTTTATAATGTCCATCCATGTTTAACAACTGTTTAGATTAAAACAAAACACATACACATATGAATAATTGATTTGGCTTTTTCTTCAAATTCATCTTCAAATTACTTCTTTTTTGTCGAAAAAAAATTACTCATAATTATTCATCATGCATTTTGTACATGTAAAAATTTACACTTGACCATCAATCATTCTAACACACAGACAAAATTCATCACAGAAAAAAAACTGTACAAAATGATGTAGAATGAAATAACACAGCATGACACTTATTATTATTATTATTGTTATTACTGCTACTACTATTATGAATGGCCTTATTCAGTAGTATATATATATTTAGTACAACACCATGATGGAATACTCAATAAAAAGTGTTTCCAATGGCTTCTTTTACTACTAAATAAACTAAAAAAATAATCGTTAACTAAATTATCAGCAAAATTAATGAAATGATTTTAATAACATTAGAATCTGTTCAACATGTTTGGAAAATGCAAGTTTTCGGCTAATAAGTCAATGCTAACGGAATGTTTTAGTTTTTTGCATAGTAAGTATATTTAGTAAATAACGCATTGTAGAGTTTTTATGCGTTTTGCTTGTTTGTACGGATTCGCGGTGTATTGGAGTCTCGTTCTACTGGGAGACATACGAGGAGAAAGACGTGAACGAAGTAGAAGGACAATATCGGAATAAGATAGTAAGTCAGTTACAATGTAGAATTTCGTACACGAGTACATGAGTTCAGGTTTTCATACCACAGAGACGCCACGATCAGTTCGAATCTCATATACTAGCGGTAGTAGCAGTATTGGCGGTAACGGAGAAGATGAGGGATCGAAGATATGATTCGATAAGTATAATTCAGTGAGATAAATTTAGAAAAAGTAAGACAGAGGTGATGAGGAATTCAGAAGATTAGAATTTGAAAGAACACAAAGAGTGAATGCAAACAATTTTGAGCCTTCTCGTTCAAGGTCTCTAACCATCGATTATTATCATCTCGCGGACCCCAACCAGGTAGTCTACATCTACCAACATGACTCAGTCCACTTGTCAGTGACTTCATGGATTTCTGCCATGTTTTGGTCTGGCCGCCCCTAACTTTCTTCCAACCTTTTCCTACACCACAAAACATAGCTCGTCGAGGCAGTCGGTGGTTCGGCATACGTAACGCATGTCCCAAACACCTCAACTGATGAAGTTTCACCACTTCATCTATTGATCTGCCACCCTTACCTAGTACTCATTTCCTAACGACAACATTGCTTACTTGGTTGTCCTAGGGTATTGGAGCAATGCTTCGAAGACATCTATAATCGAATACTAATAACCTACGAATGTCTTCTACTCTGACTGGCCATCTTTCGCATCCATCAGAATAAGATAACACTTTACAGGAGTTCTCAGTAGCTTGAGAAATAATAATGTATAATAACAGTAAAGGGTAATGTGTAATATGGAAGAGTTTACAAAGTGTAGAATTAAGGTCAAAACATGTAGCCTATTTCATATAATAGATTAAACGGCAAACTCTTCTCTGTATCAATGAAACATGAGTGAATCAAGATGACCAACCTTTGACACGTTTTATTACGAAATGTCTACTAGTGCATACTTCACGGGCTTGTAACAAGGCATTTGAGTGCTGTTCAGGTTTCACAGTAGAATTAACAGTTTGATACTTAAAACGATTAAGTATGAGACCGGACATATATAGCTGAAAGCACACAAATGTGTTACAGGAACAGCCCTCACCTGGAATCCTCAAGGTCGAAAGAAAAGAGGAAGGTCAAGGAATATACATTACACCGAGAAATGGAGACAGACATGAGAAGAATGAACAATAAGTGGATATAACTGAAAAGGGACATCTAGGACAGAGTACATTTGAGAATACTGCTTGGTGGCCTATGCTCCATTGGGAGTAACAGACGTAAGTTAGTTAGTATGACCAACGTTCAATAAGCGACCAAATCTTATTCATTTCTACGAAATATTTGACGAGGCAGAAATCAATATATGTACAATGTGATCCTGCTCATATCTAATAAAACTATTTTCTTTAGAATATGGTGGATTATGCAGGATCAATTGGGAAAAGGAAAGCGGTATGAACTTTACCGAATCGAATACTTTCCACAATATATACTGTTCTCTTTCAGGAAAGTAAGAAAACACAGGCAATTGGTTGGTCTGCTGTCATAGATGGGATTCGAAAACTTATTTAGTAGTGGTGGTGTTCAATGCAGAGGTTTACCATATAATTGATCATCAAACGTACTATTTTACCTTTTTCCCATACTGAACATGGTATCATGATAGTGAACATCTGAAGCATCCGAAGTGGTTCATTTACACTTCTAATCAAACAGTGACGAGAATTAATATGCCTTTTTGATTCAGGATGAAGTGGAGTGTGTTGGGGACATTCGATCCCCAGAACTCACTTAATAAAGGTTCTAATTTTAGATATTTTATGTTTGCGCGCATGGACTGATCGGTTGATCTCGAGATTACATTTCCCACTCGGAAAATCCTTGACTATCATTGGTTGATGTAGTATTTTAGTACGCTATTTTTTTGGCTCTCCCAAGGATGTTTCTACCACTGTATAAATAAGCTCGATTTGTGTGCTTGTCAACCTTGTATTTTCTGGATGCTTTTCCTTCCGCCTTTAGGATTCCAAGTTACAGATTTTTCCTGTGATGCAACTGAATGATTTCCGCAATGTGTGTCCTAACAGTGTTTTCTACATTCTTCCTCAGCTGGACAATGGTTTATTCTCCACGCCATAGTAGTTTATTACTTACTTACTTTACTTACGCCTGTTACCACCAATCGAGCATAGGCCAACCACCAGTTTTCTCCAACCAACTCTGTCCTGGGCTTCCCTCTCTAGTTCTGTCCAATGTTTGTTCATCCCTCTCATATCTTTCTCTATTTCTCGGCGTAATGTATTCTTTGGCCTTCCTCTTTTCCTTCCACCTTGAGCGTTTCATGTGAGGACTTGTCTTGTGACGCAGTTAGGTGCTTTTCGAAGTGTGTGTTCTATCCACTTCCACCACTTCTTCCTGATTTCCTCCTCCTCCACTGGAATCTGGTTTGTTCTCTCCCACAGTAGATTGTTGCTGATGCTGTCTGGCCAATGAACCCGAAGCATTTTGCATAGAAAACTGTTAATAAACACTTGTATCTTGTGGATGATGGCTTTGGTAGTTCTTCATGTTTCCGCTCCATACAGTAGAACTGTGTTGAAATTTGTATTGAAAATCCTGATTTTGGTTTTGTTTGAAAGTTGTTTAGAGTTCCAGATATTTTTCAACTGTAGAAATGCAGCCCTTGCTTTGCTAATCCGTGCCCTCACTGATGATGATATCTGATCAACGAATGAGAAAGTGTCTTGTATAGACCAATTGTTTCTAAACACCTGTATCTTTTATTTTCATTCCATACAATAGAACTAACTAATTTGATATTTGTCTGAGAAAAAAAAATATTATAACTTTGATGTTGGGTTGACAGTTAGTTGTTTTCATGTGCAGATGTTGTTCAAGATTGTAAAGATTAGGGTTGGCGTAACACAGAATTCAACGCTAAACATTAAACATGTGGTATTGACTTTTGTTAGAAATTGTGAAAAACTGATAAACATTTAAAAACAATAATAATAATAATAATAATAATAATATTGGTCATAGCCAACTAATTATCGATTTATCGAAAGTTTATAAACTCAAAATTACATTTTTTCTCTCTTGTATTCTCCTTTTCTGAAAAGGAAAAAGAACATGCCTTATTCGATCGTATACTGATATGTTTGAATAATTCTATGACGAGTTCAGCTTAGTCGGTAAACAAGAGCAAAGACAAATGATCCAGTCACATGATAGGCTATTTATTCTAAACCGTTTTTCCCAGGCCCGGTTAATGATATCAAGAATTCTTGATATGGCGTAGAAAGTGTATTCTACAAGCACCCAGAAAATACAAGGTTGACAAGCACACAAGTAGACCTTATCTATCTATACAATGATAAAAGCGTCCTTGTGAGAGTGACAAAATAACGTACTAACATAATCTATCAACCAATGATAGTCAAGGATTTTTCGAGTGGGAAATGTAAGCTGAAAGTCAACTAAGCAACTTATGCAAAAAAATGAAAAACAAATCCAAAATTAGGACCTTTCCCATGTGAGTTCCGGGGATCTAACGTCCCCAACAAATAATTTATTCAAACTATCCTTTGGATCCCACCCTCTCTCTTGGTTCATTCTGAGTTTCATTGTAATTGAAGAGAGTCAGCTGTTTAACCTAATATATGAAAGAGGATGCATGTTTTGAGCTTTCTCAATCTTTTAAGAAATGATTTTGTTATGTGCCGGAGAATGAAAATGTAAATAGTTATATAGAAGAGTGTTCCGTGAATATTTTGAAATCATAATGAACATGTTGATAGATAGATATTTTTCTCGTTTAGAGTTATGGAGATTAGTTTTGGTTGCACGTTGAAATCATCAATCAATCGTTGTTATACCATCATTAAAAACCTGGAAGCACTGGACGACTGTTTCGTTCTGGTATGGGACTCATCAGTGGTTCATAGTTTAGGCGTTCGCGTGCTAGACCGAAGGTCCTGGGTTCGAATCCTCCGAGGAGTCATGGATGCGCACTGCTGATGAGTTATATTCTAAGACGAAATGGACGTCCAATGCTTTCAGGCTTCTAATGGTGGTCTAACAAGGATAGATATTTAACAAACCTTCAAACTACTGATAAGTATGATCTTACTCTGATGCTGCTATCATCCACTCCAGTCATATCATCCTGCTAGTGGAACAACACGCCAATACACACAGAATTCGTGCACTCAAACAAAAGTTAAGCAAAACTCTACAACACGTTATTTTGCCATTATACTACGCCATGAACAATCTGTAAGAGTCGATTAAATCAAACAGCTACACTCCTAAACTTGTTTCTGGTTAAGAAAAGTGTGTGTGTGTGTAGATTCTCATTCGATTGACAAAATCACAATCCATTCAAATTTCAAATAATCTATCTGTTTACTGAATTTTTTCTATGCATGTTTATATTCAGTTGTTGCGTGTTTTTTTAAAAGAAAAAACATGTTGAAATATTTTTGTGCTGAGAATCTCTTATTGTACAAAACGTAAAATTTTTAAATAAACCCATTATTATTAGTGAGTAACTCAACAATCTCTATAACCTTATAATGAAAATGATCAAATGTTCACTAGTGAGAAAATTTCTCTGAGTTCCTTGTGGGAAGTTCTGATCAATGGAGTTCACCGGTGTTCCGGTGTGAAACAATGCATGAATTTGTGCAAACTGGATGGATAGCTCAATGATCTAGAGGTTAAATGTTCGCATGAAAGACCGAAGGTCCTAGGTTCGATTCCTGCGAGTGTCGGGAGTCGTGGAAGCGCACTCCTGATAAGTCCCATACTGGGACGAAACGGCAGCCTTATGTTTCCAGGTTTCTACTGGTGTCGTCCAACAATGATCGATTTTTTGACTTTACAGTTGTTATTCTTATTAACACGCACTAATTCTGTTTGTTTTGAAATGACCTTGAAAATCAATAATTTCACATGCATCGACATCTTGAAAAGATCTGATATTCATTCATTTTGTAAGTTGGTATCTCAGTTATTCAAATTGATCAATAATGAACATGACAAGTTCAAATGATTAATCACTCAGTCAATACAAATTATGTTAACTTTTTCAATTATCAATATTCTGTTTGTTCACGAGTAATTTTTTTATTTGAATTGTTTCTCTGATCTAATGTAATCAAGATTCAATATTCTCATTAATGAAATGCCTTTATATAAATAATTACAAACTTTATAAATATTATTAGTAGTGTGGTGCGAGCTACTTATAAGTAGTATATGACGTGAGTGTCAACGTAATGTCTGGCAGCAGAAGATGGGGGAAGATCAAGAAAGGAAGAGTGGGAACACAATGGGATTTGTATGAAACGCATGAATAGTGACAATGGATTGATGTTTTACAACAGGAACAGTCCAGTTAGATATGATGAACTGATAATTTGCAAATGAACGATTTACGATATGGTTTTCCTATTTTACTGAGTAACTCTGTAATTTTCGTTAAATACAATCCGGTTGCCCCACCTGTGTTCTCGTTCACTACATTATCAGTAGATGTAGGCATTAAATTTCAAATGCACCGCACAATAAAAGTGATATTATGAAGAAATGATAGATAGAGAGACATAGACATTAGCGTATGGAAGTGAAATTGTAGTGGAAGGAACTGTTTAGTTTCCGGGGAAATACAGTTAGAAAGAAATCTTTCCGTGAAAGAAGTTCTCATCTTATTTATGTGAAGAAAGTAGGGGAAATTAGGGCAGGAATAGCTCTTGTTTCTATTCTGAGCTATGTCTGATCAGATCTGAAGCTACCAGGTTATATTATCTCTAGGATCCCTACCAGGGTGTCATGAAGACTTAACAATGAGAGTTTTGTACAGCTTACTTTCATGTACGACTTGTCATATACCGACCACATTTTCTCTGCATTCAACCAGTCTCAGACTTAGCGAGTAAAGCATCGTGTGGAATTCTCTGGGATGACATTCGTTGTATGTATGTGAACTATCGAAGTCGGTGTCTTAAGATGTGCACACTAATTAGATTATCATCGCTGTGCTTGAACTCACGTTGCCGAACCAGTCTGCATTAATAAAATGATGTTCTCAATGAGTGTTAGCCATCCTTCGGAGACAACAATGATTGGATATAGGAATCTTTCAAACATTTTAAATTCAGAGAGACTAGGTTTCACTAGCATAAAGTGATATGCTCGAAACTATTACGAGTTCACCTTACTCGGTAAACAGAACGAAGAGCAGTGGCTCAGTGATACGATAGGTTATTTTAATACAACTGTCTCAGGCTATGCTAACTAGAGCAAAAAGTCTTGATGAGACGTCGGGAAATGTTTTCCACAGTCAGCCAGAAAGTACGAACTCAACAAGCATAGAAATCAAGCTTATTTATACAATGACAGAAACGCCCTTGATGAGAACCACAAAATAGTGTAAAAATTAGCATCTTTTCAAGGGAGTTCTTGCGATCATCTAGCGTCCCCAACAAATTAATGCTGAACAGTATTAAGCTCATTTATGGCACAAATCCATGAAGTCACTAACAACTGGATTGAGTCATTTTGGTAGATGTAGACTACTTGATTGAGATCGCCGAGGTAAAAGTAACCGATGGTCA
Source organism: Schistosoma turkestanicum (assembly GCA_944470395.2). NCBI lineage: Eukaryota > Metazoa > Platyhelminthes > Trematoda > Strigeidida > Schistosomatidae > Schistosoma > Schistosoma turkestanicum. The sequence continues at coordinate 80,792,694 of OX103971.1, read as the reverse complement.
AAGACTTTGAATGTGACATGGCTAGAAAATTGTTTGCGATGGCTTAGGTGCATTGATCTGTTTGTTTTCTTTTCTCAATCTCTAATCTTCTGAATGTGGTCATAAAGTTTTCTCTCTTTTTTAAAATTGAATTCTTTGAGATACACTTCTCGAATTGGTATCCTTGACCCTCAATCTTCTCTATTACCACTAATACTTCTATTTCCTCTACAATTCGATCTCTGTGCACTTATGTGATCTGGCAACTTGAACAGTTGTACGTACTCATGTTAGGTTTATCACTAGGTACGCTTGAAGAAGCTATTACGGGTTCACCTTGGTCGATAAACGCGAACGAGACAATAAACCAGCGTCCAGAAAGGCTAGCTTGATCCGAAAATGGCAAAACAGAAGTCTTGATAAGCGTAGAAAGTATATTCTACAAACACTCAGCAAGCACACAATACAATCAATTACACAAATCTCGTTTATTTTTACATCATAGAAACGTCCTTGAGACAGTCACAAAAATAACACACTAAAATACACAGCAGCCAATCACAGCCAAGGATTTTCCTGGCGAGAAATCAAATCTCAAAGTCAACTGATCAGCCCATGCTGGCAAACGTGAAATCCAAAATAAGGCATTTATCAAACGAGTTCTGGGTTTATCTAACAGCCCCAACAACTCACGAAAACAGTTCATAATGAACAGATTGAATTAAGCGGGATATTTCATTGCACCTGTCTGTTTATCGTTAACTTACTCATCCAGTGTCAATGGTGTGTCTATATGTGTGTGCCTGTCCTCGTTTATGTAGTGCACATGCGCGCGCACACACACACACATGTCTGGTTGTTTAGTGCAAAATAAAACAAATGACATTTCCAGACATGAATAATTTACAAAACACAATCGCTTGTTTGAGATAAGAAAGAATCAAGGCGGAACGGTGGGGGTGGGGCGCAGTGGTAGAAACAAAAAACAGTAAATAAATCAACTCCACATTGATCACATATAATGCAGAGTAATGTATAAAAAAAAAGAGAAATTTTGATCAATTGTACATTGAACACAAAAGAATTCACTTACAAAAACAATAAAATTTTACAACTACTGTGTGATGTGGTATTTGACAATGAAGAGAAGTATAATAGTGATAAAATTATTATTTTTTAAAAAGTGGATTGATCATTATCATTGACTGATGAATAATTGTTTTGATAAAGTTGTCACTAGGTACAATAGTTGGTTTAGAATAAATTTATTTAGAAGTTCATAATGATTATGTTACGCATTTATGTAATGAAATCATGAATCGATCGATGTTAGACCACCATTAGAAACCTGGAGGTACTGAAAGACGGTCCTAAGTATGAAGTTGCACAAAACCGTGAATGAGTCGAAGTTAGCCATTAACACCGGCAGGAACTGGCTCACTAGTCTATAGGTTAGGCATTCGTGAGCAAGATCGAAGGTCCTGAGTTCGAATCCTGTGAGGTGCAGGAGTCCTGGGTGAGCACTGCCGATGAGTCCCAGACTAGGATGAAACGGCCGTTTTTTTGTTGCTTCTAGGTTTCTAATGGTGGCCTAACATTGATCGTAACATGGCTGTCAATAAGTAACTCAATAATATCCACAACCGTAAGGATATAGAAAGCTAAACTGGCTTTTGCTAGGTTGCGTCACTTATGGCGTAGGCGAGATATCCGTTTGCTGACTAAAAGACGAGTGTAGTGCGCAGAAGTTCTCTCTGTCCTACTATATGGATGCGAAACATGGCCGTTAAGAGTAGATGTTCGTAGGTTACTAGTATTCGATCATAAATGTCTTCGAAGTATTGCTCCAATATCCTAAGACAACCAAGTAAGCAATGCTATAGTTAGGAAACGAGTACTAGGTAAGGATGGCAGATCAATAGATGAAGTATTGAAACTTCATCAGCTGAGGTGGTTGAGACATGTGTTACGAATGCCCAACCACCGACTGTCTACATGAGCGAGGTTTTGTGGTGTTGTAATAGGTTGGAAGAAAGCTAGGGGCAGCCAAACCAAAACATGGCAGAAATCCATGAAGTCACTGACAAGTGGTGGACTGAGTCATGTTAGTAAATGTAGAATACCTGGTTGTGGTCCGCTAGACGAAAGTCACCAATGGTTAGAGACCTTGAATGACATGGCTCAAAATCGTTTGCAATGGCGCAAGTGCATCCACTCTTAGTATTCTCTCTAATTCTACCTCCTGAATTCCTCAAAATGTCTGTCTTTCTCTTTCTAAATTTATCTCACTGAACTATACTTTTAGAATAATATATTCGATCCCTAATCTTTTCCACTACTACTAATACTTCTGTTATCGCTATCACTCCTGGATTTGAACTGACAATGGCGTCTGTGTGTTGATGCGGTATGGCAATCTGAACTGATTTACGTACGTACAAAGTTCTACTTTGTAATTGACTGACTGATCCCATAATGCATATTAACTTAAGCCTGTCAACCCCAATATAGCATAGGCCACTGACCAGCATTCTCCAGCCTATTCTGTTCTGAGCCTTCTTTTCCAGTTCTATCCCATTGCTGTTCATGCTTTTCTAGACTGTGTCGAATTCTCCTTGTATTGAGAGAAGTATGAAGCCTGTGTAGTTCTCACATTTACTAAGATCACCTTTCTCCGGTATCTTGATGAAATGTCCTTCTTTCCAGTCTATCAACACTTGATCTTCCTCTCAGATCTTGCTAAGCAGAACGCGCAGTATCTTTGCAGTTACTGTTACGCCTGCTTTCAGTGCCTTAGACTGATTGTTATATGGTACCGCTGCTTTGTTGCTCTTTATCTGTCTGATGGCTATGCTGTTCTCTTCAATTATCGGTAAGGTGCGTGTATGTTGTTTCGATGTTGAGTGGATTGGATCCATTGGTTGATGGATTATTTTAGTATGCTATTTTGTGGCACTCATCAGGAGCGTTTCTAACATTGTACAGAGATAAGCTTGATTTTTGTGCTTGTCAACCTCGTATTTTCTAGTTGCTTGTAGAATATATTCTCTACGCCTTATCAAAACTATTTGATCTAGTTGGCAGGACCTGGGACAATCGGATTAGCATAGCCTATCGTGTCACTTAGTCATTGCTCGTCGTTCTGTTTACCGAATAAGGTGAACTCGTAATAGTTTCGAGCATATTCATTGGTGAGCATATCGATTGGCGAGTATATCAGTTTTATCTTAGCGTATATAGTGAACATGTACTCGTCTAAGTGAGAAAAGGAGTCACAAAATCTATTAGCAGTGTCATTGTTTTTCACTTGATTGCCTCGTGAATATCAATCATATTGCAATAGATGAAACTTTTCCTGTTGGATTTTTTTTTTCAAATCAAATTGACGTGGTGGTCAGGCTTGCCTATAGTGATGACTCAACCGATTTACATTGGCTGGAAAATATGTTCCTGTAGGTTGTACCATGCCAGGCAGGTCGATTGGAGAACGGTAAGACGAAAAGTAGCAACTCAGTATCTGAGGGCGAAGTCGTACTGCTGACTGCAAAGGGGTGTGACAGCAATAAGGTGGTTCTCTCTGACAACCAGCATCTGCAACGATGCTGCCTTCTCAGAAGGAAGGAAGGGTTAGAAAAGGTTGACCCTAAAAGTGTCACATCTCACCTTACTCCAAAGATTTTCATCTTCGCTAACTCTTCAAAAAATTCCCATAACAAGGCCACATGCGACCGGCCTCAAGTATTTGTCCGTTGGGCTCTGTAGTCACACTCCTAGGTCGTTAAGATCAACTCTAATCTAACTTCCCTTTCAGGTTCCTCAAGAAATACCCTTCCACGGTGTGGGAGACCGGGAAGTGACATTTAACCTGATATTCGTACCAGCACACGAGACACAACTGTTCATACTGAAATTCTTTGTACGCCTCTAAACAACCCCCTTATATCCACGATTATCTCTGCCCTTATTTTGAGATGGTGAAGAAAATTTGCAACTCAGGAGAATGATTGTTGAGGTGTTTCGTTCTCTGAACTGGATTTTTTGGTTGAGAAACTTTCAATGTTCTTCTGAACAACATCATCGGCACAAACTTCAGATAGAAGTGAAGTTTTCGAATTTCTCCTCATTTGATCTGTTAAACTCGATCTTGATTGGTCGTTGTTGTTGACCTTAAATCTGTCGTCGTTTGCACCTTTGTTTTGATTGTATCCCCCTTATGATCTGTTCATTGTTGATGATATTGTTCAGAAGAACAATGTAATTTTTAAAACCAAAGCATCGAGCTTGGAGAACAAAACACCACCAACTTTCCCACATTCCTTTATCACTAATGCAAACGATTCAAGTACATGAAAAGTTATTCCTTGTCTCCTGAAACCCCATTCTAATCTAAATGTTGGAGCTTTTAATGTTGGAACCTTGTGACAAATAGGACAAAAGGCTTCCTCAGCTAATACTCACTTAGTCATTCATTAGAGCTGTTAGAATGGATGTGTGCGTAGAGAGTAAGCACTGCGCTAGCAATACATGCAGATATAAAAGCTCAACAATAATCAAACATTCATGCATGATAATATCAATAAACTCATTAGATGCTGAATATGATAAATCGCTTATCCTCCATTGCATTTCTGTTTGTATTTCTATCTTTCTTAATATACACATTAACCTTTCTCAATTTAAATGAATGTTCTTTAAAATCATAATTACAATAACCTGTAATAAATCCACTTTTATGAAGAGAACTTACATACTTACTTACTTACGCCTGTTACCCCCAAATCGAGCATAGGCCGCCCACTAGTATTCTCCGACCAACTCTGTCCTGGGCTTCCCTCTCCAGTTATGTCCAATGTTTGTTCATTCCTCTCATATCTTTCTTTATTTCTCGGCGTAATGTATTCTTTGGCCTTCCTCTTTTCATTTTGCCTTGAGGGTTCCATGTGAGGGCTTGTCTCGTGATGCAGTTAGGTGCTTTCTGCAATGTGTGTCCTATCCACCAACTCCACGCTTCTTCCTGATTTCCTCCTCTACTGGAATCTAGTTTGTTCTCTCCCACAGTTCGTTGTTACTGATGGTATCTGGCCAACGAATCCGAAGTATTTTGCGTAGACAACTGTTAATAAATACTTGTATCTTCTGGACGATGGCTTTGGTAGTTCTGCATGTTTCGTCTCCATACGGCAGAACTGTCCTGATATTTGTATTGAAAATTCTGATTTTGGTGTTGGTTGAAAGTTGTTTAGAGTTCCAGATATTTTTCAATTGTAGAAACGCATTCTTTGCATTACCGATCCGCTCCCTCACATCTGCATCAGATCCACGTTTGTTGTCGATGATGCTGCAAAGTTAAGAAGAGAACACGATTGACTTAATAGAAATATTCATTATTATAACCAATTGTACCAGTGATTGTGTTAACTGTACTTTTTTGATTATAACACTCTCTTTACGCGCAAACTTTCTGTTTTTGTTGCTGCGATTTTCACTTCACCGTCTCTGTAATTTCACACCACTTTTCTGGCTCGATTTCGGTATTCTTTTAATATCGCGAAATCGCCAGTAAATATATTCCTTACTATAGAATAACCATTCTTCTCTGTGACGTGCTCATAATTTATATCTAGTGGTGATCATAGTCAATCGCAACTCGATCGCCGCTACAGACCTTCTACTGCTTCTATTACAATCAAGATCAAGGTTAGCAGAATAAGCTACAGGTTAAACGTGTAGAAATTCGAATACTTCACTTCATTTCTATCTGAAGTTTGTGCTACTGATGATGTTGTTCAGTAGAACAACAATGAAGGCTCCACAACCAAAACATCAAGCTCAGAGAACAAAACACCAAAACAATGATATTACATATTCCAACCATTTATGACATGTTTATCATTTAACACATTGTTAGACCACCATTAGAAGAAACTTGGAAGCACTGGAAGGCTGCTGTTTCATCCTGGTTTGTATGTCTGTATGTCTAGACATCAATGCCACTGGATGTGTTGGCTCAGTGATCCAGTGAATAGGGCATTAGCGTGCAATACCAACGATCTTTGGTTCGTATCCTGCGAGTAGCATGAGTTACGGATGCACACTGCTGATGAGACGCATACCTGGACGAAACAGCCATCTTTCACTACTTCCAGGTTTCTAATGGTTGCAGTCTAACTTTGGCGACGGAGATGGGATCACATTGATCCTTCGAGACTTGGATTATTACCCGAGCATCAGGTGAACTAATGAAGATGTTGATGGATACCAAGCTGCATCATGACACGACCATGGTGGATCAAGTCAATCTGACGGTGTGTATTGTATCTGTCATCTAACCAGAGTAGCTATGCCCCCTGCTAAATCCAGTCCACCTCACTTCAGCTCAATCCGATAGCCGATCTAAAATCAATCTGTTAGATTGGTTCAAACAGCTAACATTAGCAGATGTCCCATCAAGCATATAAGAAGAAGCCAACCCGCTCAGAAGTACCCAAGACTGGTCCTCATCTCCGTTCCAGAAATATTCTACCCGACAACAGCAAACAACAGTCCAGATCCAAATAAACCGTCGTGTGTCACTTCAATTTCTTCAGAGGGAGGAGTTAGTATATTCATCCAATATCCTAAGAGAATTATTGGTCTATTCTTATTGGTTAATTCCTACTGGTCAATTTTATGGTCGTCCTAGATATCCATGTCACATACTCCAATGTTGTTTCTTATTGGTTTTCCTGACTATTACTTTACTTTAATTTACTTTACTTACGCCTGTTACCCCCCAATGGAGCATTGGTCGCCCACCAGTATTCTCCAACCAACTCTGTCCTGGGCTTCCCTTTCTAGTTCTTTCCAGTTTTCGGTCATTTTTCGCATACATTTCTCTATTTCTCGGCGTAATGTATTCTTTGGACTTCCTATTTTCCTTTTGCCTTGAGGGTTCAATGTGAGGGCTTGTCTCGTGACGCAGTTAGGTGCCTTCCGCAATGTGTGTCCACTCCACTCCCACCGCTTCCTCCTGATTTCCTCCTCCACTGAAATCTCGTTTGTTTTCTCTCACAGTAGACTGTTGCTAATGGTGTCTGGCCAACGAATACGAAGTATTTTGCGTAGACAGCTGTTATCGAATACTTGTATCTTGTGGCTGATGGCTTTGGTAGTTCTCCGTGTTTCCGTTCCATACAGTATAACTGTCTTCACATTTGTATTGTAAATCCTCATTTTGGTTTTGTTTGAAAGTTGTTTAGAGTTCCAGATATTTTTCAATTGTAGAAATGCAGTCCTTGCTTTGCCAATCCGCTCCCTCATATCTGCATCCGATCCACCATGGTTGTCGATGATGCTGCCCAGATATGTAAAGGTGTTAACGTCCTCCAAGGCATCTCCATCAAGCGTGATTTGGTTGGTGCATGTTGTGTTACATCGGAGAATTTCGCTTTTTCCTTTATGTATGTTGAGACCTACTGCTGCTGCAGAGGCTGCTGCTACAGTGGTCGTCTTTTCTTGCATTTGTTGTTGCGTGTGAGATAGAAGAGCCAAGTCAGTCACTACACCTCTAATAGGCAAAAGTACAAGTTGATAGTAGGAAGACAGAGGTGTACTACTGTTAGTTGTAGTAAGAAAAATAAAATACGATAACAAAAGCTTCCATCAATAGTAGGTAGAGCCAGGTAGTAGAGCCAGGTCATCTGCGAAGTCCAGATCGTACAGCTGCGTCCTAACTGTCCAGTTGATACCATGCTTCACTCCAGATGTCGACGTCTTCATAATCCAGTCGATCACCAGGAGAAAAAGAAAGAGTGAGAGTAATCCTGACTATCAATGTCACAGACTTTGATACTGTTTCCTATTCGACCAAAATGTATAAATACGCATTATTTGTAACGTTTTATGACCAGGACCAGGACTCGGTCCCGGATCCCCAGTCCGGGATCCTGATTCTCTTCTTAACTCGGACCACACACTTTATGGATGCTTGTAGAATACAGGTTCTACTCCACATTCAAGTCTTCTTATATTTTTTACTAAGTATGGAGGTTTAGATAATCGGATTTGAATAGCATGTCGTGTCGCAGGGATCCTCAATCCTAGCTCTCGCGTTTTTCGACTTAAGTAACCTCGTAATAGTTCAAGTATATCAAGTTGACGTGTGTGATTACGTGTAGGCATAACACTAACAATGATTATTGATTCATAATTTCAAGCATTAAAGAAACATATTCACAATCAAAATAATCATTCAAATTGTTTCAAATCAAACTAACAATTTGATTGTTAATTGTGTCAAAAAGTTACGAAAAAATTTTTATGGCTGAAAAAAAAATTACACAGATGGATTGATTATCGTTTCATAATCAGTCAGTCAGTTGCAACGTAGAATTTCGTACGTATATACATAAGTTCATGTTGCCATACCATCACATTAGCACAGAGATGCAAATGTCAAATCAAATCCCATAGTGATAAAGATAGTAGAGGTATTAATCGTAATGAAGAATACTAGGGTTCGAAGATATTATTCAAGAAATATAATTCAGTGAGTGAGATAAGGTTAGAAAGACAAAGGTAGTGGTGCTGACCAATCCAGAAGATTAGGATTTGAGAGAGCTCAAAGAATGGATGCACTTGCGCCATTACAAACGATTTTGAGCTATGTCGTTCAAGGTCTCTAACCATCGGTGACTATCGTCTCGTGGACCCCAACCAGGTATTCTACATCTACTAACATGACTCAGTCCACTTGTCAGTGACTTCATGGATTTCTGGCATATTTTGGGCTGATCGCCCCTAACTTTCTTCCAACCTACTCCTACACTACAAAACCTCGCTCATCTAGACAGTCGGTCGTTGGGCATTCGTAACACATGTCTCAACCACCTCAACTGATGAAGTTTCACCACTTCATCTATTGATCTGCCATCCTTACCTAGTACTCGTTTCCTAACCACAGCATTGCTTACTCGGTTGTCCCACGATATACGAGCGATGCTTCTAAGACATTTATGATCGAAAACCAATAACCTACGAACATCTTCTACTCTTAACGGCCATGTTTCACAGCCATATAGGAGAACGGAGCGAACTGCTGCGCAGTACACTCGTCCTTTGGTTAGCGAACGGATACCTCGCCTATACCATAAGCGGCGTAAATTGGCAAAAGCCAATCGATCTTTCTGTATCGTTTTAGAATAATAATAATACATGTAATTTTTAATAATAGTAGAAAATTTTAAACTCAATTTTAAACAAACACAACTACCTACATAAGTGGATTGAAACTTGAATAGAAGAAAACTTATGTCAATGCGTTCATTTTATAGACAGAGAGAGAGTGAGAGAGTGAGTGTGAGAGTGAGTGAGAGGCAGGAAGTTAGAAACAAGGTTTGTCTTGTTATATACCTACCTACCTATACAGAAAACCACCACAAAACTAGACATTGGAAAATATAAAATCTTGTCTATGATGATAGATAGATAGAATCAAGTGTTTGATTGATTTCGGTACACGAAAAGACATATAATATTCAAATCTTGCGATTATTTATTTCTCTACATGTTCACACTTTCATGTGAAAATAGAAAAAAAAACATTTTTTAAGTCAAGTGAATAATTCCATAGTTAAAATAAGTGACAAACTCTCCACAAAGTTTAATTCGGTGACAGTGAGAACATGTTCGCAACAGACACACACACATACACATAGACAGATAGGGAGAAAAGCTGACGGAACACAATCATGTTTCATTTGTTTGTGAAAAGTTGAGTTTTTTATTAATACAGTAAAATGAACAGTGTTGTTATTTTTAAAAACAGTGACAGAGAGAAAACTTAGTTTCGTGAAGTTCTGAATGTAAGTGTATGTGTGTGTGTGTGTGTGTGTGAATGTACATATAAATATATCCGTGTAATGCAGCGTAAAACGTGATAGTAAAACAAACTGAGTAATCGGCGTTGGAAATGTAAGTAAGTAAATGAAATACTTCGAAAATCCTAAACTGGATAATTCAGCTTTCAACAGCAAATAATCATGTCAGAGTATATATTTTATTTTATTATTTCTAAAAGCTATTAACAGTTGTCTACGCAAAATACTTCGTATGCGTTGGCCAGACAGCATCAGCAATAACTTACTGTGGGAGAGAACATACCAGATTCCAGTGTTGAGGAGGAAATCAGGTAGAAGCGGTGGAAGTGGATAGGACACACACTACGGAAAGCGCCTAACTGCATCACGAGACAAGCCCTCACATGGAACCCTCAAGGCAAAAGGAAAAGAGGAAGGCCAAAGAATACATTACGCCGAGAAATAGAGAAAGATATGAGAAGAATGAACAAACATTGGACAGAACTGGAGAAGGAAGCTCAGGACAGAGTTGGTTGGAGAAAACCGGTAGGCGGCCTATGCTCGATTGGTGGTAACAGGCGTAAGTAAGTAAAAGCTATCATTCAATTCGCTTGGAGACCCTGTTGACGTACTGCCGGTCGCAAGCACAGGAAGGTTGGGTATGGGGATAGCTGCAGTCAGTCATCGAGAACTGCTGAACAAATGACTTGATCATTTTGAAGGAGTACCTAGATGCCAAGGTTGGAATAGAAAACACCGGATTTGAAGACAACATGGGACGGCATCATGGACTGGGAGAAAGGAACGAAAAATGGTGAGAGATTTGCAAACCTATGTGCCTTCAACAAACTGGTCATCGGTGGTACAATATTCCCACACTATCGCATACACAAATCTACATGGATTTCATCGGATCACATACTCAGAACCAGGTCGACCATATAAATATATCAATAAAAATTCAGAAGGACCATGGAGGATGTGAGAACCAAGAGAGGGGTTGATATAGCCTCAGATCATCACTTGCTGATCGCCAAAAAATGAAACTGAAACTCAAGAAACACTGGACAACGGGGCAGACAACATCACGAAAGTTTAATACGGCCTTTCTTTGGGATACTGGAAAACTCACCGAATTCAAGATAACCTTCAGCAATAGGTTTCAGGCCATGGGCAAGTAGTGTGATCTGGTGAAATCCATGTAGCTTTGTGTATACGCTTATGTAGGAATATTGTACCGCCTATGACCAGTTTGTTGAAGACACAGGTTTGCAAATCTCTCACCATTTTCATTCCTTTCTCCCGGTCCATGTCGTCCTATGACGTCTTCATGTCCAGTATTGTCCTTGCCAACCTTGGCATGTAAGTCTCCCGCTGGAATGATGAAATCCTTTGATGAGTATCTCTCGACGATTGACTACAGCCTTTTGTACAATTGTTTTTTAACGTCGTCATTGTAGCCACTGGTAGGTGCACAGCATTGTGTGACGTTCATTGTAATGTCCTCTTTCTTTCTTTTGAAGGATACATTAATGATCCTGTGTCCATGAGATTCCCATTCCATCAATGCATTCTGTGCTTGGTTGGACAGTATCAGTGCAACTTCTTGCGTGTTCGTTGCCGAAGTATAACAACACCTCTCCTCAAACTAATCTTTATTGTGCAATCTGTGTCCAGTGTGTTTCACTTATTACTTCAAGCACCTTTAAGTTCTATCTGTCGATTACTTTTCATCAACTTGAATAGCTCTACCAATCTTACACATTGTTCACTTCTCAGAAGTCTATGAAACCCTAACCTGAACAGAAAAGAGCCGTTTAGATTAATGACGATCAATTGAGAAACCAATAATCGATCAGTGATTCTGCGTAATCATTTTTTTTATTACATAACATATGAAATAAAACGAGCAACTATCTATCAGTAGACTCGAACCCCGGTGCCTAAACGATCTTATACCATTGGTAGATAAAAAAAAAGAGAAACACCAATAGATTATTGATTTAATTCTATTCAAGATCGTTTTAAAACAAATTGTTCGTTGGATTTAAACAATTCAATGCTTTTACACAATTATTTACTTTCTTTTAATTACCATTAATAATAATAATATTCGACAGACAAAATAATTTTATTGTTATTTTTTTTCCTTAAACTACATGAATATTTTATGAAGTATGTATTTAAACAAAAGTTTTAGAAACACGTTAATTTTCTTCTCAAAAAAAACCGGCATTCAATGTTCAATGTCATATTGTTAATGATTCAATGAAATTGAACATTGAAAAAACAAGTAGAAGAATAAGAATAAGAAGAAAATATGTTCTGTAGTATTGTAGTGAACGAGAACATAGGTGGAGCAACCGAATTGTATGAAACGAAAATTACAGAGTTACTCAGTAAAATTGGAAAACCATATCGTAAATCGTTCATTTGCAAATTATCAGTTCATCACATCGAACTGGATTGTTCCTGTTGCAAAACATCAATCCATTGTCACTATTCATGCGTTTCATACACAAATTCCATTGTGTTCTAACTCTTCCTCCTTTCTTGATCTTCCTCCATCTTCTGCTGCCAGACATTACGTTGACACTCACATCATATACTACTTATAAGTAGCTCGCACCACTAAAATACAAACAGCTTTCCAGTGTATTCAAACTCCCAATGGGCAAATGGTTTTCCCCATATGAAGAATAATAGATAGACTTCTATCTGAAGTTTATGCTACTCATGATGTTGTTCAGAAGAAGATCAATGAAAGCTCTACAACTGAAAGATCCAGCTCAGAGAATGAAACACTACCACAATCATCTACCTGACCTAGAAATTTTCTTCACCATCTCAATATTATATGATCTCTACAAACTAACAACATTTTTTTGTAAGATAGAAGATATTACTAGTGTTCTTAAATGATAAACGTGTAATATCACAAATTAATCGGAGGAGATGTTTCATCCTCAATTATCAATCAATATCATGTGACACATGCTAAATATTCGTCAGTACCCTTAGGTCAATTTTAAATCCTTATTAGTTCAGAACTTGATAGCTTCTTCCTTTTTCTAGCCTACTACTAAGTCAGCCTCCACAAAATTCGTTTTATTTCAAACAGATATAGTCTATATGCCAAAATGTACCGGATCGTGCTACATCGTAAAAATGATAAAATACAGTTATACCTAAGTAAGTAGGCTTACTATGGGAGAGGAGAAACCGGATTCCAGTGGAGGAGGCAATTAGGAAGAGGCGCTGAAAGTGGATAGGACACACACTACGGATAGCACCCAACTGTGTCACAAGACAATCTCTTACTTGAAATCCTCAGGGTCAAAGGGAAAGAGGAAGGCCATCAAACAAATTACTCCAGGAAAAATGAACAAAAATTGGAAATAACTGGAAAGGAAAGCCCAGGACAGAGTTGGTTGGAGAAAACTGATCGGCGGTCTATGCTCCATCGGGGGTAACAGGCGTAAGTAAGTAAGTAAGCTAAAAATAGCAGTGGATAAGAAAGAATTTGAGAGAAGGCAGTTGTTAACCTGATTGTATAGCAAATAAGCGTTTGAAGATTATATGTACATGAAATATTATTAAATTACATCCTCTCCAGGTATATATATATATATATATATATATATAACTACAGGATGGGGTTGCTAACCCGATATCCAACTTTACTCTTTAATATGGGATTGGGATCTGGCAGTAACCTCAGAAATGATAAAGTAGTGAATTTTCATTAGTTGAGATAGTTAGGACATATGTTACGTGTGCCCAAACACCGACTGCCTCAACTACTGATGTCGTCTGATCTAGAGGCAGGCTGAAATAAAGTTAGGGTTGGCCAAACTGAAAATAGCGTAGAAACATGAAGTAGGTGACAATCGGACTGACTTGGGGTCCGCGAAACGATAGTAATCGATGGTTAGGTTGTTTGAAGGATATGGCTTTAAATCGTTTGCAATTGCACAGAAATATTCATTCTTTGTGTTCCCTCAAATCCTAATTCTCTGGATTCCTCATAGCCCCTATCTTTCTCTTTATAAATTCATTTCACTGATTTATTATACTTCTTGTATAATAATATCTTCGAACCCTAATCTTTCCAATTACTGCTAATACTTCTAAACTACTATGGGATTTGAAGTGACAGTTGCATCTCTGTGCTAATGTGTCATAGCAACTGATGTAGGTACGTACAAAGTTCTACATTGTAGCTGACTGACTGAACCCTAGAAAGGCTCCACGAAAAGTTGGGGAATGCTAATCGACTGCCTATTGCTCCATTAGATGTAACAGGCACTGGATGATTGCTTCGTCCTAGTATGAGACTCAATCACAGAGCGCATCCCCGCTATCGGGGGTCGAACCCAGGACCTTCTGTGTGCCGCGCACGAAGATTGCTAATGGTAGTGGTCTAAAAACGAATGATTCGTTACTTCAATGAAACTTCAATGAAACTCTATAACTCTAAAATGAATCAAAATTGCAACAAACTTTAGTAAAGTTGAAATTAAGTTAAAGTTTACACCCAAATATTTAATTTCATTATTTATCAAACAATCATCTCTCTCATTCTGTATTATTAGTATTTGTTTCTATTATTATTATTATTATTATTATTATTATTATTATTATTACTTTCAAACATTCGATTGGCCTGGAATTTGAATAAAATTATCGATTGCATGCTAGTCGGTTTCACATCTGCAAAATACTCCTCACCAGTTGACGAGAAATCATCAACAAGAAATCTATTGTGGGAGAGAACAAAATGGTTTTCCTTTAGATGTGGAAGAAGAATTAAAGATATACATTTCAGAAATCACCTAACTATATCATGAGACAAACCGTAACTTGAAATCTTAAAGGGTAGCGAGAAAGAGGAAGACTAAAAGAATATAGTGATCTGAGAGTTAGACGTAGACATGAAAAGAATGAATAGCGATTGGGAAGAACTGGAAGTTAGAATGGAGGATAGATTTAGTTGGCTTATTATGGTCAGAGGACTATGGCTCTACGAGGGGCAACAAGCATTCATGGTAATAGTTGTAATGGTAGTAGTACACTGAATATATTTTAGTCTTATAGTATCAATCAGTCAGATGCAACGTAGAACTTCGTACGTAAGTACATCGGTTCATGTTGCCACACGACATCAGCACAGAGATGTAATTGTCAATTCAAATCCAATAGTAGTAGAGGTAGTAAAGGTATTAGAAGTAATCGGAGAAGTTAGGATTAGAAGAGAAGTATTATTCAGTGAGAGAAGTTTAGAAAGTCAAAACTAGGGGGCTTGAAGAATCCAGAAGATTAGGATTTGAGAGAACACAAAGAATAAATGCACCTGCGCCATTGCGAACGATTTTGAGCCATATCATTCAAGGGCTCTAACCATCGGTAAGTATCATCTCGCGGACCCCAACCAAGTAGTCGGCAATTACCGACATGGCTAACTCCACTCGTCAATGACTTCATGGATTTGTGCCATGTTTTGGTCTGGCCCGCCTAAATTTCTTCCAACCTACTCCTACACTACAACACAAAGTTCGACGAGGCAGTCCGTGGTTAGGCATACGCAACACATGTCCCAACCACCTCAACTGATGAAGTTTCAGCACTTCATCTATTGATCTGCCATCCTTACCTAGTATTCGTTTCCTAACGACAGCATTGCTTACTCGGTTGTCCCACCATATACGAGCAATGTTTCGAAGACACCTATGATCGAAAACCAGTAACCTACGAACATCTTCTACTCTTAACGGCCATGTTTCACAGCCATATCGGAGAATGGAGCGAACCACTGCACAGTACACTCGTCCTTTGATTAGAGAACGGATATCACGCCTACGCCATAAGTGACGCAGGGTGGCAAAAGCCAATCGAGCCTTCTGTATCCGAGCTGAGATTTCGTCAGTCACCAGGCCATCGGCACTGATGAGACTCCCCAGATAAGTGAAGCGGTCTACACACTCGACTACTTCACTCCCTATCACTAGTTCAAGTCTTATAGTATACTTATTATTATTATTATTATTATTATTACCTTAGTCGATAAACGCGAACGAGACTTTTGCCAGCGTCCAGGTAGGCTACCTTGATTCCGAGGCTGAAGTAAAAAGGCTTTGTAAGCATAGAAAGTATATTCTACAAACACCAAGCAATCACAGTACAAATCAAGCTTACAACTCTAGTTTATTTATACAACATGGAAACGTCCTTAAAACAGTTAAGAAAATAGCACACCAAAATACACAGCAGCCAATCACAGCCATGGATTTTCCTGGCGAGAAATGAAATCTCAAGGTCAACTGATCAGCCCATGCTGGCAAACGTGAAAACCAAAATAAGGCATTTATCAAGCGAATTATGGGGATCTAACATCCCCAACACTACTTCAACAGTTGAGGTGGTTGGGACATGTATTACGTAGGCCAACCCACCGAACGCCACAACGAACTATGTTTAGTGGTGTAGGAGTAGGTTGGAAGAAAGCTAGAGTTGGCCAAACCAAAATAGTGCAGAAATTTATGAGTTCACTGAAAAGTAGACTTGGTCATGTTGATAAATGTAGGCTACCTGATCAGCGTCCGCGAGATGAAAGTCACCAGTCGTTAGAGACCTTTAATTACATGGTTCAAAATCATTTGCAATGACGCAGGTGCATTTACTCTGTGTTCTATGAAATTCTAACCTTCTGAATTCCTCCCCACCTCTATCTTTCTCTTTCTAAAGTTATCTCACTGAACTATACTTCTTAAATATCTTCGATCCATAATATTCTCCATTACCAGTAATTATTCTAGTATCTCTACCACTATGGGAGTTGAAATGACAGTTGCGTCTCTGTGCTGATGGGGTATGGCAACCCGAACTCATGTACTGATGAACGAAGTTCTACGTAGTAACTGACTGACTGTGAACGCCATTTGAATTTGTTAGTGATATTTCTCACTGATTGATCTTAGTTAAGTTGACACACTGAAACTAATTAGCGTATTCATGTTATGCTTGAATGCTATTACGAGTTCAATTTACTCGGTAAACGAGAGCGAAGACAAGATGATTCAGTGACTATAGGCTACTCTAATCCGAGCGTCCCTAGGTACCACTAAGTAGAGGTAGAAATCTTCACAAGACGTAGAAAGTGTATTCTACACACACCCAGAAAATATGACAATTCCAAGCCCACAAATCGAGTTTATTTATACACGTTACAAACGTCCTTGGGTGAGCAACACGATAACGTACTAAAATAACATATCAACCAATAACAGTCAAGGATTTCCGAGTGGGAAATGTAATCTCAAGGTCAAGTGATCAGCGAATGAATACAATCCAAAATTAGGACCTTTATCATGTGAGTTGTAGGGATCTAACGTCCCTAACAATTCACTGTGTTGGAGTTTCGTTCACTGAGCTGGAGATGTTTTAGTTGTGCAGCTTTCATTGTTTACTTCTAAACAATCACATCATCATCAACACAAACTTCAGGTAGAAGAAGAATTGAAGTATCCGAATTTCTTCAATCAAGATTGAGGTTCACAGAAAAACCGATGTGTCAAAAATGTGGCGAAATTTTAATGAGAATACTGAGGCAGGCTCTGACTCAGTTAAAAACGAAAACATTACATTGAATACTCTATTTGCACACCATCTTTGAGTCGTGACTTCCAACACTCCATCCTTCTTCCATTCATGTTGTTGTTTCCTTTTTTTACAGTTGGAACTCCATTTACTTCTTGCTTTTGCTCCATTTGCTTTCCGTTTTCCTCTTCTGACCGTGAGACTTCTTCTTTCACGTCCCTTCTTATACTACTTATATCGTTCATATAAGTAGCACACATCACACTAATACTGCACCTATTCTATTTGAAGTTTGTGTTGCTGCTGATGTTCTAGTTCAGAAAAAAACAATAATGAAAGCTTCATAACTAAACCATTCAACTTAGAGAATGAAACTCCATCTCAAAAGCGTATTCATCATTTTCTCCAGCTTACCAATATTGTGTTCATATTTAACCTAGAAAATAGGATGGATTCATGATAAAAATTATTACTAAATTATATTATCTGTAAGGAAAAAAAACTGAAATGTGTATTGATTTAAAAACTTTAAACGGAAGGAAATTGAATATAAGAAATTTCTGTTTGAGTTTCGCATTTACTTAATTAGGAATAATTTAGTAGACAACATTAAGAAAACGATGTTCCAAGTTATGACTCCGTTCTCTGAGCTCAGACAGTGACACACCACCACAATCATGTATGTCCACCACCTGAGCTACAAATTTTCTCCACCATCTCAAATAATAACTCTGATTATGTTTTTATTCAATCAGAGATTTGGAAACCTTTTTCTCTATCTAACGTTTTTAAATAACTAGTCGTTCTAGTCTATGATAACTTTTCTCCTGTTTTACTACTACTAATCATTCATCAGTAGTGTTTGACTGGTAATTCATGTTCTAAGTTCGTAATATTACTATTTAAGTACATAGAAATCATGAACGAATCATTTTTGGACCAACATTAGAAACTTGGAAGCACTGAAAGATTGACGTTTCGTCGTGGTATGGGACTCATCAGCAGTGCACACCCACTTCTCTTGTTACTAGAAGGATTAAAACCCAGGACCTTCGGTCTTGTGTGCATACGCTTAATCCCTGAACCACTGGTATCCAACGGTGTTAATGTCTGCCTCTGATCAATCTAAGAATTTCGCGCAATCTTACTCATTGTCTTGAGTAGTTACTGCCTACACCTGACAAGATTGAACTCCACTGGTCATGTTACTTATCCCATGGGAATGAGAATCGATATATATATATAAAAATGCTTTCTGACAGTTTTGACCCAACTGAATTGTTGCATGCTTAGTCCGATGGTCGTCCAATCAAGTTAGTCGGTATTGCTGCTTTAATAAAGGCCCGTTATTTTACTGATAGACATAATTTGTATAATTAATTGAACAACTGAAGAGCCAAAATATTTTAGATAGTACGTTAGTTGATTCAGAAATTTCTGTTTATTAAGTAGTGCTCATTTGTGGAATTTAAGTGAGGTTTAAAAAAAAACAGAGCAAACGAAGCACGCACTGCTGATGAGTCCCATTCCACGATGAAACGCCAGTCTTTCAGTGCTTCCAGGTTTCTTCTAATGGTGGTCTAACAATGATTGATTGATGATTTTAAATGTGTAAAAACACAAACCTCCAAAACTCTGCCCCAATATATCGTAACAGTGCTCACTAGTGACTAGCTTCGTGAGGAAATTCTCGGAGTTCTGGTTGAGAAGATGTGACCAGTGGAGTTCAACGCTGTCGGGTGTAGGCAGTAACTACCAAAGACAAATGGATGAGGTCGGGCAAAATCCATAGACCAATCAGAGTTAGACATTAACAACGCTGGATGCCGGCCCAGTGGTCCAATAGTTAGGCGTTCGCGCACAATACCGAAGGTCCCGGGTTCGAGTCCTGGGAGGAGCAGGATTCGTGGATGCGCATTGCTGATGAGTCCCATACCAGGACGAAACGACTGTCCAGTGATTTTAGGTTCCTAATGGTGGTCTAACAATGATTGATTGATGATTTCAATCTGCAACAAACACTAATCACCATAACTCTAATTGAAAAATCGTAATTTGATATATACACATTTGTATTCAACAGTTCACAATCGAACCATATGTCATCATCGATATTAAAACCTTAGACAATGAATGAACACGTGTTTTTTTAATGTGCACTGTATAAATTGAATACCGGATGCTTTGACCAATAAACTATCACGCTCCATTGTAAAGGAGGACAGCTAACAGACTCTTTTGAGGTGAAAACCGGTGTCAGGCAAGGTTGCTTACTCTCACCCTTTCTCTTTCTCCTGGTCGTCGACTGGATTATGAAGACGTCGACATCTGGAGGGAAGCACGGTATCAACTGGACAGTTAGGACGCAGCTGGACGATCTTGACTTCACAGATGACCTGGCTCTTCTATCGCACACTCAACAACAAATGCAAGAGAAGACGACCAGTGTAGCAGCAGCACCTGCAGCAGTAGGTCTCAACATACATCAAGGAAAAAGCAACATTCTCCGATGCAACACAACATGCACCAACAAAATCACTCTTGATGGAGATGCCTTGGAGGACGTTGACACCTTTACGTATCTAGGCAGCATCATCGACGAGAAAGGTGGATCCAATGCAGATGTGATAGCACGGATTGACAAAGCAAGGGCTGCATTTCTACAGTTGAAAAATATCTGGAACTCCAAACAACTTTCAACCAAAACCAAAATAAGGATTTTCAATACAAATGTGAATATAGTTCTACTGTATGGAGCGGAAACATGGAGAACTACCAAAGCCATCATCCAGAAGATACAAGTGTTTATTAACAGTTGCCTACGCAAAATACTTCTGATTCGTTGGCCAGACACCATCAGCAACAATGAACTGTGGGAGAGATCAAACCAGATTCGAGTGGAGGAGGAAATCAGGAAGAAGCGTGGAGTTGGTGGATAGGGGACACACATTGCGGAAAGCACCTAACTGCATCACAATGCAAGCCCTCACATGGAACACTCAAAGCAAAAGGAAAAGAGGAAGGCCAAGGAACACAATACGCCGAGAAATAGAGAAAGATATGAGAGGAATGAACAAACATTAGACAGAACTGGAGAGGGAAGCCCAGGACAGAGTTGGTTGGAGAATACTGGTGGGCGGCCTATGCTCGATTGGGAGTAACAGGCGTAAGTAAGTAAATAAGTCCATTGTAAAGAGAAGTAATATCAACTCTATCGATTAGGTTTTAGTAAATAACATACTTTTAATTTTCTTCAAGTAAGAAATCTATTTCTTACAATGGATCGTATCAGTTGCCTTGAAGAAATGATTAAAATTGTCAATTCAAATCCCATAGTAGTAGAGATAGTAGAAGTATTACTGGTAATGAAGAAGACTAGGGTTCGAAGGTATTATTCAAGAAGTATAATGCAGGGAGATGAGGTTAGAAAGACAAAGGTAGAGGTGTTGACCAATCCAGAAGATTATGGTTTGAGAGAGCACAACAAATGGATGCACGTGCGCCATTGCAAACGATTTTGAGTCATGTCGTTCAAGGTCTCTAACCATTGGTGACTTTCGTCTCGTGGATCCGAACCTTATGGTCTACACCTACTAACATGACTCAGTCCACTTGTCAATGACTTCATGGACTTCTGCCACGTTTTGGTCTGGCCGCCCCTAGATTTCTTCCAAACTATTTCTACATCAAAAAGCATAACTCGACGAGGCAGTCGGTGGTTAGGCATACGTAACACATATCCCAACCACCTCAACTGATGAAGTTTCAATACTTCATCTATTGATCTGCCATCCTTAACTAGTGCTCGTTTCCTAACTATAGCATTGCTCACTCGGTTGCTCCAGGATACACGAGCAATGCTTCTAAGACATCTATGATCGAAGACTAGTAACCTACGAATATCTCCTACTCTGTCTGTCCATGCTTCGCATCCATATATGTGAACGGAGCGAACTGCAGAAAAATACACTCGATCATTGGTTAGCAAACGGATAACTCGCCTACGCCATAAGTGACGCAAGTTGGCAAAAGCCAATCGAGCTTTCTGTATCCGTGCTGACATTTTGTCAGTCACCAGGCCATCAGCACTGATAAGACTTCCCAGATAAGTGAAGCGGTCGACACGCTCGTCTACACCACTCCCTGTCACAAGTTCAGGTGCCGATGTAAACCAATCTTGAATTAAAATTTTGCATTTCGAGGGTGAGAACTGCATCCCGAACATGCTTGCATTGTTGCTTAGGGAAGGACCATTTGTAAACTAGAATTCATTTGACAAGTATTTAGTTTAAAATTTAAATTATCTACTCAAAATGTTGATTAAAACCAGCACGAAATGTCAATATTATCATGGCTTGTGAAATAAATATATTATTTCAGGTTATTATTTAAATCTATGTTCAATTATTTCATTGAATTTCATACTGTCTCTCTCATTATTTACTTATAAATATTATTCCTTATTTAGCATAGGCTACCACCAATCAACATTCGACTACATTCACCTCTGTACACCGACCTCCTTTCCAGTTCTTTTCAATTGCTATTCATTCTTTGCATGTTTGCCTCCGATTCTCGATGCAACGTGTTAGTTACTTTGTCTAACTCCTTTCCTT
This sequence comes from Schistosoma turkestanicum, assembly GCA_944470395.2. Classification (NCBI taxonomy): domain Eukaryota; kingdom Metazoa; phylum Platyhelminthes; class Trematoda; order Strigeidida; family Schistosomatidae; genus Schistosoma; species Schistosoma turkestanicum. Next base: position 80,770,667 of record OX103971.1, on the reverse strand, counting down.
TGGTCTTGAGAATTCCAGTTACAGCTTGCTTTTTGATTCAGTTGAATGATTTCAACAATGCGAGTCCTATCCACCTTCAACGCTTTTCCTTCAATTCTTCTTCAGATAGAAGCTGATTTGTTCTCTCCCACATTAGGTTGTTGTCTGATCAACGGATCCGCAGGATCTTGCGACAGTAAACACTTGAATCTTACGGATGGTGTGCTTCGTAGTTCTGCAAATCTCCGCTTCATATAGTAGAACAGTTTTGACATTTGTATTGAAAATTCTGACTTTGATGTTAGTTGACAGTTGTTTTGAGTTTCAGATATCATTCAATTGTGGAAATAACGTCCTTGCTTTGCTCACCTGTGTCTTAACATCTGCATCACATTAACCTTGGTCATCGATGACGTAGATGACCCAGATATATAAAGGTTTCCACATCTGCCAGAGCTTCACGATCAAGTGTGATTTATTTGGTGTATACTGAGTTGTAACGGAGGATCTTACTTTTTTGTTTGGAGATCTACTGCTGCAGAGGATGCTGCTGTTCTACTTACTTACTTACTTACTAACTTACGCCTGTTACCCCCAATGGAGCATAGGTCGCCCACCAGTATTCTCCAACCAACTCTGTCCTGGCCTTCCTTCTCCAGTTCTGTCCAATGTTTGATCATTCCTCTCATATCTTTCTCTATTTCTCGGCGTAGTGTGTTTCTTGGCCTTCCTCTTTTCTTTTTACCTTGAGGGTTCCGTGTGACGGCTTGTCTTGAGACGTAATTTCGGTGCTTTTCGTAGTGAGTGTCCTATCCACTTCCACCGCTTCTTCCTGATTTCTTCCTCCATTGGAATCTGGTTTGTTCTCTCCTACAGTATGTTGTTGCTGATGGTGTCTGGTCAACGAATACGAAGTATTTTTCGTCGACAACTGTTCATAAACACTTGTATCTTCTGGATGATGGCTTTGGTAGTTCTCCATGTTTCCTCTCCATACAGTAGAACTGTCTTGATATTTGTATTGAAAATTCTGATTGTGGTGTTGATTGATATTTGTTTGGAGTTTCAGATATTTTTCATTTGTAAAAATGCATCCGTTGCTTTGCCAATCCGAGCCCTCACATCTGCATCATATCCACCTTTCTCGTCGATGATGCTGCCTAGATATGTAAAGGTGTCAATGTCCTCCAAGGCATCTCCATCATGCGTGATTTGTTTGACGCATGTTGTATTGTATCATAGAATCTTATGCTGTTCTACTGGTCATGTTGTTTTTCTCGAATCTCACTTTTTTATTGTTAATTCCGGGAAAACATTGAATTCAAATTTGAAATTGATTTATGAGTCATTTAATAGATTCTTTTTTGCTGTTGGTTGATTTCATCAAACAATTTGATCCACTAAACCAAGTCAAAAGAAAATTATTCCTCTAAACAAACACATGACCCTTGTGATTCAGTGTGAAAATAGAGGTCAAAATTGTGATAATAGGCTAACATAGAAATTTGGTGACAAAGTTCACTGGAAAATTTAGGGTCATATATATGTATGTATATAGGTAGCTAAATAGGAGGTATTAATCGACATGATAATTTCAAAACATATTTACATCTTCACTTAAGGTCAAGGCAATGTTATGTAAAGTGACAAAATGATTATTGTTGATGAAAAGAATTTTAACCCGATACTCTTAATGTTTACAATAGTTACTAGATTCGTGAGGAAATTCTCGGAGTTGCAGTTAGAAGCCGCGATCAGTACAGTTCATCCCTGTCGGATGTAGATAGTAACTATCGAATACAAATGGGTGAGATCGCGCAAAATCCTTAGATTGACCAGGCTTAGACATTAACATCGTTGGATGCAGCAGGCCCTGTAGTTCAGAAGTTAGGCGTTCGCGCGCAAGACCGAAGGTCGTGGTGGGTTTGGATCCTGCGAATAGCAGGAGTAGTGGATGTACACTGCACACCAAGTGAATTTAGGATTATTTGTCATATAAACCGTTAGACTGAAATCATGAATCGATCAGTGTTAGACCACTAGACGGCCGTTTTGTCCTAGTATAGGGCTCTACAGCAGCAGTGTTCATCCATGAACCCCGTTTTCTGTAATCGAACTCAAGACTTTTAGACTGGCACGCGAACGCTTAACCTCTAGACCTTTGGTCTGATATCCAGTGGTGTTAGTATCTAACTTCAATCAATTCATGGTCTTGCTCGACCGTGTTGATTGTCATAAGTGGGTGAGGGTCTGCATCCAACAGTTGGAATCCACTGGTCGAGACTTCCCACTAGAACATGGAGAAATTTAATCACGAAGCAAGTCAATAATGAGCACATGAAAATATCCATTATATGATTGTGGAGGTTGTTAAGTTTCTTTGAAATAATGAATCTACCATTGTAAGACGACCATTAAAGTGAAACTTCATCATTTGAGGTGGTTGGGATATGTGTTACGTATAGCTAACCACCGACTGCCTCGACGAGCTATGTTTTGTGGTGTAGGAGTAGGTTGGATGAAAGTTAGGGGCGGCCAAACCAAAACATGGCAGAAATTCATGAAGTCACTAACTAGTGGACTGAGTCATGTTGGTAAATGTAGACTACCTGGTTGGGATCCACGAGACCAAAGTAAGCGATGGTCAGAGACCTTGAATGACATGGCTCGAAATCGTTTGCAATGGCGCAAGTGCATCCATTCTTTGAGCCCTTTCAAACCATAATCTTCTGGATTTGTCAGCACCTCTACCTTTGTGTTTCTAACCTTATCTCACTGAATTATACTTCTTGAATAATATCTTCGAACCCTAGTCTTCTTCATTACCATTAATACCTCTACTATGTTTATCACTATGAGATTTGATTTGACATTTGTATCTGTGTGTTAATGTGGTATGGCAACATGAACTGATGTACATACGTACGAAATTCTACGTTGCAACTGACTGGAGACCACCATTAAAAACGTCTAAGCACATGATAGCTGTTTTATCCTAGTCTTATATCATCAGTGAGCATCCATGAAGTGGTTTAGAGGTTACACGTTCATGTGCATGATTGAAGGTATTGAATAAGATTCTCGTGTGCCTGGAGATCGTGGATTCACATTGCTACTAGATTCCAAAACTAGGACAAAACCGCCACAATTTGAAAGTTGAGATATATTTTCTTTTATTGATAATTTAATCATAGATAAAATAAAATACTGTATCAAAAACCACTCACTACTTTTCAAATCTTGAATTCAATATGATAATCATACGCGATACACACAAATTATCCCCATATGGTTGAAAAAAATGTGTATTTTTCAAATATAATTTTTTAACTACTCATAAGTAGTATGAAGTTCACAAACATGGTTCGTACTTTGACAGACATGCTGTTCAACCGTTCGAAAAAAATACTTTCAGAACGGAGAAATAAGAAGACATATTTTGTGAGATAGTACCATTTCATGCTTTCTCGTCAGTCACATACAAGCAACATGTTATTTGTGTAAATACAGAACGAAGAAAAAATTAAAATCACTATTTAAAAAATATGTATTTCAATGAATTACGTAAATAATACTACTTATGAGTAGTAACTGGAATGCTGACAAAATTATTCACAAAATCGAATTATAGATAAGCGGTTAGTATCGATTTATAATGAAACTTGAAAATTGTTTTTTTAAACAGGTGAAAATCTCAACATGTATGTTTTAGTATTGAATGCATTGAATATTTAACAAGTATTAATTCTCCTCAATTTTTTGTTTAAATTCTTAAATTCTCATAACTGAAATAGGTCTCATAAAATCTATGTTGTGATTGGTTTATGTAAGAAGATAGACAGATACCATTGTAGTGAACGAGAACACAGGTGAGGCAACCGGAGTGTATTTAAAGAAAATTACAGAGTTACTCAGTAAAATCGGAAAACCATATCGTAAATCGTTCATTTGCAAAATATCAATCCATCATTTCGAACTGGACTGTTCCTGTTGCAAAACATCAATCCATTGTCACTGTTCATGCGTTTCATACAAATTCCATTGTGTTCGAACTCTTCCTTTCTTGATGTTCCCCCATGTTCTGCTGCCAGACATTACGTTGACACTCACGTCATATACTACTTATAAGTAGCTCGCACCACACCATGAGTAAAACGATAACTTCCTTCTATTTGGAGTATTTGTGTCAATAAGCTTCGGTTATTGTTAATGTGTTTTGATGATTAAATGATCTGACAAGGTTGTTTGTTGTCACGTGACTTAGTATACCGCAAGATTTAAGATTGAGAATAGGGATTGTCAATTTATTATGGAAAAATTTGGAGGTTTTTAATTAAACGAGTTATTGAGATTTTGGAGTTTCATTGAAATTGCGAGTCGATCATTGGAAGACCACCATTATAAATCTGGAAGCACTGGATGGTTTCTTCTTCCTATTATGGAACTCTTCAGTGGTGCTCATTCACAACTTCCATGCCCCAGAATCAAACTCAGGACCTTCAGTGTTGAGCGCGCTAACACTTAATCCTCGGATCATTGAGTCAGTTAGCATCTAGCGGTGTTGATGTCTAACTTTAATCAATCCAAGGTATTGCGCAACTAACTTCACACAATGTCTTCGGTGGATAACTAACTGCTTACGCTCGACAGGGTTGAACTCCATTAGTTTAGGCTTTTCACTAGGACTCTGAAAAATTCTTCACATCAGTTAAACATCAGTATTTTGTTCATGGGCTGATCAGTTGATCCTGAAATTTCATTTCACCCAAGAAACGAACTCCTTGGCTGTGGTTATTGGTTGCCGAGTATTTTAGTGTACTATTTTTGTGATTATCCCCAAGGACATTTCTATGATGTATAAATAAACGAGAGTTATGTTCCTGATTGTATTGTGATTGTTGGGTGTTTGCAGAATATACTTTCTACGCTATTTTTGAAGACTTTTGGTCGGTCATTGGATTAGGATAGCCTACCTAGACGCTGGTTCATTGTCTCGACTTGTAGTGAACGAGAACACAGGTGGGGCAACCGGATTGTTTTAAAAGAAAATTACAGAGTTACTCAGTAAAATTGGAAAACCATATCGTAAATCGTTCATTTGCAAAATATCAATCCATCATATCGAACTGGATTGTTCCTGTTGCAAAACATCAATCCATTGTCATTATTCATGCGTTTCATACAAATTCCATTGTGTTCCCACTCTTCCTTTCTTGATGTTCCCCCATCTTCAGCTGCCAGACATTACGTTGACACTCACGTCATATACTACTTATGAGTAGCTCGCACCACAGACTAAGGTGACCCCGTAATAGTTTCAAGCATAGCTAGTGATGAATGAACCTAACAACAATACATTTATTGAATATTGGAAAAGTTATAAAATTAACTCAACCGCATTTTTAGTTGATTAATCAAACACATTTAAGATGTTTATACATATATATAGACATATATTCATGCTGTGGTGTGAGCTACTTATAAGTAGTATATGACGTGAGTGTAAACGTAATGTCTGGCAGCAGGAGATGGGGGAAGATCAATAAAGGAAGAGTGGGACAACAATGGAATTTGTATGAAACGCATGAATAATGACAATGGATTGATGTTTTGCAACAGGAACAGTCCAGTTCGATATGATGGATTGATATTTTGCAAATGAACGCTTAACTATATGGTTTTCCGATTTTACTGAGGCATAATGAACATTTAACGGAATGTTATGCTCTTGTTGTTCATAGTAGAAAAATTCAGAAACCATGAATTTATATACGTTGGGAAAAATTGAAATGTTTTCTGTCGTACTCTGTCATAATCTGTATGAAATGTTCTATGTGGAATTTTTACTACTCGGAAAGAGAAGAGATGCGAAGTGAGAAAATGAGAGATAGAGAGAGAGAGAGAGTGGGTGAGTGGGAGGAAACCTTGTTCAAGTTTAATATTTAGTAAAATAATCTAAAGCACTATTGAAATGATGAATAAATCAATGTTAGACCATCATCATTAGAAATCTGGAAGCACAGGACGGATGTTTCGTCTTGGTATGACACCCATCAGTGGTAGTGCGCATCCATAACGCCTGGTACTCTCATGTTTCGAATTCATGCTTCAGTAGGGGTAACAGGCGTAGGTAATTAAGTAAATTAATTATTTAGTTAGTAAGTGCATAAGTGCATAAGTAAGTAAGTAAGTAGGTAAGTAAGTAAGTAAGTAAGTAAGTAAGTATATAAGTAAGTAAGTAAGTAAGTAAATGCATAAGTAATTATGTAAGTAAGTAAGTCAGTAAGTAAGTGCATAAGTGATTGAGTAAGTAAATAAGTAAGTGCATAAGTAAGTGCATAAGTAAGTAAGTAATTAAGTAAGTGCATAAGTAAGTGCATAAGTAAGTAAGTAAGTAAGTAAGTGCGTAAGTAAGTTCAGAAGTAAGTGCATAAGTTAGTAAGTAAGTAAGTAAGTAAGTAAGTAAGTAAGTAAGTAAGTAAGTAAGTAAGTAAGTAAGTAAGTAAGTGCATAAGTAAGTGCATGAGTAAGTAAGTAAGTAAGCAAACAATTAAGTAAGTAATTGAGTAAGTAAGCATGTAAGTAATTAAGTAAGTAAGTAAGTAAGTAAGTAAGTGCATGAGTAACTGCATAAGTAAGTAAGTAAGTGCATAAGTAATTAGGTAAGTAAGTAAATAAGTAAGCAACTGATTGAGTAAGTAACTAAGTAAGTGAGTAGTTAAGTCAGTAAGTGAGTAAGTGCATAAGTGAGTAGTTAAGTAAGTAATTTAGTAAGTAAGTGCATAAGTTATTAAGTAAGTAAGTAAGCACGTAAGTAAGTAATTGAGTAAGTAAGCAAGTAAGTAATTAAGTAAGTAGGTATGTGCATAAGTAAGTAAGTAAGTGCATAAGTAATTAATTAATTAATTAATTAATTAATTAATTAAGTAAGTAAGTAAGTAAGTAAGTAAGTAAGTGAGTAGTAGTTTAGTAAGTAAGTAAGTAAGTAAGTGCATAAGTAAGTATGTAAGTTAGTAAGTCAGTAAGTAAGTGCATAAGTGATTGAGTAAGTAAGTAAGTAATCTTGCAGAACCCAGATTACTCTGCTTTTGTTTTGTTATTCAGAAAAAATTTAACATCGAATTCAATAGCCATCTAGTTATGTTTAGAATAATTGTTCCACAAGAATTCACTTAAAAATTAAAACCTTCACTACTACTACTCCTCATTTTATGTGTCAATCAAATGATTTCTTGAACGAATGAATGATGACGATGAAAGAAAAACATGAAGCAAATTAAAATTTTTGCTTATTTCCTCCTCAATGTGTGTGTGTGTCAGTGACGTCTGACTGTGTTGCCTCGACACTTCTTCACATTTTGATTGTCGTAATTTTTTATTTTGAGTTTTTTTTGTGGTGAAAATTTCAAATGTTCCACTTACTCTATTCATTTTTTTCTGCATCTCTTCACTTATTTTATACTTTTAATAGGAACAAAATAAACGAGAATAGTTTTTTTTTAGCTTGTGTTGAAGATATTAGATGATCCCTAGAACTTATTTGGAAAAGGTCCTAAGTTTGTAAATTTATTGCTGAAATTAAAAAAAAACGAATTTCCATGTTGAGGACCTTCAGCTTACAGTTCCGACTTGGAAAATCCTTGACTGTCATTGGTTGATGATGGATTATTTAAGTAGGCTAATTTTTGTCCAAGGGCGTTTCTATCATTGTATAGAGATAAGCTTGATTTGTGTGCTTGTCAACCTAGTATTTTCTAGGTGCTTGTAAAATACATTCCTTACGCTATATCAAGGCTTCTTGATCTAGTTAGCCGGAGCTGGGACTATTAGATTAGATTAGCCTATCGTGTCACTGTATCCTTAATCTTCATTCTGTTTATCGAGTAAGGTGAACTCGTACTAGCATTCAAGCATATCCATTGACGAACAGATCAGAATGAATAAAGGAATTTTTGAAAAAAACTAACGTCACTCTATTATTTTCTCTGCATAACATGTATTCTCAGTGAAATTAGATTTGTGATTTCTGTGCTTATACGTGTGATAGTTAGAAATAATTGGTTTATCAATCTTTTCATTGATTTATGTGTTCGGTTATATTTACTCATACTGTTACTCACTTACTTATTTACACCTGTTACTCTTAATTCAGCGTAGGCCATCGATCAGTATTCTCCAACTTGTACTATCTTCGGCCTACCTTTCCAGTTCTGTCCTAGTGTTATTCATTCTTGTCTTATCTGTCTCCATTACTGGGCGTAATGTGTTCTTTGGTATTTCTGTTTTCCTGTGACCTAGAGGATTCCAAGGGAGGGTTTGTCTTGTAATGCAGTTAGGTGTTTTACGCAACGTGGGGTCCTATCCACTTGCAGCGCTTCTTCTTGATTTCTTCTTCTGCTGGAATCTGTTTTGTCCCCCCCCACAATGTGTTACTGCTGATGATATCTGGCCAATGGATCTGCAATATCTTGCTTAGACATCCGCTGATAAAAAAACTTATTTCTTCTGGATGATGCCTTTCATAGTTCTCCAAGTTTCCTATCTATAGTGTACAGTTGTCTTCATGTCGGTATTGAAAATTGTAATTCTAGTGTTAGTTGACAGTTGTTTTGATTTCTATATGTTATTCATTTATAGAAATGCTGTGCTTGCTTTACCTGATCCGCGCCTTCACATCTGCATCAGATTTACCCTGCTCATCTATGATGCTGCCAAGATATATGTAAAACTTTTTACATCTTCAAAAGCTTCTCTGTTAAGTATGATTTGGTTGGTTGGTGCATGTTATGTTATATCGAAGAATCTTGCTACCGATAGGGAAGTCCTATTCATTGTATTCTCACCAGTAAGGTGTTATTCACGAATTTAAGAGTACTAAAAGCGAGTTGTAGTGAAAGAGAACACAGGTGAGGGCAACCAAATTGTATTTAACGAAAATTACAGAGTTACTCAGTAAAATAGGAAAACTATATCGTCACCGTTAATTTGCAAATCTTCAATCCATCATCAATCCATTGTCTGACATTTCACTTATTCATGCATTTTATACAAATTCCATTGTGTTCCCACTCTTCCTTTCTTCTTGATCTTTCCCCCATGTTCTGCTGCCAGACATTAGGTTTTCACTCACATCATGTACTACTTATAAGTAGCGCGCACCACAGAGTGTTCAAACACGGCTTAAACCGGGTTGGTGGAGGGGATTCGGAGGACCCTCATTCCGAATCAATGGTGGAATGAATAGAGTATAAACTTACTGTTTTGCTTACTAGATACCATGAGAATGGATAGACTAACGTTGCTCCACTGTCTTGCGGATTAGTCTTTCGGGTCAAAGACTCGAGGACTGCTGAGTTCCTACGAAAAATACCTGTTCAGTTCGGAGGCTTGAGGAGTATCTCAACCCAATCATAAATTCAATAACTTGCATGGCGGCTAAATATTCAGATGCCCCTTTATACCAACGTTTATGCGTTTAAACAAAATAAGAAATAGATTTTTATTAAGTTTCTGATTAGATATCGAAGTAAAAACTATTCATTGGACATAAATTAATCCTTGTTTAAGTGGATTTTACAACCAGCAGTTGTACATATAAATAGTATATATATGTTTTACATTAAAAGATTGTAGAGATCGTTGAGTTTCATTGAAATCACTAATCTATCAATGTTGAACCTTTATTAGAAACCTGGAAGCACTGGACGGCAGCTTCTAACTAACCCAGGACTTTCATATTCGTGCGCAAACGCTTCACCTCTAGACCAGTGAGCATGCATACAACGGTGTTAATGTCGAACTTCCATCGGATTGTGGATGAACACTGCTGATGAGTCCCATGCTAAAACGAAATGGCCATCAAGGGGTTCTAGGTTTCTAACGGTTGCTTAAAATTGATTGATTCATGAATTCAATCAAACCCAGCAGTCTCGACAATCCTATAATGAAAATTCATATACATATATTCCTGGTTAACCAACAAGCCTGATGCACATGTACGCCATTGCATTTTAAACAACACAAGGATTCTCACAAAAGCCAATTTTGCAATCACCCCTGCCTCATACGGGAACGTACATGTTGTCTAAATTGGTCTGCAGACAAGTGGACGTCCTAAAGCACACACACGAGCAGTGGCCTCCGTTCAGGCACTTATGAATCAACAAGATGCCTCCAACCCATCCACTACCCACAATCCCCAATCGGCAAGGGTGGCAAGGAGGGCTTTCCCAGCCGGACCTGGCACCCCAAACGGATTACCGAGCCATGCAGAGTGCACTAACCAGCAGCCGTTGCAACCGTCTGGCTTCCAACTGCATCGTGCTGATAAAATCGACTGGAGCCCTCAGACCCCAAACGAAGCTGAAGATCGAGTTTGTCCCACAAGGTAAGCCGGGGCTTACACCCTCCCACAGCGAAGATGTCATGGACTCAGCCAAGCGCAAGTACTTGGCCAAGCAGGGTTAATCCCACTACATAAGTGGGCAGACATAATTGGTGTCCAGTACCCTTTCATCACTGAATTACATAACGCAACTGAAGACCTTTGTTTAAGGGGCCTCGACGCCAGTTTACATAATACTCCGAGATTCAGAGTGTTTGGGACAACCACATAGGGTCGGCGTCAATAATCCACGATCTTTCGGGCTGCTTCCCAAACAAGAATTCTAGGGCCGCCGTATGGTATCCTGGAAAGCTATATCCCATTATTTCAAATTTACCTACGCTCGGTGCACGGGATTCAGACTTAGAGGCGTCCATTCCTAATCCCCCAGAGTGGCAAACCACATCCTTGCTACCATGAACACTTACCATTATTGTGGACCATGCTAGGCACGGTATCCTAAGTGTTCGGAAAGGCTTTTAGACGCAGCGCTGTCAACAACGCCACGATGCCTGGCAGGACCACGAAGAGGTAGCCGCCACCACAACCCCCAGAAGACTCCATTTATGCACTTCACCTAATATAACCATTCAATTAGATGACGAGGCATTTGGCTACCTTAAGAATGTCATGGTTATATATACATATATGCATATACATATATACATATATGCATATCCAGACATTGAAAAAAACCTTTGCAAAAAAATTCAAGTCAATGAATTATCAATTTTTACAATATTCCCATCACTGATCTCATACTGAGATTACCTACCCATTGAACGGAAATTCAATTAAACTTTATTGCATTATTTATTCGTTCAATCTCGTACATGCCCACAGACACGCACACAGACACACACACATGTGTAATGCACATACTTTTAGTTATACATTTTTTTCATTCTGTTTATAGACGCTCTCTCTCATTTTCATGAATGAAGTACATTTGTAGTTAATGATTTCGTCATATTGTAATTGCTATCCAACTAAAATAGTTTTCTTTCTTGAATTTTATTGCAATCTCGAATTAAATTCATTCATTAGGCGTCAAAGACACATGTCTTTATTATTATTATTATTATTATTATTACACAGGTGAACTCATTGTGATTTTGCCTGCTGGAAAGTTTGACTGAATAAACCGAGCGTTAAGTGTGTTCGAAGCTAATCACCTTACTTACTTCTTCACTTACGCCTGTCACTCCGAATGGAGCATAGGCCACCGACCAGTTTTCTTCAGCCTACCCTGTCTTAGGCTTCCCTTTCCAATTCTGTCCAATTTTTGTTCATTCTTCTCATATCTTTCTCTATTTCTCGGCGTAATGTGTTCCTTGGCCTTCCCCCTTTCCTTTGACCTTGAGGCTGCCAAGTGAGGGCTTCTCTTGTGACGCAGTTAGGGTGCTTTCTACAGTGTGTGTCCTATTCACTTCCACCGCTTCATCCTGGTTGAAGCTAATAACCACTGGAAAGTTATTAGTGTGTTTTTTAGATCGAGAATTTTATTGTAAGCGTTTTTTAGCGAGTTAGTTTTCTACTGTATGTGGTCGCTAACCCCATGTCCACCCCTCCATCTTTATCTGGGCTTGGGACCGGTAGTAGCCCTTTAGGGGCTCTAAGTGAGGTTTGGAATTTTCCGGGCAAGAGTAAACTGTTTTTTAATGCCATTTTAATTTTTTGGATATTAACACCGTCGGATTCCAGCTCAGTGGTCCAGGAGTTAATCGTTCGCACGCAAGGTTGAAGGTCTTGTGTTCTAATCCTGAGAGTAGCAGGATTCATGGATTTGCACTGCTGATGAACCCCATCACAGGACGAAACGGCCATTCAGTACTTCCAGGTTTCTAATGTAACATCCGAATTGAGGTTTTTCGATTGAGGAATAACTGTCTAGGTTAGGTAGTTTGGATATGCGCTTTGCCCAGTTGAAACCAAAACAAGTGATTTGGGTAAATGACAGTTCTAATATTCATCAGAAATATAAATTTACGTCATTACCTAAACAAATATTATCACTCAGTTATTCCACCAACAATTGTTCAATTGTTTAAATCATCAGCAACAAATAAATGATATTCTATACCTCCTGGATAGATCAGATTCCTCAGAAAGATAATATTTAGTTGCTTTATAACACAGTGTGTTTCCGATTCTGGAAGGGTGCTTCAATTCACAATCCAAATGCGCACTTCCGGTCAAAGTAAGTGACGCTATCAAAAGAGGAACAAATCAATATGGCTGTCGTCATGACTAATAAGTATCAGTTTAGACAACATCAATGCAGTTCAGAAAGAAACGTGGTAACTCAGTAAAGGCACAAAAAATAGAAACTATGATAATAAAATACAAGTATTATCAACTCAAAATGGAATTGAACAGACTAATAAAAAAATGCACAACTGAAGGAATCAATAAGGACATATTATAACTGTGTAAACATGGAGGGATTTTCACAAACAACAAAACCTTCAAAGAAATGGATCTTACATCTAATGACGGTGTAAAAATGATTCATTCATGGCTTTCATGGTATACTGTAAATATCAGTGTGTGATTAAAAACTATCTTCAATAATTGTTAACTTTCATTCAACTTATGTTGATTTGTTCTTCTCTCCACACACACACACACACACACACACACACACACACACACACACACACACACACACAGTATTCCACATATATAACTTACTATGATTATTATCAGTAGTTTAGTAGTATACAACTATTTTTAACATAAATAATGTTCGAATATTCAACGAAATTGCATTTTTCTGTCTCTTAGATTTAAAGACAAAATTAAAAAAAAAACAAATAGTCAAAACATTCATCAAAAATCTCATATATTTTTAGTGCATATTACATGGAATAGTTTCACCCTGGGGATTTTGGCAAAAAAAACAAATTCACATACAGTGAAGGAAAAAACTAAGTAGTCACATTGTCTGTTCAATGATCTATAGATTTTATGCTTGTTTTAATGAGAATGGCGAAAAAAAACATTTTAAGAGAGAGTGGAGAGGCATATAATCAAATAAAATTAATCTACAGTAAAAGATAACACAATAATTATTATTGTTACTAATACTACTACTACTATTACTACTACTACTACTACTACTACTACTACTACTACTACTACTACTACTACTACTACTACTACTACTACTACTACTACTACTACTACTACTACTACTCCGACTACTACTACTACTACTACTACTACTACTACTACTACTGCTACTACTACTACTACTACTACTACTACTACTAATATGGATCAGAATTCAAGCTATTCTTTTGTTGGTAATCAAGATTGATTCTTGATCAGTCTTTACTGAAATATGTGAATTTTAGGCGGATTATCTGAATAGAGTCGTTATGAATTATTTCGAATGGATAGATTTTAACCAGTGATGGAGTTTGTGGCCTCCGTTTTATTATATTTCGGACGCAGTCAGCATTGGAACTGAAGGATGTCGAATTGAAGTCTCAATGTTAAGAGTGAAATTATGATTTCGATAAATACAACGTACAAGTCCGAAATAATACGAAATATGAATCCATTATCCATCAACTTTCAAGAGACACATTATCTGGACAGATGGTATTCATAAACTGTATTGACTGAGAATTTATCATACATTTGTTTAGAGTCGAAGGCTATAATCATTTCAGAGAATAACATTGTTGGTTAGATATACACTGTAATAGTCAAGAGACGATTGTTACTAACAAGTTGTGCATACAAAAACCATAGACAATTTAAGAGGATCATCTAATTACTGTAACGTACGAAGAAGTCAAGATCAGATGGAGTATTTACGTGTTTAGAGAAGACACAGTTTTTTATATAAAATATGCGCGGGTAGTTTACAATAATCTATTTTCAACATAAGTTGGTTATTGACCTTATTCTCTCACATCTCTTCTGGTTTTCAATATATTCTGATTACGCTATGTATTTTGATCTCCATAAACTCATCTCTCAAATACGAACTTCCTAGTGACACACTATTGTACACTACTTACAAGTCAATTTGTGAGTAGCATTCATCACATGAAGAAGTAATTTACATTTTAGAGAGGGAGATAGATATCAAATATTCTCATGGGATGTGTTTTAGGAAGTTTTGTTACGATTTTCCACATCATTTTTTATGTAGTACTAACTTACTTACTCAATCCACCTGTTGCCCTTCATTCAGCATAGGCAGTCGACTACTATTCTTCAACTTACTGAGTCCTCGGACTTCAGGCTCAGTTCTATTAAATTGTTGTTCACTCATTTCATGTCTGCTTCCAATTCTTGGGATAATGTGTTTTTGATCTTCCTCTTTTCCTTTGGCCCTGAGGATTCCAAGTGAGGACTTGTCTTGTGACACAGTTGAATGATTTCCTCACTGTGTGTTCGATCCACCTCCAGCACTTCTTCCTAATTGCTTCCTCTGCTGGAATCTGGTTTATTGTTGCTGATGGTGTCTAGTCAATGAATCCTCAGTATCTTGCGTTGACAACTTTTATTAAACACCTGTATCTTGTGGATGATGGTTTCAGTAGTTGTTCAAGTTTCCGCTTCACACAGTAGAACTGTATCTTGACATTTGTATTGAAAATTGTGACTGGTTTTTTGTTGATAGTTGCATGAAGTTGTACTAAAAGTTAACTTCGCTTTGCCAATCCACATGTCTTCACACCTACATCATATCCAATAAAAATAACTAATAGATATTACATCACACAATTTTTAAATTTGTAATATTATACTATCAGCTCATTTGTTTAAATTTTTGTTGAGGTTGAATGTACAATGCTACATATTGATAATGTGTATAAGATTAGAAATCTGAGATGGTGGAGAAGATTTCTAGCTCAGATGGATGATTGTGAGTTTTTGTTGGAGCTTTCATGGTTGTTCTTCTGATGATGGTGAACACCATAGAACATAGACCCAATTTATCTACCAATTAGAAAAATCATAGGTAACATAGGATTAAGAAACGCTCAAAACAAAGGTGCAAACAACGACAGGTTTAAGGTCAATAGCAAACAGTCAAGACCGCGGTTAACAGAACAAGCTACAGGTCAAAGGTAGAGAAATTCGAATACTTCACTTCTTCTATGTGAAGTCTGAGCTGATGATGTTGTAGTTCAGACGAACAATGAAAGCTCCACAACCAAAAAAAACATTCATCTCGGAGAACGACACACTACCACCATTAGAAATCTGTTGTTACGTATCTATTAATATATATATATATATATATATATATATATATATATATTTGTAACCATGAATCGATCAATGTTAGACCACCATTAGAAACCTGGAAGCACTGGACGGACGTTTCGTCCTGGTATGGGACTCATCAGCAGTGCGCACCCACGACTCCTGCTCCTCACAGGATTCGAACCCAGGACCTTCGGTATTGTGGTGGTCTAACATTGATCGATTCATGGTTACAAATAAAACTTAACAATCTTCACAACAACCCCGCAATATATATATATATATATATATATATATATATATATATATATATATATGTATTTCGTTTGAGTTACAGATTGTAGACGTATAGCCTCAAACCAAATTATAATTACTGAAAAAAAAATAAACTTTAATTCTACACTATGCTAGTAAATTACAAACAATTAATTATCGTTTGAATTTGAAATTGGACATGATGATCAATAGTGAGTTATTGCCAATCTGTATGTTCGTGTGTGTGTTCGAGTCAGTACATTTATGTTCATATTTGGGTATTGCGGTGGTGTTTCGTTCTCTTTGAGCTGGATGTTTTTTGGTTGTGGAGCTTTCATTGTTCTTCTGAACTACAACATCATCAGCACAAACTTCACATAGAAAAAGTGAAGTATTCGAATTTCTTCACGTTTGACCTGCAAGCTTGTTCTGTTAACCTTGGGTCTTGACTGGTTGCTGTTGCCCTTAAACCTGTCGTTGTTTGCACCTTTGTTTTGAGTGTATCCCCGCTTTGACCTGTTTCTTGATCCTACGTCGCTTATGATTTTTCTGCTTAGTTGACGTTTGACTGCTAATTGATGTTTACGTAAACGAAGCTGAAGAAGCCGTCCACTTTGTCCTATATAGTGTCGTTTATTTTGTAGATGATATTTGGTTTTTCTTCATTTGTCATTTTGTCCTTCGGTTCACGTGGGATTGATTGAAGTGATTCTGTTGGTTTGTATGCCGCACTCATTTCAAATGGTTTCAGTAGTCGTGCTGTATGTTCCGATATGTCTTTTATGTATGGTAGGATTATCCATTTAAGTAGTATTGTGAATTCTATTCAAATTCATTCGAACAACATGGATATACATAAATCATAATATTCATCATAATAATTCAGATTATTGCATAAAATTCTTATTTACTTATTTAATTATGTCTGTTACTCCTTAATGGATCATAGACCGCCAACCAGCATTCTCTAACCTTTTCTTTCCTCAGTCTTCTTTTTTATATTCATGTCTGTATCCAATTCTTGGCGTATTGTGTTCTTTGGTGCTACTCTTTTCCTTATGCTCTGAAGATTCCAAGTAGGGGATTGTCTTGTGACACAGTTGGATGTCTTCCTCAATGTGTGTCTTATACACGCCCAGCGCTTTTTTCTCATTTCCTCCTTAGTTGAAGGGAGCTACTTAGTTCTCTCCTAGAGTAGGTTATTGCTGATGATGTCTCGTTTAGAAGATCCTTTACGTACTCATCCAAGTGCAACCTCTGGGCCTTACCATCATACAAAGAGGGGTAGAAATCAAATGTGATCAAGCGCTGTAAAACAGCCCAAAATATGTGCATGTCATTCTGAATCATCTATTCCAAATCCAAGCACGTTAGTGTCTTTATTCTCTCACATCTCTTCTGATGTTCAAAATATATACCCTGATCGCTTAATGCATTTCAATCTTTAGATATTCTTATCTCTGTCTCTCTCTCATAGAAACTTCTTGTACAATGATGCTTCATTGCGCTAAACACTTGTAAGCCATTTTGTCAGAAGCATCCATCAACATGCATTTATCTTACTTACTTTACTTACGCCTGTTACCCCCGATGGAGAATAGGCCGCTCACCAGTTTTCGCCAACCAACTCTGTCCTGGGCTTCCCTCTCCAGTTCTGTCCAATGTTTGTTCATTCCTCTCATATCTTTCTCTATTTCTCGGCGTAATGTATTCTTTGGCCTTCCTCTTTTCCTTTTTCCTTGAGGGTTCCATGTGAGGGCTTGTCTCGTGACGTAGTTAGATGCTTTTCGTAGTGTGTGTCCTATCCATGCATTTATCTACTTTTATTTAAATAGTTCCAGTTGAATAACATGTAATTCATAGTTGAAATTTAGCTAACTACTTTTCTATAAGTTTAACTCATCACATAACATACATCAATGATTAAAGTGTACATTGATTTTTACGGATAAGCTTATTGATTTACTTTTCTTAGTGTAAAAAAAAGACTTCAGCTTTTTAAATTGGCTCCATTTAGTCAAAAAAGATGAACATTTTCCCTAAGATATATATATATAATCCAATTGCTTAATTACTGATATATATATATATATATATATATATATATATATATATATATATATATACTTGTTGTTTTAAACCTGAATGAATGTGTTTAATATTGGCGCCATTTTGTAAATAAAAGCGTTCATAAATTACCCTACATATTATTAGTGTGTGATTTTGTATGTAGTTATTTCATTCCTTAGTTTATATTCCCATATATATTCTCCATTAAAATCATGAATCGATCAATGTTAGGTCAGCATTAGAAAATTGGAAGCACTAGATGGCCACTTCATCCTAGCATGAGACTCCTCAGCAATGTGTCTATCTGTTCGGGGGAATCGAACTCATGATCTTCGGTCTTGGGTAGGAACGCCTAACCTCTAGACCATTGAGCCGGAATCTGACGGTGTCTATGTCTAACTTTAGTCTATTGCACAACCTAACTGTAGGATCCAAATTGAGGTTTGGTATTTTTAGATACGCGCTTTGTCCAGTTGAAACCAAACACAAAGTGATTTTGGTAAATAACGGTTCTAATATTCATCATAAATATAAATTTACATCATTACACCTAAACAAATATTATCACTCAGTTATTCCACCTATAATTGTTCAATTAATTAAATCAACAGCAACAAATAAATGTTATTCTATCCCTCCTGGATAGATCAGAATCTTCAGAAAGATAATATTTGGTTGCTTTATAACACAGTGTGTTTCCGATTCTAGGAGGGTGCTTCAATTCACTATCACACAGCTCAGTTCCAGTCCAATGCAAGCAACACAATCAAAAGAGGAACAAGATAATATGGCTGCCACCAAGACTAATTATCAACTAAAATAACATTAACGCAGTTCAGAAAGAAACGTAGAAACTCAGTGAAGTCAAAAAAGAAATAGAAACTATAATAAAATGGTAAATATTATCATCTCAAAATGGAATCGAACAGACTAACAAAATGTACAACTGAAGGAATCAATAAGAACGAATTACAAATGTATAAATGGAGGGATTTTCACAAACAAAGCCTTAAAAAATGGATCTTACACTAACTATTGTCTTCGGTAGGTGATTGTCTACATCCGACAGGTTTGAACTCCACCGATCACCGCTTTTACCCAGAAATTTGAGAATTCGTTCACGAAACTATTCACTAGTTAAAAATAGTTTGGTTTGATTAAACTGTTGAATATCATCTACTCAGTGGTCTCAAAGTTAACCGTTCACGTGCGAGACTAACGGTTATGTAGAAATAACAAGAAGCCTGTGAATATAATAAATGGACGAATTTTTTAAAATTATGATTATTGTTTTATAATGAGTAAGATTGAATTTTGTACGTGATTATTTATTAGAAACAACATTCACTCATTGATTAGTGAGTTTAAACATTTCAGTCCTAAATGAATTCGATTGAATAATGAATAGTTTTTAATGGTTTAATATTTCAGATTAGGAAACTTGGTGATGAGTTGCGGTATAAAATCGTACAACGCGCTTTAGTTCTTTTAAGATTGTAAGGATTCCTTATAAATGTGTGTCAGCTTCGTATGGAAACTTCTCTTGAAGCCCTTTTTAAGGCTAACTGCTGGTCCCAAACCCGGAAAAAGTAGGAGGGATGGGCATAGATTTAGCGACCCTATCTCGTAGAAATCCAACTCGCTAAAAAGTACACCTATACTCTATTAAGGGTTAACAAACGTAACTAATTCAATAAGTAACTTAGTATGGAAATCAGATCATCAGTTTACCGGCTGACTATGCTAACTGGCAATTTATTAAAAGATAAAATTCTCTAAAAGTTTTGACAAGAATTTCAAGTTACTGTAAAGTTTAACTATATATTGGAAAGTGCATTACGGGGTTGTGAAGATTGTTAAGTTACACATTTTTTGAAACCATGAATCGATCAATGTTAGACCACCATTAGAAACCTGGAAGCACTGGACAGCCGTTTTGTCCTAGTATGGGACTCCTCAGCAGTGTGCATCCACGGAACGGAAACACTTGTCAGTGAATTCTATGGTAGGTAATCTAGACTTAATAATTTTATTTGAATAAAATTAGAAATATGAACTCTGAAATGAAATTCAGTCGTCAGTCGGCTACAATCTATGAGTTGGTACGCATGTTGTGCCTCTATATACATTTGAGTTCGCTTATATTAAATTTGGTCAAAATATTTTAATTAACATATTTAACCGAGTCCTTTGTATAGCGAAAACTTGTATGTACCACTGATCTTTACTGTTGTCTGATTTATATGACCTGGTATACCTGAACTTTACTTACGCCTGTTACCGCGTGCTGTTACGGGTATGAGGGCAGATATCACACCGTGAAAGCCTATTTCCTGAGGAACCTGAAAAGGAAGGTAGATTATTGTTGTTCTCAGAGACTTGGGAGCGTGACCACAGAGCTCAAGAGACAATATCCGAGAGGCCTGTCACGCACGGTCTTTTTATGAGAAGTTACTAAAGTGTTAGCTCCGCTCTTGTTTAGAAGGCCTCACCACCGGAGACGGAAATCCGTAAGGTAAGGTGAGGTGTGACATTTTTAGGATCGACCTTTTATAGCCCTTCCTTCCTTGTGAGAAGGCAGCATCACTGCAGATGCTGTTTGTCCGAGGAAAACACCTTACTGCTGACACACCCCTCTACAGTAGTCAGCAGTACAACTTCGCCCTCAGACATTGAGTAGCTGCTTTTAGTCTGATCGTTCTTCAGTCAACCTGCCTGGCATGGTAGAACCTTCAGGAACATATGTTCCAGCCAATATAGCTCGACTGGGTCATCACGATAGGCAAGCCCGACCATCACGTCAAGGTAGCAGCTACGACAACCTGAACTCATGTACGAAGTTCTACGTTGTAACTGATTGAATGACTGACGCCTGTTACCCCTTGAATAAAGTATAGGCCGCCGATCGGCTAATTATTTTTCTGGTTAGTTTGTTTCTTCAGCAAGCTAAATTTTTACAGGAGATGGAATCATTATCCTTATGCTCTATCCGGGTTTAGGACCGCCAGTAATCTCAGAGGGGCTCCAGGCGGATTTTATCTCAAACTATCCATTATTAATACACACTGAATAGTAAAATGATCACGATTTTCTCATAATTTATAAATGAAAATATGTTAAAAAAGAGAGTGTGTGTGAATGCGCATACATTCATCTACTTGTAACACAAGCGTTCAATGTACAATTTTTCAAGGTTACTAATAATCATAATGATAATCAGTTGTTCTGTTGTTTTTTAATTTTCGCCTCATATATATTCTTACCAATGTAAACATTGAACTCACTGAACAGATGGTTATAGACAAAGTGTACACCTTAAAATTTACTCTACCTTACCTAACTTTGATTTAGTTCCTTTTTATTTCTTAAGATAAAATGTGTTCGTTTTTTTCTTTTAGTCTGTATAATCCTGTTGTATCACAACACACAGTTAACGCACTCCTCATTCAATGTTTCATATCTACTGTATGAAATAATCATTTTTTTTCTTTGTTTTACTAAGCTAATAGTAGTGTGGTGCACACTACTTATAAGTAGTATATGACACGAGTGTAAACATGATATCTGGCAGCGGAAGATGGGGGAAGATCAAGAAAGAAAGAGTGAGAACACAATGGAATTTGTATGAAACGCATGAATAAGTGAAATGTCAGACAATGGAGATGATGATGGATTGAAGATTTGCAAATTAACGGTTTCGATATAGTTTTCCTATTTTACTGAGTAACTCTGTAATTTGCAATAAATACAATTCGGTTGTCGTCACCTGTGTTCTCCTTCACTACACTAATGCTAATCACAGGATTCGAACCTGCCGTGCTCACTAGTGACTGACTAGCTCTGTGATGAAATTCTCAGAGTTTTCTAGTGAGATGTTGTGACAAGTGGAGGGAGATCAACCCTGTCGTGTGTAGGCAGTAACTACTAAAATACAAATGGATGAGGTTGCGCAAAATCCTTGGATCGATCAGACCTAGACATTAACACCACTGGAAGCCCTGCTCAGTGGTCTAGAGACTAAGCGTTCGCACGTTAGATCGAAGTTCCTTTGTTCTAATCCAGCGAGTATGAGGAATTGTGGATACGCACTGCCAGTGATGAGCCTCATACCAGAACGGAAAGACCATCCAGTGCTCCCAGGCTTTTTAATGGTTGTCTAACAATGACTAATTCATAATTGCAGTATTGAGTGATTACATTGATGTATGGAAACAGTCAGAAAGAAGAATAGAGAGTTGAAGTTGGAACATGATGAAACATGCCTCTTGAATCCCACTGTAGTGAAGGAGAACACCGGTGAGGGCGACCGAATTGTATTTAACGAAAATTACAGAATTACTCAGTAAAATCGTAAAAACCATATCGTAAATCGTTCATTTGCAAAATATCAGTTCATCATATCGAACTGGACTGTTCCTGTTGCAAAACATCAATCCATTGTCACTATTCATGCGTTTCATACAAATTCCATTGTGTTCTAACTCTTCCTCCTTTCTTGATCTTCCCCCATGTTCTGCTGCCAAACATTACTTTGACACTCACGTCATATACTACTTATAAGTAGCTCACACCACACCACTACTAATCGTCATCCATCTTGTTAGCATTTTCTTTAGCGAATTAGTTTATCACAAGATGCAGTCGCTAACCCCATGCCCAACCCTTCTCCTTTTACCGGGCTTGTGACCAACAGTAGCCCTAGAACAGATCTAGGTGGGATTAAATATAACACTGATAGGTAAAATTGTTACCTTCAATATGTTTTTAGTTCTGTGTCCTTTTTTGAACATTAGTATATATTTGTTACTATGGCTATCAGTATCATCATGTGCATCATATTCTCTGTCTGTTTTGTGTGTGTGTGTGTGTGCGTGTGCGTGCCATCCATAACTACTTTTTCATTGCAAAAAAATAGAGACAAACTGTACAAGTTTAGTTACGTAATTATTTTTATTTATAGCATACGACTGGATAAAGAGATTAGTTATGTAATCTCATTAAGCGTAATTAAGCAAATCGTAAGAGTTAGTTAGTTAGTTCTGTCTTGAGTCTAACTTTAAATCTTTTGTAGACAGTCAACGTACTAACAAACTATTAATGTATAATACTATTACTACCAGTACTAACATAAGATTCTGCCTTCCTTTTTTCTTAATAGTTAAACATGCTGAAGAATACACAAGAAAGAAGCTGCAAAGATTATCCTCCAACGCACAAATGACGTCATTAGATGGTGAGTTTTAGTTCATCTTAAGAGAACACTAAGTAAACGTAATAGATATAAAATGAATATAACAAATTCAAGCATATTTTTATACAATCAAAACAAACAACCACAATGCGCCAATTCCATTGAAAGTTGAATATTCGCATGTTTTGATAAATTTATCTCTCTGTTCAAATAATCAGGGATTAGATCAAATAAAACGATCAATAATTGGCTCTAAAACTGATAATGATCATGTATGTATAGAGTGTGAGTGGATAAAGTGCAAAAGCTTTTAGTTTTTTTTATGAATATGCTGATTATTTGATTGGTTGATTTCCATTTTCTCATTTTGATTGGTTCATATACTCAAACAAATGAAATGAATTGATTGGTTATAGAAATTGGATTGAATGAAAAACGAAATTCAACAACATTGACTATTGAATTATGAACATGAAACAAAAAAATTGCGATATGAGGTAATGAATTATTTGAAATGATTAAATTTTAGAAGTAGATAAACGAAAGCGATTGTATATGATCACGAAAAAGATATATATATATATATATATATGATAATAGTTATTATCACCGACTACGCCGTCGAGCTGTATTTTGCGATGTAGGAATAGGCTGGAAGAAAGCTAGGGGCTGCCAAGCTAAAACATGACAGAAATCCATGAAGTCACTGACAGTTGAGCTGAGCCATGTGGGTAGGTGTCAACTTCCTGGTTGTCGTCTGCGAGATGATAGTATTCGATGGTTAGAGATATTGAATGACATGGCTCAAAACCATTTGCATTGGCGCAGGTGCATTCATTCTTTGTGTTCTCTCAAATCCTAACCTCCTGAATTCCTCATCAGCTCTATCTTTTTCTTGTTAAGCTTATTTCACTAAATTCAACTTCTTGAATAATATCGTCGAACCTTAGTCTCTCCGATTACAGACACGAAAGATAAGCAATCTCAGAAAGTGCGGAAACTATATAGGCATCATTCTTCTCCCGATACTGGGAAACGTCTTCAACAAAGCGATGTCAAGCCTAATGAAAGACTCAGTGGACGCTCAACTTCGAGATCAGCAGGCTGAATTCCATAAGGACCGTAGTAATCATTGTGGGGAAATCAGTGTAATGGAATTCACCACTATGCACCAAATTCATTGACTACGAGAAATCATTCGACAGAGTGGACACGGGTACATCCTAAACACATAAGGAAATGTATCATTTTTGAAATCAAAGAGTTATAGGAGAGTTTTTGGAGATCATGGAGTTTTCAAAGTTTAAATCATGAACTGCTCTGAGTGAAACTGCAGTTAAGAAAACAGGAAGTAATAGACAGTAATCTTGTCCTAGTGTGATGTGTGCTACTTATACGAACGATATAAGTAGTATAAGAAGGGACGTGAAAGAAGAAGAATTCGCACGGTCAGAAGAGGAAAACGGAAAGCAAATGGAGCAAAAGCAAGAAGTAAATGGAGTACCAACAGGAAGGAAAGGAAGCAACAACAGGAATGGAAGAAGGATGGAGTGTTGGAAGTCACGACTCAAAGATGGTGTGCAAATAGAGTAGTCAATGTAATGTCTTTGTTTTTAATTGACTAAGAGTCTCAGTTTGCTAAATACAATCTATTGCGCCTGCCTCAACCTTCTCAATTGGTGTCGCTGCCTCTACACAGGATGAAGATACAATGGCTTCGGGAGTTTGAAGACGGAGATGTAAGGAGCTCCTTGAAGGAGTTCGAGGCCGTGGCGGAGCTGGTCGGAGTCAAGGAACGGAGGGCGAAGGCGGTGCTGTTGGGGACTCTACTAAGAGGCAGGGCGAGAGCGGTGTACGATGGTGTGGAGGACGCTGACTGGGAGGTGGTGACGGAAAGGCCGCTGGTGGAGTTCGACAGCCCGGTGGATAGTCAGGACGCACTGCAGAATTTCCGAGAGGCGAGACTGACGGCGGATGGCGACACACTCGTGTTGGCTGTAGAGATGACAAGATTGCTGCGTCGGGGTCTGCCGAATTTGGATGAGGAGTCACAAGCACAGCTGCTAGCGTCGCAATTCATTGAAAGTGTGCCTGCAGAGATTGCCCAACAGTTGAGACTGGTGAACGCGGCACAACCAATGGACGTCACCGAGTTGGCCAAAGTAACAAGACAACTGATGAACTCAACACTCACCTCGGTGACGTGTGAAAGACAGGCTGATGATATCGTGAAGAAGATAGAAGGATTACAACGTGAGGTGGCAGCGTTACGAATAAAGGGTGGAAGAAATAATAAATGCTATATTTGCGGAGGAACCGGGCATTGGAAGAGGAATTGCCCAACCAGACGAAAACATTATATTGTATACTCTATTTGCACACCATCTTTGAGTCGTGACTTCCAACACTCCATCCTTCTTCCATTCCTGTTGTTGCTTCCTTTCCTTCCTGTTGGTACTCCATTTACTTCTTGCTTTTGCTCCATTTGCTTTCCGTTTTCCTCTTGTGACCGTGAGAGTTCTTCCTTCACGTCCCTTCTTATACTACTTATATCGTTCGTATAAGTAGCACACACCACACTAGTATAGGAATGTTAAAGAGTGTGGATGTTTGAAACTAAGACCAGTTGTTAATTGATTGATTTTAGGTATGAACACTAATGGTTGCTGTTTCAGTGATTTAGAAGTTAAGTTGTTGTGCATAAGATCTAAGGTCTTTAGATTGTGAATGTGTATTATTGATGAGTCTCGTTTTAGGATGAAAAAATTATCTAGTTGTCCTTGGTCTTTATTTTGACCATGAAATTCAAGACATACGTTTTTTCCTAATTTGTTGTGGTACCTGTATCTTAGAGTTGATCATTGACTTAAGCACCAGAATCGAAGTTTGATTCATTTTTGCATTGATTATTCGAATTTTCCATCCAATTGATGGATGAATTTTTTTAAAAAGTCCCTCGTTTTATTTCTGTATAGAAAAATATTCATTCAATGTTCAACAATACGTGAAATTCGACAATCATAAATGTTACACATTTTTGAAACCATGAATCGATCAATGTTAGACTACCATAAGAAGAAACCTGGAAGCACTGGACGGCCGTTTCGTCCTGGTATGAGACTCTTCAGCAGTGCGAATTCACAACTCCTGCACCCCGCAGGATTCGAACCCAGGACCTTCGGTATTGTGCGAGAACGCCCTAACCGTCAGACCACTGAGCCGGTATCTAGCGGTGTTAATGTCTAACTTGATCAACAAATTCACGGAGTTGCGCAACCTCATACACAGCACAGTTTTCGGTAGACATTGCCTATACCCGAACAGGTTGAACTTCACAGTGGTCACGTCTTCCCACTCACTAGAACTTGGAGAAGATTCCTCACCAAGAAGCTAGTCACTAGTGAGCACAGGTAATTTTTGCATTACAGGTTTCAAAAATGTGTATGTAACTTAACAATCTTCACAACTCCGTAATGCAAATCATAAGTGTATATATACTGAGAGATCTTAAAAAATCATATATGTGTAAAGAATAAAACAAACTATTATAAATTATCATTTAATTTTGATTATTAAAAATTTGTTCAATGTTCAATTTGCTTGAATTGCTTTTTTAATAAAACAGAAATGTAAAAGAAGAAATTTATATATATATATTAAGATGTTGTTAAGAGAGAGATATTTAATCAATCTATCTGCCTTTCTCTCCACTCCAACCCTCTCTCTACAAAAAGGGAAGAAGATTAGACGTAATAGTCTGAAGAGAGAAGAACTTCAGCAAAGATTAAGAAATACTACTTATTAAATAAATGTCTAGAAATATTTTGTTATGATTAGTATTATTATCATTATTCACCTAGTTCTTTGTTAAAAACAATATTATTGAAAAATTGAAAAAACAGTGAGCGCTTAATTTAAAATTCGAGGTTACATTATATTTAGTGTTTTTTCTCTTTTGTTCATTAAAAAAAGATTACAGTTTATGTTTGTTCTTTGGTTTTTGAATAGGTATGCATGAATTTCCGCGTGATTGATAAATCCTAGTCAAACTGACACCTAGGGATGAGGTTGTGTTGGGATGGTCTTCAAATATCAATGGAAATTATTTAAGCTGTTGATTGATTGACTTAAGTAAAGACTACAGATGAGATTATTCTATGGATTCACAATAGTTTGTAGGATCCAAACTGAGGTTTGGATTGAGGAATAACTAACTGTCTGGGTAGTGTAGATACGCGTCTTGACATACTTCAAATCCAAAACAAGTGATTTGTGTAGATGACGGTTCTAATATTTATCATAAATATGAATATACATCATTACACCTAAACAAATATTATCACTCAGTTATTCCACCAACAATTGTTCAATTCATCAAATCAACAGCAACACATAAATGTTATTCTATACCTCCTGGATAGATCAGATTCGTTCGAGAGATAATATTTGGTTGCTTTATAACGCAGAGTGTTTCATATTCTGGAAGAGTGTTCCGATTCACAATCAAAATGCACAATTCCAGTCAATGCAAGCGACGCAATCAAAAGAGGAACAAATCAATATGGCTGTCGCTATGACTAAGTATCAACTAAAATAACATCAATGCAATTCAGAATGAAACATGGTAACTCAGTGAAGGCAAAAAAGAAATAGAAACTATAATAAAATACAAATATTATCATCTCAAAATGGAATTGAACAGATTAACGAAATGTTCTACTGAAGGAATCAATAAGGACAAATTATAACAGTGTATACATGGAGGGAATTTCACAAACAAAACCTTCAAAAATAGATTTTACAATGGTGATGACATATCATTGTTGTTTCACTATTAAGTTATATTTGTGTATGAATAGGAGAAGTGGAGATTGGATTTATTGTATTTGTCTTCACTTATAATTGTATCAGGCTTTTTATTCTTATTTACTTCAAGATTCTTCAATCAACTCTCTCTATCCTTCCAGCGACATTTCCTAATTTCCTGCTCATTTGCAAGCTGGTTTGTTCTCCAACACAGTAGGTTGTTGATGATGGTATGCGGTCAACGAATGAAGTGTTTCTTGGGTAGACAACTGTTAATAAATATCTGTATCTTTTGAGTGGTGATTTACACGGTTCTCTACGGTTCTGCTTCATACGATAGAACTGTTCTGACGGTTGTATTTAGAATTGTGACTTAGATGTTGACTGTGAGACAGTTGTTTTGAGTTTCAGATGTTGAAATGCTGCCCTTGATTTTCCATTTCCCTCTTTCACATCTGCATCAGATCCACCTTTTTATCAAAGACAGTGTTCAGAGATGTTAAGGTTTCTACATCTTGAAGAGGTTTTTCATCAAGTGTGATTTGGTTGTTGTATATCATACTGTATTGTAGTGTGTGTCCTGATACGTTGCGCCCACATAGCTTGTTCAAACGTTTGGACAAACTAACTCACTAACCCTTTCTCCCTGAGTCACCATTCACTCGTCTTTTAACCTTGTCAATCATCCGCTCATATCTTGATTAGTTCTGCTTGAATTTGTGTATCCTACTTATTTTGCTTATCGTACTTATGTCTGACTTATTTTTGCTATCCATGCTTTATCGTATGGAGTTGGCCCAGTCGCCTTGTCCATTTCGCTCAGCTTTGCATGTATGCTTGTATACCTGCTTTAACGATTGCTTGAAATAAACTCATCTAACCGAATTCGTACTTGGCTCCTTACTATCGCCATCACACAAACGGGGTTCGCCTGTGTATGATATACGAAGACTGAAGAGGAGATTTATTTCATAGCATAATCGACTGTTCGTAAGTTTGGAGTCATATTGCAGGCCACTAAAATGTTGAGCCCTACTTCGAATCTAACACAGTCTCGGTATTTGAGCATCGTATCTTCTCCCTCTGTTGAGGTTCATTCAGTTTCGTCTGCCAATTTATGAAGTGAAATGGATCTGTTTGTTACCAATCGATTGTGATTTCATAGTCAACTCTCTTTAATTGATTTATAAAAGATACCTGAACGACAATGAAGCTTTCTTAAATTAGTTATTGATTAGGTATTTTGAAATCATGAATCGATCAACCTTTAGACTACTGCGCCCGAAATCCAACAGTTAATCATTTGCTCACAAGACTGAAAGTCATGGGTTCGATTCTAGGGTGCGACTGTCGTGGTTGCTTACTGCTGATGAGTCCCATACTGAAATTAAACGACTGTCTTGTGCTTCCAGGTTTCTGATGTTGGTCTAACAATGACCGATTCAAGTTTTCAATCAAACTGAACAATCTTGAAAACCCTGTAATAGAAAATTCATGGTGTACCTTGTACTTACTGAGATGCTCGTCAATTGACATGCTAGAAACTATTAAAAGTTTACCTGACTCGGTAAAAGAGAGCGAAGACAATTGATGCAGTGTCTCGATAGGTTATTCCTAACGTTGTCTCCAACCTGGCTAACTAGATCAAGAAGTCTTGATAAGACGTAGAAAGTGTATTCTACAAGCACCCAGAAAATATGAGGTTGACAAGCACACAAATCGAATGTATTTATACATGATAGCGACGCCCTTAACTCCGCCAGTAGAACCTTAGGAGCTACGGCCGGTCCAAAGCCCGGATAAAGGAGGAGGGTTGGACATGCGGTTGGTGACTCCATTCCGTCGAAATCTAACTTGCCAAAAAAACGCTAACAGTTCTACTGTATGGAGCGGAAACATGGAGAACAACCAAAGCCATCATCCACAAGATACAAGTGTTTATTAAAAGCTGTCTACACAAAATACTGCGGATTCGTTGGCCAGATACCATCAGCAACAACGTGCTGTGGGAGAGAACAAGTCAGATTCCAGTGGAGGAGGAAATCAGGAAGAAGCGGTGGAAGTGGTGGATAGGACACACACTACGAAAAGTACCAAACTGCGTCACAAGACAAGTCCTCACATGGAACCCTCAAGGCAAAAGGAAAATAGGAAGGCCAAAGAACACACTACGACGAGAAATAGAGAAAGATATGAGAGGAATGAACAAACATTGAACAGAACTGGAGGAGGAAGCCCAAGACAGAGTTGGTTGGAGAAAAATGGTGGGCGGCCTATGCTCCATTGGGGGTGACAGGCGTAAGTAGAGTAAGTAAGCGACGCCCTTCATGAGAGCCACAAAAATATCGTACTAAAATGATCTATCATCTAAGGACAGTCAACGATTTTCCTGGTGCGAAATGTAATCTCAAGGTCAAATAAGTAGCTTATGCGTGAAAACATAAGAATATCCAAATTTGGTACCTTTTATAATTGAGTTCTGGGGATCTAACGTCCCCCAACACTTACTGAATCAATGGCTCACTTATTCCCTTGTTATTTCCTTTTCCAGTTAATGTCAGTTACTGCTTCTCACACACTCATTCAGAGCACAAGGTACCAATTTTCCGTCTAAACATGAACTTATCCTGGTCTGAAATTACAAGGATATCAATAGGTTTAGTGTTTGACTGATGAATCCGGGAATCGAACCCGAGATTATCGGTCTCAAGCTTGAACGCTTAAACCCCCCCCCCCTACAAGACCTTTGAATCGGTATTTAATGGTGTGAATATGTGTAACTTCAGTCAGCCGAACATCTTATGCAACCCTTCATCTATTAACACCGGTGGATAAAAACTGTCTCATAACTTACACGTATCGAATCCCACTGGTTACATTTTCTCATTAGAACTCGGACAATTTCATCATGACGCAAGTCATGACTGACTGACCACATGATTATAATTAATGGGAAGGATTTATTTTGGTTTTGATGAATTCTGTACTATAAACGAAACGGCCGTTTCTATTTGTTCAAGTTTTTGTAATAGTGAGTGGTCTAGGGGGAGCGAAACGAATGAGTTGAATAGAGTGGAATAAATGGTCATTGTCTGCATATACAGAAGATATATACATGTATAATATATATATATATATATAAATTGAACATAACGTCAACATAAATGAATCTACAGCTTTTTGTATATTCTTAATTGAAATGCTCAATCAACCATGATTTCATTCTTTATTTAGTGGCTCTGTTCCAACTACCTTTATTTATGTGTATAATGTAACAAATGAAGCATATTGTGATGTTTTTTTTGGTTGTTTTTTGTATGTCTCGTCTACATTATCTAAATTAAGTAGCGTTTTAGTTGAAATTTAGAACATTAAATGTTTCAATAAATTCTATGATCAATAAAAAATATGTGATAACACGAATGGATCTTTTTCTTTTTTTTCTTCAAAACATGCTACAAATCTAATTTGAGACACTGTGATGTTTTTAGATTGTACGTTTTTTTGCACTCTGTGAAGTGATAACTTGTAAATATTTTATTATATACTCTCCTAAATAACTCCGCCAGTAGAACCTTCGGAGCTACTGCCGGTCCCAAGCCCGGGTAAACGAGGAGGGGTTGGATATGGGGTTGGCGACCCCATTCTGTCGAAATCTAACTTGTCAAAAAAACGCTAACCAGAAAAAATAATCCAAACCATTTTAACTCTGCCCTGGGAGTTTGAGGAAGAATTATGACGTCGCGTGATGAAAGCCGAGTTCCCTCGGAAGTCACGGGGCCGATGCCTCTTCTCACAACCAGAGCAACCATTTTTTTAGGTACATGGAACGTTCGTACATTGTGGGAGACTGTAAAACTATTTCAAGTTGCGGAAGAAATGAAAAGATACAACCTCGAGGTGCTTGGAATCAGTGAAACGCATTGGACACAGGTAGGACAACTGAGACAAGCTGGCATCAGGGGAACTGTTGTTATACGCTGGTCATGAAGAGGAAAATGCTTCACATACAGAAGGAGTTGCACTGATGCTGTCCAAACATGCACAAAAGGCACTGATAAGATGGGAATCTCATGGACCCAGGACCATTAAAGCATCCTTCAAAACAAAGAAACAGGACATTACAATGAACGTCATCCAATGATATACACCGACCAATGACTACAATGACGACGTTAAAGATCAATGGTGAGAGATTTGCAAACCTATGTGCCTTCAACAAACTGGTCATTGGTGGCACAATATTCCCGCACAAACGCATACACAAAGCAACATGGATTTCACCGGACCACACTACTCAAAACCAAATTGACCATATCTGTATCAACAAAAGGTTTGGAAGGACAATGGAGGATGTGAGAACCAGGAGAAGAGCTGATAAAGCTTCAGATCACCACTTGTTGATCGCCAAAATGAAATTGAAACTAAAGAAGCACTGGACAACGGAACAGACAACATCACAGAAGTTTAATACAGCCTTCCTTCGGGATACCGTAAAACTCAACGAATTCAAGATAGCCCTCACCAATAGGTTTCAATAAATTCTATGATCAATAAAATATGTGATAACACGAATTGATCTTTTTTTTCAAAACATGCTGGCAAATCTAATTTGAGACACTGCGATGTTTTTAGATTGTAGTTTTTTTGCACTTTGTGAAGTGATAATTCGTAAATATTTTTATATACTTACCTAAATAGATTACTCTGTTAATAGACATAACTGACATGTTAAAACAAACAAGAAGAAGGTAGTTTTCATCATAAAGTTACGAACCCATCATTGTTAGGAAGCCATTAAAAACCTGAAAGCATTGTGAGTGTGAGTGAATCTTATCCCCGTCGAGTGTAGGCAGTTACCTACTGAAGGTATTCGCTAGGTTGGGTCAAATAAAGCTAAATATCAACTCCGTTGGGTCACGACCGAAAGGTTAAGAGGTTAGGCGTTCATAAGCGAGACCCAAATGTCCTGGGTTTGATTCCTGAATGAGGGTGTTTTGGATGTGCACTGCTGATGAGTTCTGCACTAGTTAGAAACGACCGTCCAATACTTAAAAGATTTTGGTGCATATTTTAGTATTAGGAAGACAGTTAGTCTAGATATTTGTTATGCTCGTCAATTGATATGTTTGAAACTATTAAGAGTTTACATTATTCGGTAAACGGAGCGAAGACAAATGATGCAGTGATATGATAGGCTATTCTAATCCAATTGTCCTAGTCCCAGCTAACTAGATCAAGAAGTTTTAATAGGGCGTACGGAGTGTATTCTACAAGCACCCAGAAAGTACGAGGTCAACAAGCTTACAACTCGAGCTTATTTATATGATGATGAAAACACCCTTGGTGAGAGCCACAAGTGGTAAATGCAAGCTGAAGATCAAGATATGAAGGCGTCTTTGGCGCGAAAACCTAAAAAATTCAAAATCTCGAAATAAAATTACAAGATTAGTATCTTTTCCAAGTTTTCTTGGGATTAGAGCATATCACATCTCGATCTCGAGCACCGTCTATCATAATCTTACTTTGTCTGTTTCATCAAATCAAATCGTGATAATTTTATTTCAGTATGCTGAGAGAATGTAAGAAGTTGGACATATATTTATATATATATATAATTTCAATTATTAAACTCACTAGCTGATAGTTTGATTCTATTTAAACAAAAAAACTAACGATATTGAAAAAAAGAGTAAACACACATTGAATATTGATAGATTGTTTAAAAATACTACTATATTTGATGTGTTGTTGTTTTAATTCAAACATATTCGTGTGTATATATATATGGTTGCCAATGGTAACAATAATAACAGAATATTAAAACAAATTCAAAATGATTATGATACACTGTTCGAACAGCGAGAAAAGTATAATAATGTATGAATGAATCATTGAAAAATAGTTAAGTTAATCAATATAGTCAATAAATTTTTGATGAAATCGTTAGTTCATTTCATATAATTATTAAACTGAATACCTACAATTACATCCACTAGGTATATACTGCTCATTCCATCTGGAGCTTTTCTTAGGTTACTGCCACTTCAAAGCCTAAACTAAGGAAGAAGATTGAACATGGGGATTAGCGTCTACATCCCATAGAAAATTTAACTCGGTGAAAAAAAATCGGTAACCAGAAAACATAATTCAAACCATTGGTCAGACACCACTATCAGTGAAAGCCTACTGTGGGAGCAGTGTTGGGGATGTTAGATCCTCAGAACTCGTTTGATAAATGCCTTATTTTGGATTTCACATTAGCCAGCATGCGCTGATCATTTGACCTTGAGATTTTATTTCCCACCAGCAAAATCCATCGCTGTGATTGGCTGCTGTGTATTTTAGTGCGCTATTTTCGTAACTGTCCCAAGGTTGTTTCTATGATGTATAAATAAACGAGAGTTGTGCGCTTGATTGTATTGTGATTGCTGGGTGTTCGTAGAATATACGTTCTACGTTTATAAAGTCTTCTGTTTTGCAATTTGGGATTCAAGGTAGCCTATCTGGACGCTGGTTTGTTGTCTCGTTCGTGTTTATCGACTAAGGTGAACTCGTAATAGCTTCAAGCGTACCTAGTGACGAACATATCAAGCAGAAAAACATACTCTCTCCAGCTGAGGAAGAAATGACAAAGAGGCACTGGAAGGTGGGATAGGACACACACACACACACACTGAGGAAGGCATCCAACTGAGTCAGAATTCCAAGTCCACATTTGAAATTCTGAAGACTAAACGAAAAGAACAACACCAAAAACAAAAACACTAATTACATCGTAAAATGGAAACACACCCGAGAAAAACGAACGAACGAACGATCTAACTAGAAACGTACGTTCAGGACAGCAGATGAAAGTTAGCAAAACTTGGTTTTCGACCTATGCTCTATTAGAAAGATGTAGAACGTTTCATATTAATCAAGTAACTCAGTAAGTCATGAACAAACTGATCTAATCAAGTTTTTACATAAAAAAACAAACATTTGAAGAGGCAATCTAAAGAGGAGAAAAAAAATTAGAGACAAAATAGAGTTCTAATCTGAAAAATTTCTTAAAAAAATGCAAACACATTTTATGATCTTTTCTTATGCCATTCTTTCCCTCTCTCTCTCTCGCCATCTCTCTTCATCTCTCATCATTTACATACTTTTCATAAATGATACCTTCTTTCATTTAAAATAAACAACGATTATCTTTTTTTTGTGAGATTAATCAGTTTGAAACGAAAAACATGCACATCAGTTTGATTTAAAAAGAAATTATTTTCTTTACTACACTCACACACACTCACGCATGCACACATCAAAAATGTATGAAAAATTACAATTTCTGTGTGTGTTTTAATGATCAACAATTGAATCTTGAACGTTATATATATTTTAACAATTGAACGTTGAACATACATACATATATATGAACATATTTCATTTTTCTTATCAGCAAGCAAGACTTGATTGAATTCTCAGCATACTTTTCAAGAGTAAAAAAAATAATTAACACACAAAATT
Organism: Schistosoma turkestanicum; assembly: GCA_944470395.2. Taxonomy (NCBI): domain Eukaryota; kingdom Metazoa; phylum Platyhelminthes; class Trematoda; order Strigeidida; family Schistosomatidae; genus Schistosoma; species Schistosoma turkestanicum. The sequence goes on along the minus strand of OX103971.1, from coordinate 80,735,241 downwards.
CATTGAATTTGTGTAAATTCCACAACAGGAGAAAAAAAAAGATTAAAAAAATAATTTTGAAAAGAATTCTAATTATTTGGTTTAATAGTTATTGTGTTATTATTGTAATAGGTACTACTTACAAATTGACATATAAGTAGTATGTAGTGAAGCGGTATACAGAAGTTGCTAATGTAGAAAATAAGAAGAGATGAGAGAGAGGCTAGTTAATCATCACCTGACTGTATTGAACATCGATGTCTCTGAAGATGTGATGTGTGCGCATTTTGTATGTACGTATGTAATTGTTATTTATTTCGAGGCCTAGGTAATTCGTAGCCCGCTATCTGAATCCAGTTTGTGTAAACAGTCGAGTATGCAGTGAAATAAATCTTTCGTTCGATCTCCGTATATCATATACGATGTTCGGTAATAAGAAGCCGATTACGGACGGATTTGGTTAGATGAGTTTATTTCAAGCAATCATCGTTCACGCTTACAAGCAAAACAAAACAAAGTCAAGCGGAGAAGGCGAGTGAGCCTATTTAATGCGATGATGCATGACTATGTATATTTATATTCAGACAATTGATAGGCTGGGAGAGAAAAAACCAGATTCCAGTGGAGGAGGAAATCAGGAAGAAGCGGTGGAAGTGGATAGGACACACATTGCGGAAAGCACCTAACTGCGTCACGAGATAAGTCCTCACATAGAACCTTGAAGGCAAAAGGAAAAGAGGAAGGCCAAAGAACACACTACGCCGAGAAATAGAGAAAGATATGAGAGGAATGAACAAGAATTGGACAGAATTGGAGAGGGAAGCCCAGGACAGAGTTTGTTGGAGAAAACTGGTGGACGGCCTATGCTCGATCGGGGGTAACATGCGTAAGTAACTAAGTAAGTATTAGGCGAGACATGTAATGAGAAAAGTGAGCAGTGCACTTACACACATTGGAATAAAAACAAACACGTTCATAGGCGAATAATTAACAAAATCCAAAGACATGTGAATAATGACTCGAGATGAAAAACTTTAATTCGTTTTGTTACAAAGCTAGGACAAGCTCTGTCGGCTCAACATATATTAGTAGGCATTACAGATTGATGAAGAATATTTTGAACAGTTCTAGTTTTTTGGAAAATGGTGGGGATGTTCGATACCCGGAACTCAATCGATAAAGGTCCTATTTTAGTAGATATTATGCTTTCGCGCATGGGCAAGCCATTTGACCTTGAGATTACATTTACCACTCGGAAAATCCTTGGCTCTCATTGGTTGACGTATTATTTTAGTACACTATTTTCGTGACTCTTCCAAGGACGTTTCTATCATGTATAAATAAATAAGCTCGATTTGTGTGCTTGTAGTATACACTTTCTACGACTTATCAAGACTTCTTGATATGGTAAGCCGGGCCGGGGACAGACAGATTGGAGTAGACCATCATGTTACTGGATTGGTGGAGAAAATTTGTAGATCAGTTGGATGATTATAAATGAAGCTTCATTCTACGAGCTGGATAATTTAATTGTGGTGCTTTCAGTGTTCTTCTTCTGAACGACATCAACAGAACACACTTCAAGTAGAAACGAAGTATTTAAACATTATTTGTTCGTGACCGATTCGGTCTCGTGTGCTTTTATAGGTATGAGGGCGGTTGTTTATTCCCAGTTGCCCACACAATGAAAAGGATCTGGTTATCACATCGGCCTCGTGAGTTTCGAAGGAACTCGACTTTCATCATGAGACTTCATAACTCTTCTATATGAAGACCTTCTAACTCCCACAGTTTATATGGTTTGAATTATTTTTTATTGTTAGCGTTTTTTTACCAAGTTAGGTTTTTGCGGGATGGATTCGCCAGCCCCAGTCCCAACCTTCCTTCCTTATCCGTGCTTGGGACCGGAAGTAGCCTCGAAAGGTCTACAGGCGTAATGCCAAAACATGGCAGAAATCCATGAAGTCACTGAAAACTGGACTGAACCATGTTGGCATGTATCGATTACTACTGCTATGTATCAACCTCAACTACTATAGGATTTAAAGTGACATTTACGTCTCTCTGTGCTAATGTGGTATGGCATCTTGAATTGATATACGTACCTGAGAAGTTCTATGTTGTTGTTGACTGACTGACTGACTGAAGTATTCGAATTTCTTCCCCTTTGGATTCCTCGCTTGTTCTGTTGATCTCAATCTTGAGTGGTTATGGTTGACCTCTAATCTGTTGTAATCTGCAGCTTTATTTCGATTGTATAGTCGTTTCATACAGAAATCCCGTGGTGTTTTTTATATTCCCTCCATCCAAGATATCGACATTTTTTCCGGTAAACATATATATGTCCACAGTTGTCTAGATGCTTTCATATAAGGGAGGATATGTCATGGTTACAGTCGAAATAAAGAGATAGATGATGACACATTAAAAGTCAGCAATAACCAATCAAGACTGAGCTCAACAGGACAAGTTAGGAGTTGAATTTGAAGAAGTTTGAATACACTTCACTTTTACTGGCGGCCTGATTGAATATATATGGTCTACCGGTTTTTAGAAACATTAAAATATTCCAACAAATTACCCTTGTGGTGGTGGTGTTTGGTTCTCTGACCTGGATGTTTTGGTTGGGGGGCTTTCATTGTTCTTCTACTGAACAACATCATCAGCACGTACTTCAGATAGAAGTAAAGTATTCGAATTTCTCTCCCGAAGGAAGGCTGTATTAAACTTCTGTGATGTTGTCTGTTCCGTTGTCCAGTGCTTCTTTAGTTTCAGTTTCATTTTGGCGATCAACAAGTGGTGATCTGAAGCTATATCAGCTCCTCTCTTGGTTCTCACATCCTCCATAGTCCTTCTGAACGTTTTGTTGATACAGATATGGTCAATTAGGTTTTGAGTAGTGTGATCCGGTGAAATCAATGTGGCTTTGTGAATGCGTTTGTGTGGGAATATTGTGCCACCGATGACCAGTTTGTTGAAGGCACATAGGTTTGCAAATCTCTCACCGTTTTCGTTTCTTTCTCCCAGTCCATGTCGTCCCATGATGTCTTCATATCCAGTGTTGTCCATTCCAACCTTGGCATTCAGGTCTCCCATAAGAATCTCCAAATCTTTTGGTGAGCAGCTGTCGATGATTGACTGCAGCCTTTCATAGAATTGATCTTTATCGTCGTCATTGTAGTCATTGGTTGGTGCATAACATTGGATGACGTTCATTGTAATGTCCTGTTTCTTTGTTTTGAAGGATGCTTTAATGATCCTGAGTCCATGAGATTCCCATCCTATTAGTGCCTTTTGTGCATGTTTGGACAGCATCAGTGCAACTCCTTCTGTATGTGAAGCATTTTACTCTTCATGACCAGAGTATGACAGCAGTTCCCCTGAAGCTAGTCTCAGTTGTCCTACTTGTGTCCAATGTGTTTCACTGATTCCAAGCACCTCGAGGTTGTATCTTTTCATTTCTGCCGCAACTTGTAATAGTCTTCCAGTCTCCCACAATGTACGAACGTTCCATGTACCTAAAAAAATGGTTGCTCTGGTTGTGAGAAGAGGCATCGGCCCCGTGACTTCCGAGGGAACTCGGCTTTCAACACGACACATCATAATTTTTCATCCAACTCCCAGGGCAGATTGAAAATGGTTTGAATTATTTTTTCTGGTTAGCGTTGTTTTGGCAAATAAGATTTCGACGGAATGGGGTCGCCAACCCCATGTCCAACCCCTCCTCGTTTACCCGGGCTTGGGACCGGCAGTAGCTCCGAAGGTTCTACTGGCGGAGTTATTTAGGAGAGTATATAATAAAATATTTACGAATCATCACTTCACAGAATGCAAAAAAACGTACAATCTAAAAGCATCGCAGTGTCTCAAATTAGATTTGTAGCATGTTTTGAAAAAACAAAGAAAAAGATCCATTCGTGTTATCACATATTTTTTATTGATCATAGAATTTATTGAAACATTGAATGTTCTAAATTTCAACTAAAACGCTACTTAATTTAGATAATGTAGGATATACAAAAAACAACCAGAAAAAACAAAACATCACAATATGCTTCATTTGTTACATTATACACATAAATAAAGTTAGTTGGAACAGAGCCACTAAATAAAGAATGAAATCATGGTTGATTGAGCATTTCAATTAAGAATACATAAAAAGCTGTAGATTCATTTATGTTGACGTTATGTTCAATGTTTATATACATATTATACATGTATATCTCTTCTGTATATGGAGACAGTGTTCCGGAGGTTATGCGTTCGTATGTAAGACTGAAGATCCCAGGTTCGAATCCCGCGAGAGACAAGAATATTGGATGCTCACTGCCACTGATGAGTCCCATACCAGGACGAAACGGCCGTTCAGGGTTTCCAAGTTTCTAAAGGTGGTCTAACAATGATTCATTCATGATTTCAGAGTAAAACTGCCATCTTCATAATATTCCATTGCCTAATACGAACGAATCAGGATTGAGTGTTACAATTTAACCAGAAATCAGTAAATATGAATCGATAACTTATTATCTTAAGATATGAATAGTAATTGAGTAGTATGGTTCAAAAATTAACATTTTACAGTTAAAATGTAGAGTTTAGAATATGAGAACAATTGTCTTTTTCTCAGGTAACTTCTATAGGCCATTAGCTTATATTAATAGTGATACCACTAATAATAATAATAGCAACAATAATAATAATAATAATAGTAACTCTGACTCATGCCTTTCTAGGGTTCCTTCCAGTCCCAAGCCAAAATAAAGAAGGACGGTTGGAATGGGGTCAATGCCCCTATCTAACGTGGTAAAGACGATGCTAACCTGAAAAATAATTCGCTGGTCGGCGACCTATGTTGTATTAAGGGTAACGGGCGTAGGTAAGTAAATGTATAAGTAAGTGCATAAGTAAGTGCATAAGTAAGTAAGTAAGTAAGTAAGTAAGTAAGTAAGTGCATAAGTAAGTAAGTAAGTAAGTAAGTAAGTAAGTAAGTAAGTGCATAAGTAAGTAAGTAAGTAAGTAAGTAAGTAAGTAAGTAAGTAAGTAAGTAAGTAAGTAAGTAAGTAAGTAAGTAAGTAAGTAAGTAAGTAAGTAAGTAAGTAAGTAAGTAAGTAAGTAAGTAAGTAAGTAAGTAAGTAAGTAAGTAAGTAAGTAAGTAAGTAAGTAAGTAAGTAAGTAAGTAAGTAAGTAAGTAAGTAAGTAAGTAAGTAAGTAAGTAAGTAAGTAAGTAAGTAAGTAAGTAAGTAAGTAAGTAAGTAAGTAAGTAAGTAAGTAAGTAAGTAAGTAAGTAAGTAAGTAAGTAAGTAAGTAAGTAAGTAAGTAAGTGCATAAGTAAGTAAGTAAGTAAGTAAGTAAGTAAGTGCATAAGTAAGTAAGTAAGTAAGTAAGTAAGTAAGTGCATAAGTGCATAAGTAAGTAAGTAAGTAAGTAAGTAAGTAAGTAAGTAAGTAAGTAAGTAAGTAAGTAAGTGCATAAGTGCATAAGTAAGTAAGTAAGTAAGTAAGTAAGTAAGTAAGTAAGTTCATCGAGAGACATCAGTCAAGAAATATATAAGATAGACTTTTCAACTATCATTATTACTACTATCATAGGTTTACAAGTAATGAGTTCTCGAATAAAAGAGACTGAAGGTGTTGGATTTGATTCTCAAACATGAGGTTATGGATACTTACCACTGAAAGGCCTCATACTAGTGTGGTGCGCGCTACTTATAAGTAGTATATGACGTGAGTGTCAACGTAATGTCTGGCAGCAGAAGATGGGGGAAGATCAAGAAACGAAGAGTGGGAACACAATGGAATTTGTATGAAACGCATAAATAGTGGTGAAATGTCAGACAATGGATTGATATTTTGCAAATGAACGATTTACGATATGGTTTTCCTATTTTACTGAGTAACTCTGTAATTTTCGTTAAATACAATTCGGTTACCCTCAGCTGTGTTCTCCTTCACTACACTAGGACAAGTTGACCACCCAGTACCCTAAGGTTTCCGATTTTAGCTTAACTAAAATCAATACGTGATTTTAGTTGATTGATACTGATTTTTAAGCCACACAACATTTTTTTTTTTATCAAAAACTGTCAACACATTCTCAGTCTTTAAACTATTAAAAATATCATTAGAGTTCTTTTAAAAAAAAATAACCACATTTATTAGGTAGGATAGGATATTATGATTTTAATCGATTTTTTTCCTCCTTGTTTGAATATTTATTTATAAATTTGAAAAAAAATTAAAATTAAAATTACCATGTATTAGTTAGTTTTGTTTCTTTCTTTCTGACTTGATAAAAGAAATTTTTGCGTGATTTATTTCATTTTTCACAAAAAAAATTGTCATTATTTTTGTTAAAACAAAAAAATAGAAAAAAAATACATTTACAATGATTATTAATTTCAATTTTAACATTATTGGATGAAGAGAAAAAGAGGAAAATCATTGGACATTGTACACTGAATGATTATTTTTTTTTTCAAGTTGACAGACTAAAAAAAATTGAGTAAGACAGAGAAAAAAAGACAAAGGTAAAAATTTTGCAATGAATTTATATGTTTTGATATTGTCTTTTGATTTTTTAGTCAGTCAGTCAGTCAGTCTTTTTGTTTTACAGTATACTTCTCATTTCAATCATGTTGTAGTGAAGGAGAACACAGGTCGGGCAACCGGATTGTATTTCACGAAAATTACAGAGTTACGCAGTAATAAAATAGGAAAACCATATCGTAAATTGTTAATTTGCAAAATATCAGTCCATCATCATATCAAACTGGACTGTTCCTGTTGCAAAACATCAATCCATTGTCAATATTCATGCGTTTCATACAAATTCCATTGTGTTCTAACTCTTCCTTTCTGTTGATCTTCCCCACATCTTCTGCTGCCAGACATTACGTTGACAATCACGTCATATACTACTTATAAGTAGCTCGCACCACAAATCTTTTTGTTTTACAGTATACTTCTTATTTCAATCATGTCAGTTGCGTGATTGTATTAAGTTATTTGACTGAAAGTATGAAAAAGTATGATGATGGTTCGTGTGAATGAATGGACAAGTGATTAGTGGATTTAGTGTGCTGTTAGATTTATTATGGTGATGTTTCGTTCTCTGAGATGGATATTTTGGTTGTGAAGCTTTGACTGTCCTTCTGAATTGCGACAACATCAGCACAAACTTCAGAGAGAAGAAGTAAAGTATTCGAAATTCTCTACGTTTGAGACAGGAATCAAACAACAGTCTATCATTCCTGGATATACTAATCACCAGAACTAACGCAGGAAAGCTAGAAATTCAAGTATTTCGGAAGCCAACCTATACAGAATTAATTCTCAACTACAGTAGCAACAACCGAAGAACCCACAAAATCAGCTGCGTACAAACTTTGTTCAAGAGAGTGAAGACACACTTCAGCACATATGAAGCACTAAAAAACGAGGAAAATCATCTTGTTACCATCTTCCAAAAGAACGGCTATCCATGCAACTTCATCAAAAAACATCAACCGAAATCGTCAGAAGAAAGCGAAATCAAGCAAAGAAACCAATAAAAACGGATCATCCTGCCATACATCAGCGACATATCGGAGCATACAGCACAACTACTGGGACCGTTTGGAATAGGTGTGGCACACAAACAAACACAATCAATTCAATTAATCCTATGTAGAACAAAGGAAGGAAAACCAAATATCATCTAGAAAATAAATTGCTCAGATTGGGAAAAACACTAAATAGGACAAAGTGGACGTCCTCTTCAGCTTCGTTTACGTGAACACCAATTATCAGTCAAACGCCACAACAATTCTTCGCTTATATCATCAATACATACGGACAATTATGAACATACATTCGATTGGAACAATGTAGAAATACTGGATAGTGGGAACACAAAGAACCCTAAATAATTTTTAGAAGCTTGGCACTCATGTCAATCAGCAATCAACAAACATATCTAGATTGACCCAATTTGTCAACCAGTCAGGAAAATCATATACAAACATTAGATCAAGAAACAGATCAAAAGAGGGATACAATCAAATCAAAGGTGCAAACAACGACAGGTTTAAGGTCAACAGCAATCAACAAGCTACAAGTCAAACCTGGAAAAATTCGAGAATACTTCACTTCTTCTACCTGAAGTTTATGCTACTGATGATGTCGCAGTTCAGTAGATCAATGAAAGCTTCACAACCGAAATATCCAGCTCAACGAGAGAACCAAACACCACCACCACCATAATCATCCACCTGAGCTACAAATTTCCCCACACTATCTCAAGATTGGATTTATACTACTTGTGAATAGCTAAGTATGCTTAACACAAATTATTCAAAATAGATTATTATTGTGTGTGTTTAACTAAATTTCGTAAAATCTGTTTTCATATGGGATGAAACGCTGCATATGAAACGCTGAAATATTTAACGATTTCCTGTGGAATCTAAATCTTCAGCATAATTTCCGATTTATTCCAATAATTCCATTTGAAATGGGCTTATCCATATAATAATAAGTAATTCATAAGTAAGATTTTTTTTTCCTGTATATAACTAGATTATTCTTCTTTTTTTGTAGGCTGAAAAATTATGAAAACCTACATGTTTTCAATATTTATATATCCTTTTATATTATTATTATGATTATAACAATCTACATATTCGGATTGTCTGTCTGTTTTCTATTTCTTTATCAGCAGCTTAGGTTTGTTTATTCAATTAGTTAGTTATCGGATATCATCTCTCTCTCTCTCTCTAGGGAAATAACAAACAACAACTAAGCTGTAAAAACAAACAAACAAACAGTGTTATTCATTGGTTATTGGTCTAATGTAAGTAAGTAAGTAAGTAAGTGTAAATTGAACATGTAACGTTATTTTCAATTAGGCGATAGGATAGAAAATGTTTTGTTTTTATTTAAGTTTTTACTGTTATCGTTACATCGATTTAAAATCGATTTACCAAGACTCACCTATCCTATCCTATTGAACACACATAGATTTATGAATATTTTTGAGTTAAAAAAAATTAAGTAAGTAGTATGTAAATTTAAAAATTGAAGAAAAAAAATAATAATAACTTTTAGGGAAAGTTTTTAATAATAATTAGTTTTTTGGTTAGTTGTGAAAATTGAATTAGTGAATATCATCTATCTAATCATTTCATTTTTTTTTTGAAGAGAGTAAAAAAACAAAGTTAATTTCCATCGATTCTTATCATCTGTTTACCATTAATAAAATTTTTTTATACCAAATTAATCATGGATGTTGATATACTTATTAGGAGTACGAAGGCAGGTGGTTAGCAATGAATTTATGTGTGTCATGATTTAGCGAAATTCTTACTTACTTACTTACCTACTTACGCCTGTTACCCCCAATCGAGCATGGGGCGCCCACCAGTTTTCTCCAACAAACTCTGTCCTGGGCTTCCTTCTCCAGTTCTGTCCAATGTTTTTTCATTCCTCTCATATCTTTCTCTATTTCACGGCGTAATGTGTTCCTTGACATTCCTCTTTTCCTTTTGCCTTGAGGGTTCCATTTGAGGGCTTGTCTCGTGACGCATTTCGGTGCATTTCGTAGTGTGTGTCCTATCCACTTCCACCACTTCTTCCTGATTTCCTCCTCCACTCGAATCTGGTTTGTTCTCTCCTACAGTACGTTTTTGCTGATTTTATCTAGCCAACGAATCCGAAGTATTTCGTGTAGACAACTGTTAATGAATACTTGTATCTTCTGGATGATGGCTTTGGTAGTTCTCCATGTTTCCGCTCCATACAGTAGAACTGTCTTGACATTTGTATTGAAAATGCTGATTTTGGTTTTGGTTGAAAGTTGTTTGGAGTTCCAGATATTTTTCAACTGTAGAAATGCAGCCATTGCTTTGCTAATCTGCGCCCTCACATGTTGCGAAATTCGGCAAAGTAAAACTTGCAAGAATTTTCGCATTATTTTGTCAAAGAAACGCTTATACAAAGATGTTTCGTAAAAAACCCTTCAAAACGTATCGATAATCTATCAACTGTGAAGTTACGTCAGATAGAAACAGGAACTTGGATTTTAAAATTAAATGTTCCAGAACAAAAGATGCCAACGGAAATGATAAACAGAAACTCCGCTTGAAAGTGTATTTGATCGAACGAAGAATTTTCATTCAGTGAATGAATGAAGGAAATGAAAGATTGATATAAATCGAAATCGCTTGATATCATGAACTGACAAATTGTTTCACTTTTACTGTCACTGAAACTTTTATCCAGAGACAATAAATATGACACAGTATAACGAAATCTTTAGTGAAATGATGTTATCATGGCCAGATAAAGGTTCATGTGTTGTTCTAATGAAGACAGATGATTATATTGCTAAGGTGAAGTCCATTTCAGGACGATCATATGAGATTCAATGGAGAGAAAAGTAAGAAGGACTTGATATTCTGTTATAGTACACAATCACTATGAATCTCAGGTAAGTTACAATGGGAAATTGGAGTTTCGCTCTTAGAGAAGTCATCGGTGGATTGTTTATATAGATACTAATAGATACCGAGGCGTAATAACCAAAAAGAACAGTAAGAAGTTTGATTTTGGTATATTGTGAATACTAATTCAAGTTTTTGGCTGGAACACAAATTAGAGTTTGAACAAAGCTTATTATTTTGTTACCGTATTCTGTCAGTCTTTTTGAGCTAATTAAATTTTACTACTTATTAGTAATAAGTAGTTCAAATAGTAACGAATCATTTATTACTCTTTACCGCATATAACGAACTGCTTATCCTCATCAGAATATTTCTTAATCCCTTAACTTTCTGAAATTTTGCTTATATTGAACAGTTTATCAGTTTTAAAAAAATAGAGAACTCTCTACTGATGGTTCCAGAAAAACATGACTTTTTTTTATCATCAAATGAGACATAATGACATGTTTTGTTTATTTGTAATGATGTATGCTAAATAAAAATCTAAATGGATATCTCATTTACTTTGATCAAAACAATGGAATATTTTGTCTTCGATTTTTATTGGATATGATCAAGGTTATAAAACAATTTTTTCAACTTCAAATTATTTTGCTAAAAAATTAGCGTTTTTTAGCAAGTTAGTTTTCTACGAGATGGGGCAGCTAACCCACCTCCTAATTTATCCAGGCTTGAGAGAGGCAGTAGCCCTAGACGGGATCCAGGTGGAGTTATGAAGGCACTGATTGGAAACCAATACCAAATTCAGAATATTCAATACAAATTTCAAGACAATTCTACTGTATGAGGTGGAAAATTGGGGAACTATGAAAGCCATCATTAAAAATATACGAGTGTTTATTAACATTTGTCTACACAAAATACTTCGGATCCGCTTATCCGTTGGCCAGACACTATCAGCAACAATCTACTTTGGGAGAGGACAAACTAGATTCCAACAAAGGAAGGAATCAGGAAAGTGTGGTGGATGTGGATAGAACACACGTTGAGGAGAGCACTCAGATGCGTCAAAAGACAAGCCCTCATATGAAATCCTCAAGATGAAAGGAAAAATGGTAGACCAAAGAACACAGTGTGTTATTGATTGAAGGCAGAAATGAAGATAATGAAGAACAGTTGGACAGAACTAGAAAGCGAGGAGGCCCAGGATAGATAAGGTTGAAGAATGCTCGTTAGCAGCTTATGCTCCATTAGAGGTTACAAGCGTAAATAGGTAAGTAAGTAAGTGCATAAGTGCATAAGTAAGTAAGTAAGTAAGTAAGTAAGTAAGTAAGTAAGTAAGTAAGTAAGTAAGTAAGTAAGTAAGTAAGTAAGTAAGTAAATAAGTAAGTAAGTAAGTAAGTAAGTGCATAAGTAAGTAAGTAAGTAAGTAAGTAAGTAAGTAAGTAAGTGCATAAGTAAATAATTAAGTAAGTAAGTAAGTAAGTAAGTAAGTAAGTAAGTAAGTTGAATATCATTCATAACTAACAACTGAAGTTGCTTAATTCATGCATATATAAATATATATATATATATATATATATATATATATATGTTAGACAGATCACGTATATTATTGGTAATACTCAAAACTAGATGTGAAAACTTAGTGTTTTTTTTGTACCCATTTATTCTGATTAGATGATAATCTTAGTCTCTTTGGGAATAGTTCATTTCAAACGAGATATTCATAGATTATGTGTGTGTGTGTTTGTTTTTTGAGAAATAAAAGAACAAATTGTCTGTAATGCTCTTTTTTCGTTTCGATTCATTTTATGAATGAATGATTATCATTGAATGAAAGATACTACTTGAATTATGTGAAGTATACTAACTATAATGATTGATACCTTTTTGATAATCAGACATGTATTATTCATTTTTAAAAAAAAATTAAAACTAGTTTATTCAAACAATAATAATAGTAATAATAATAATGCGATTAAACATAAATGTTCAATTTTAGATACACATGAAATGAAAATTGAACAAATAACGATTTGTTTAAAATGAACAATTGTTTCATGAAATAATAAATAATAATCAAAATATCCTAAGAGAAAGATTTTTGTAAGTCGAATTCTATTGGTCAATTCCTATTGGTCAATAAATAGTATGGTCGTCTTAGCTATCAATATCACTTACTTTAATATTGTTTCCTATTGGTCGACCTTACTGTATGAATAAACACGCATTATCTGTAACGTCTTATGATTCGGACACAGATCCTTAGTCCGGGATCATGATTCTCTTCTCTGGACTCGGACCTTGTAATTATTTCTGAATGCTTGTAGAATACATGTTCTACTTCATATCAAGTCTTGTCTTCTTTTACTCAATTGGGGGTTAGGACAGTTGGATTAGAGTATAGCCTGTCGTGTCGCCGGATCGTCGATCCTCGCTCTCGTTTACTGACTAAGGTAAACTCGTGAATAATTCAAGTATATCAAGTTGACGTGTTTACGTGTATACGTTACAATCACTAAGGCAGTTGGTGCATCTGAATATCTGTAAAGAAATGGAGTTAACTGTTACAATACTCATTAATAGAGACTAATTATAGTGTATGATAGTGTCAATGATTGCGGATAGCTGTGTTTAATGTTAACAATGAGTTTATTAACACCTTAAACTGGAACTAAGTGTAACCTTTTTCATTCAAACAAACATTCAATGAACAGATATAAAATAGGAAATAAAAGTAATCATAATAATAAATACAACGGGTGATATTAGCCTAAATAAGTAATTTCTATGCTTGCATAATACTCTTACTGACACCTGTCATCCTCAATGGAGCATAGGCTGCCGACCAATATTCTCCAGCCTACTCTGTCTGCCGCCTTACTTTCTAGTTCTGTCCAATTATCGTTTATTGTCCTCACGTCTGTCTTCAATCATCAACACACTGTGTTCTTTGATCTACCATTTTTCCTCTGGTCTTGAGGACTCTTGTGAGGGCTCGTGTTGTGACGCATCTGAGTGCTCTCCTCAACATGTGTTCTATCCACTTCCACCACTTTTTCCTCATTCCTTCCTTTGTTGGAATCTAGTTTGTCCTCTCCCAAAGTAGATTGTTGCTGATAGTGTCTGGCCAACGGATAAGCGGATCCGAAGTATTTTGTGTAGACGAATGTTAATAAACACTCGTTTATTTTTAATGATGGCTTTCATAGTTCCCCAATTTTCCACCTCATACATTTGAACTGTCTTGAAATTTGTATTGAATATTCTGACTTTGGTATTGGCAACCAGTTAGTGCTTTTGAGTTCCCTGTGCTCTTCAATATCCTTTTAAAAATATAATTTGTGTTAGATTACACACTTAGAAATTATTATGGATGATATTCTTTACCGATTTATCTCAGTAGTATCGATCAATAAGCAAAAAACACGTAAAACAGGAATAGAATAAGGACATTTTTAACATAAACTACTTACCAATACGTTTTAATCTTCGTAGATCACTCTCACTTTGGGTATCATCAGAAGTTGGAGAACAGAATTATCTTTCTTTGATGGGATTCTCTGGTAGTAGTACACTTTAGAGATAGGATCTAGAATCTTTAGTTGTTTTTTAGGCTTAAACATTAGAACGTTTTAATCAGAATCCAATGATATAGTAAGAAGACTATCGTTCTCTGAAAATGTTTGGACTGGATCAGTCATTAATTCACACTAGAACTTTGAGAGTATTTTAAAGTAAGTCACTAGTGAACTGAATATTGTAGTTTAGTTGAAAGGAATTTGTGGAGATTGATTTAGTTTGTATATGGTATACTGTAATAATAGTGTGGTGCGAGCTACTTATAAGTAGTATATGACGTGAGTGTCAACGTAATGTCTGGCAGCAGAACATGGGGGAAGATCAAGACAAAGGAAGAGTCAGAACACAATGGAATTTGTATGAAACGCATGAATAGTGAAAATGGATTGATGTTTTACAACAGGAACTGTCCATTTCGATATGATGCACTGATATTTTACAAATGAACGATTTACGATATGGTTTTCCAATTTTACTGAGTAACTCTGTAATTTTCGGTAAATGCAATTCGGTTGCCCCACCTGTGTTCTCGTTCACTACAATAGTAGTAATCTAATTGAGATCAATTCATGAGGTATAGAATTGACGCATTTAAAATTATCAATCAATCATTGTTAGACCAACATTAGAAACCTAGAAGCACTGAAAGACGGCCGTTTTGCCCTGGTCTGGGACTCATCAGTGGCAGTGTACATCCACAGCTCCTGCACCTTACAGGATTCGAACCCAGGACCTTCGGTCTTGCGCGCGAACGCCCAACCTCTGGACCAAATGGTCTGCATCCAACAGTGTTAACGCCTATCTCTGATTGATCTAGGGATTTAGCGCAACCTCATCCATTTTGTCTTTCGTAGTTGTTACACCCCGACAGGTTTGAAAAAGAAGAATAGAATTTACAAAAAATAAACCATTCTCTTTAAAACTTCTGAAATCGAGATCATGATCGAAATCATTAGTTTTTATTATCAAACTGAAATAACATGTAGTTGATGTTTGTTGTACAAAGATTTGTTGCTTAGATAATTTTTTTTTTTACAAAAAATTCAATTATCGGATAGTATTAAATAACGTAATTTATTTCAAGTACTAATATCGATCGATCAGGTTGATAAATTGGCCATTAGTTTAAGTGATTGCGATTTGTCGCATTAAACACTTTCATTTTAAGCGAACTGGTTTTAAGCAAATCGGCAAAAATATTCTCAAACTAGTTTGTGTTTTAGATACTGTGAATCAATCATACATTTTAATTTGTAATTCTAAGGCAACTGTGATATGCTCAAGTCCATTGATATGTTGTAGTGCGCGCTACTTATAAGTAGTATATGACGCGAGTGTAAACGTAATGTCTGGCAGCAGTAGATGGGGGAAGATCAAGAAAGGAAGAGTTAGAAAACAATGGAATTTCTATGAAACGCATGAATAGTGAAATAAATGTCAGACAATGGATTGATGATGGATTGAAGATTTGCAAATTAACGGTTACGATATGGTTTTCCTATTTTACTGAGTAACTCTGTAATTTTCGGTAAATACAATTCGGTTGCCCTCACCTGTGTTTTCCTTCACTATAATGCTTGAATGCTATTACGAGTTCACTTTAGTCGGTAAACGAGAGCGAAGATAAATAATTCAGTGACACAATAGGCTATCCTAATCTGAGCGTTCCAAGGTACCGATAAGTAGAGGAACAAGTCTTGATTAGACGTAGAGAATTGTATTCTACAAGAACCTAGGAAATATGAGGTTGACAATTACGCAAATTGAGTTTATTTATACAAGATAGAAACGTCCTTGGTGAGAGCCACAAAAAAAGCGTACTAGAATAATCCATCAACCAATATCAACAGTCAAAGATTTTCTCAGTGGGAAATGTAAGCTGAAGGTCAGCTGAGCAGCTCATACGCGAAAACATAAAATCCAAAATTAGGACGTTTTATCAAGTGAGTTCTAGGGACCAAACGTCCCCGACAAACTGATTATTTACCACTTTGTTCGGAGCTTTTCATACGGTAATCTCAATCAAAGTCAACATTACAAATAATCTATCCATGAGTTGACTGATAGTCAATATGATGAAGTAAAGCAACCTTATTTTTTCAAATTAAATTAAACAAAACTAATAATACTTGGGAATGATTCAGTTAAGTATGTTAGACAAAGTACATCAGAAACTGATAATACTTTACTGACATACTTTGCTTACGCCTGTTACCCGCAAATAGAGCATAGGCCGTCAACCAACATTCTCCCACCTACTTTGTTCTGGCTCATCATTTCCAGTTCTACACAAATGTTGTGTCATTTTTACTCATGTCTGTCTCAATTTCTGAAATGATTGAAGGGAATCGGCGTCATGATGATGCGTTTCAATTAATAATCAACGGTACTGAATAGTAATTGACCAAGAATCCTAGTTGGAATTAGACAGAAAGGCAAGTTCAAATCTTCTGTATAATCATATTGTCTTAGAAACTGAACAAACCCTGGTCATTTTTGAAATAATTATATGACAATTATTTGAGGTACAGAGATATAATTTACAGGTTTCGGGGGGGGGGGGGTAGATATTATGATAGAAGGGGACTGGTTTAATTATCTTTTTGGGATGTTAGATCCCCGAAATTCGTTTGATAAATGCCTTATTTTGGTTTTCACGTTTTCCAGCATGGGCTGGTCAGTTGACCTTGAGATTTCAATTCCCACCAGGAAAATCCATTGCTATGATTGGTTGCTGTGTATTTTAGTGTGTTATTTTCGTAACTGTCTCAAGGACGTTTCTATGTTGTATAAATGAACGAGAGTTGTAAGTTTGATTGTACTGTGACTGCTGCGTGGTTGTAGAATATACTTTATACGCTTACAAAGTCTTTATACTCGCTTTGGGGATTCAAGGTAGCCTACCTGGACGCTGGTTTATTGTCTCGTTCGCGTTTATCTACTAAGGTAAACTCGTAATAGCCTCAAGCATACTTAGTGACGAACTTATCATTATCCTAGAAAAAAGCCGAAAATCTATCAGTAGACAGTAAAAAGCGGTATACTTTCTTTCAATTTACAGTCAATTAGGAAAAGATTTAAACGTGATAATTTTCAAATTTAGATGTTGAGAGTTAATATAACAACAAATGGTAAAACACTTAAAACATGGAAACTCAATAAAAAAACTAAGATCCTAACATACTGGATATACGGTACGGTTATCTTAGACAGGTAGAATGTGGAATTAATTTAACAACTGAAGTGAATGAACTCTAAATCCACAAAGAACAAGTGCTTTTTTTAGGCACTAGACTATGAAATAACAAAATAAAAAAGTATGCTACTTATTCTTAATAATAAGTAGTATAATTTAGTAACTTTAAAAAATGGGCATTTTGTTGTCTACCTTTTCTTTCATGCTATACTGACGTTGTTATAAAAAACTATATTCCGTTTAAGAAGAGTTTCTTAACCGTTAACAACCCATTCTTAACTACATATAGAGAGATAATTATTATCAAGTTGACAAATGAATGAGCAAGTTGAACTAACTGAATTATCAATGAAATGTAACTTACTAATGACATCATCTAGCAGCCTCTGCAGCAGCAGTAGGTCTCAACATACATAAACGGAAAAGCAAAATTCTCTGATGCAACACAACATGCACCAACCAAATCAATCTTCATGGAGATGCCTTGGAGGACATTAACACTTTTACATATCTGGGCAGCATCATCGACGAGAAAGGTGGATCGGACGCAGATGTGAGGGTGCGGATTGGCAAAGCGAGGGCTGCATTTCTACAGTTGAAAAATATCTGCAACTCCAAACATCTCTCAACCAAAACCAAAATCAGCATTTTCAATAAAAATGTCAAGACAGTTCTGCCGTATGGTGCGGAAACTTGGAGAACTACGAAAGCCATCATCCAGAAGATACAAGTATTTATGAACGGTTGTCTACACAAAATTACTTCGGATACGTTGGTCAGACATTATCAGTAAGAACATACTGTGCGAGAGAACAAACCACATTCCAGTGGAGGAGGAAATCAGGAAGAAGCGATGGAAGTGGATAGGACACACATTGCGGAAAGCACCTAACTGCGTCACAAGACAAGTCCTCAATTGGAAGCCTCAAGGCAAAAGGAAAAGAGGAAGGCCAAGCAACACATTACGCCGAGAAATAGAGAAAGATATATGAGAGGAATGAACAAACATTGGACAGAACTGGAAAGGGAAGCCCAGGACAGAGTTGGTTGGAGAAAACTGGTGGTTGACCTATGTTCGATTGAGGGTAACAGGCATAAGTAAGCAAGTAAGTAATGACATCATCTATTCGACTGGTTTGATTTGAGTATCAATTCAGTTTTCATTGGAAAAACCATGTGATAAAAGTTTCATATTTTGACCACTGACAAAGATCTACTCTACACTAATGTATGCCATAATTTTACTAATGGAATTTCAGCACTCATGGAAATTGCATTTAACTATTTACATTATGGGTTTGTGGAGGTTGTTGAGTTACATTTTTTTGAAATCATGATTCACTCATTGTTAGACCCTGATTATAAACCTGGAAGTACTGGACGGCCGTTTTGTCCTTGCACGGGACTCATCAGCATTGTTAATCTTACACTTCGCATGATTCGAACCTAGGACCGTCGGTCTTACGCGTGAACGCTTACCCTCTGGGCCATTGAGCCCGTATCTATGGTGTTTATGTCAAAATTCAACCAATTCACGGTCTTGCATGACCTCATAAACTGTCTTCGATGAGCACTGCTTCACATCCAAACCAATGACTTTGGTCTTGCATGCGAACACTTAACCTCTGGGCGACTTAGTCGGAACTCAGCAGTGTTAATGTCTAACCCTTATCAATCTAAGGATTTCTGTGTGAGCTCACCCATTGGTTGTCAGTAATTAATGCATACACTCATCAAGATTGAACTCCACTGGTTGCATTTTCTTACTAGAACTCCGAGGAGAATTTCCCCATGAAGCTAGTCTTTACGGAACACGTTATCTGATTTTTCATGATAGATTTAAGGAGATTGTTGTTCATTTTAATGTCAAAAGATTGTCAGTAAATTAGAAATGATCAGTGTTACTTACTTAAATACGCCGGTTAACCCTAATGGAGTACAACCCACCGACCAGCATTCTCCAACCTTCTTCATCCTAGACAATAATGAATGATCAATGTTAACTTTCATCATTAAAGTGAAAATAAAGCAGGACTTTCTGTTCATTGAATTCAACATCCTAATACCGAAATATATTTCATTATTGTCATCGATTATTATTTACAAATCAATATTCTTTATTTCTACAGTTTAATATTTTCATTTCAACATAAAATTTCAGTTTACATAAATTTTTATTCTGGATTATAAATGAGAGAGTAGTATTGATTGTTTGTTCCATGACCTTGACTTTATTTAATCCTTGAATAATCAGTACAATGTTCAATAAAAAAAATCATTCATATTATTTAGATTAAATATTTGTTTTAAATTTTAAAAAAAATGACAGCTTTAATTCATAACTTGTTCTTGATTGACTGACTGACTAGTCAGTATTTCATCTATATCACCTCATTACTTATACTGTAGTGAACGAGAACACAGGTGGGGCAACCGAATTGTATTTAACCAAAATTACAGAGTTACTCAGTAAAATTGGAAAACCATATCGTAAATCGTTCATTTGCAAAATATCAGTTCATCATATCGAACTGGACTGTTCCTGTTGTAAAACATCAATCCATTGTCACTGTTCATGCGTTTCATACACAAATTCCATTGTGTTCTAACTGTTCCTCCTTTCTTGATCTTCCTCCATCTTCTGCTGCCAGACAAAACGTTTACACTCACGTCATATACTACTTATAAGTAGCTCACACCACAATACTTGAAAATAAAATATATCTTATTCTAATTAATCATAATACTGAATGAAAAAAACGAAATAAATATATCAGACAAAAGTTCCAAATGCAAATCAAAAATTTTTATAATTTGTTTAAGTTACTACTGACTTAGCAATCAATAATAATTTCATATTGGTTAGTACTTACTTACTTACTTACGCCTGTTACCCCCAATCGAGCATGGGGCGCCCACCAGTTTCCTCCAACCAACTCTGTCCTGGGCTTCCCTCTCCAGTTCTGTCCAATGTTTGTTCATTCCTCTCATATCTTTCTCTATTTCTCGGCGTAGTGTGTTCTTTGGCCTTCCTCTTTTCCTTTCACCTTGAGGGTTCCATGTAAGGGCTTGTCTAGTGACGCAGTTAGGTGGTTTACGCAGTGTGTGTCCTATCCAATTCCACCGCTTCTTCCTGATTTCCTCCTCCACTCGAATCTGATTTGTTCTCTCCCATAGTAAGTTGTTGCTGATGGTGTCTGGCCAACGAATACGAAGTATTTTGCGTAGACAACTGTTGTTCATAAACACTTGTATCTTCTGGATGATGGCTTTCGTAGTTCTCCAAGTTTCGGCTTCTTACAGTAGAACTGTCTTCACATTTGTATTGAAAATTATGATTTTGGTTTTGTTTGAAAGTTGTTTGGAGTTGCAGATATTTTTCAACTGTAGAAATGAAGCTCTTGCTTTGCCAATCCGCACCCTCACATCTGCGTCCGATCCACCTTTCTCGTCGATGATGCTGCCCAGATATGTAAAAGTGTTAATGTCCTCCAAAGCATCTTCATCAAGAGTGATTTGGTTGGTGCATGTTGTGTTGCATCGGAGAATTTTGCTTTTTCCTTTATGTATGTTGAATATTGGTTAGTGATTTACTAAAAAAAAATGAATCCACTCAGGTCTTAGCCAAAATTCATGACTATTGGAGTTTGATCATGTTTAAAGTAACATAAGTATTACTGTCATGTATGAGTACATTACAATGAATCTCTAAAGAGTTCATTGATATCATGAATCAATCTTCACAATTATCGTAAAATATGCTCACTAGTGAGTGACTAGTAGCTTTGTGTGGAAATTATCGGAGTTCTAGTAAGAAGACATGACCAGTGGAGTTCAACGGCGTTAGATGCAAGGCAGTTAGTTACCCACCGACGGCAATAGGTGATGTTGTAGAAAAACCCTCGACCCATCAGAGTTAGACATTAACATCATTGGATGTCGGCTCAGTGATCTAGAGATTAAGAGATCGCATGTAATAAAAAAGATCCTGCGTTCGATTATGGGGTGCGGGGTTCGTGTATACGCACTGTTAATGAGTTCCATACGAGTTAGAAATGACCGTTCAGTGCTTCTAGGTTTCTAATGGTAGTCTAACAATGATTCATTCATTATTTCGATGAAATTTAACAATCTCCATAACTGTATGATGAAGTCTATATTCTGATAAATAATAAAGATATCCGAGTTGCTTTACAACATTTGATTAACACTGACAATGTTCCCAACCGTAGCTGCTACCTTGACGTGGTGGTCGGGCCTCACTATCGTGATGACCCAGCCGAGCTATACTGGCTGGAAAATATGTTCCTCAAGGTTCTACCATGCCAGTTCGGTCAATTGGAGAACGATCAGACTAAAAGCAGCTACTCAAGGTCTGAGGGTGAAGTCGTACTGCTGACTACTGCAGAGGGGTGTGACAGCAGTAAGCTGTTCCCCTCGGATAACCAGCATCTGCAACGATGCTGCCCTCTCACAAGGAAGGAAGGGTTAGAAAAGGTCGACCCTAAAAATATCACACCTCACCCTACCTCACGGATTTCAGTCTCCGGCGGTAAGGGTGCCCACTAGGGGTTTTCAAGAGCGGAGCTAATAATCAAAAAACCCTTCATAAACAGGCCGTTCGTGACCGACCTCAAGCAGTTGTCTCTTGGGCTCTGCAGTCACGCTCCCAGGTCTCTAAGACCAACACTAATCGATTTTCCTTTTCAGGTTCCTCAAGAAACAACCTTCCACGGTGTGGGCAGCCGGGAAGTGATAACCGCCCTCATACCCGTAACAGCACGAGAGACCAAATCGGTCAAAATCAAATCCTTCCTACACCCCCTAATACCTCTCTTATCTCCACGACTAACTCTTCTCACATTCCTTTATCACAGTGCACAGCTAATGCAAACGATGCGAGTTCACGGAACGTCATTCCTGGTCTCTTAACCTCGCTTTAGACTACATGTTGGAGCATTTAAGGTACGGACATAGTGTCGAATAAAGCAACAGGCATCATTAGCTAGGACTTTAGAATCTCGTGCCATCGATGTATGCTGCGTCTCGGAAACGCGCATACAGGATCCAAATAGCATCATTCACTTGATCTCACCATGTCAAGATGAAGAAGCAGCTCGATTTACCCTTCGTGTATCTGATAGCCGTGATGCTGCCTCCAGGGGTCTCGCTGGTGTAGGTATAGGATTGATTCGTAGGGCAGAACAATCTCTCCTAGACTGGATCGCTGTAGGTAGTCGTTTGTGCGCCCGTCCGACTAAAAGGGACCGTAAGGATTCGAAAGGATAGGGACACTCGTCGTTGCCTCTTCGTCATATCAGCCTACGCCCCCACTGACTGCAGTCCAGACAATGTAAAAGATGAGTTTTACAGAAAGCTTTCGGACCTCCTCCAAAAAGGTAAGCACTCTGATATAGTAATAATGGCTGGTGACTTCAATGCTCAAGTAGGCAGGCTAAGCGAAAATGAAAGACACCTAGATGGATGTTATGATGTCGCGGCTCAGAGAACAGACAATGGCGACTGTCTGTTACAAGTATGCTCAGATTACCGCCTATTTCTAGCAAACACTAATCTTAAGCATAAGGAAAAGCATCTGTTGACCTGGCGAGCCCCGAAGTCGTCTCAACGATGAACCCAACCCCTACCGATGGAGGGGTTCGATAGAGGACTGTAAGTGAAATTATCTCAGAAAAGGATGGCTGTATCGTTCACTCTCATTCCGGGAGATAGGATCGATAGGCTGAACACTTCAACTGGCCTTCAGCAACACTTCGGTTACGAATGATATCCAGTCATCCTGAATGGCAGATCGACGTAAGTCCCCCTAGTCTTAATAAAGTTGAAAAAGCGTTAGGAAATCTGAAGCGAGGACAAGCTGCAGATGATAGGGAGTGAACTAGTGATAGGGAGTGAAGTAGTCGAACGTGTAGACCGCTTCACTTATCTGGGGTGTCTCATCAGTGCTGATGGCCTGGTTACTGACAAAATCTCAGCATGGATACAGAAGGCTCGGTTAGCTTTTACCAACCTGCATCACTTATGGCGCAGGCGAGATATCCGTTTGCTAACCAAAGGACGAGTGTACTGTGCAACAGTTCTCTGCGTCCTACTGTACGGATGCGAGACTTGGCCGTTAAGAGGAATTTCGTATGTTACTAGAGTTCGATCACCGAGTGTATCCTGGGACAACCGTATAAGCAATGCTGTCGTTAGGAAATGAGTTCTAGGTAGAGATGGCAAATGAATAGATGAAGTAATGAAACCTCATCAGCTGAGGTGGTTAAGACATGTGTTACGTATGGCCAACCACCGACTGCCTCGAAGAGCTTTGTATTGTGGTGTAGGAGTTGGTTGGAAGAGAGTTAGGGGAGGCCAAACTAAAGCATAGCACAAATCCATGAAGTCATTGACAAGTGGACTGAGCCATATTGGTAGATGTAGACTACCTGGTTGGGGTCCGCGAGACGGTAGTCATCGGTGGTTAGAGACCTTGAATGACATGGCTCAGAATCGTTTGCAGTGGCGCAGGTCCATCCAATCTTTGTGTTCTCTGAAATTCTTAGCTTCTGCATTCCTCATAATCTCTATCTTTCTCCTTCGAAAATTTTCTTACTGAATTATACTTCTCGAATCAAATCTTCGCTCCCTGATCTTCTCCATTACTGCTAATACTTCTATTATTGCAATCACTGTTGGATTTGAACTGACAGTTGCGTCTCTGTGCTGATGGGGTATGGCAACCTGAACTGATGTACTTACGTACGCAGTTCTGAGTTGTATTTGTCTGTCTGTCTGACAATGTTATGAACGTCTGCAAATTATTTAGACATTATCTAACTACTTACTATGTTTGTCAGTAGTCTATTGTTGCATTGAATAATCTCAGTTTTAGTGAAAGGAATTTGAGTAGATTGGTACAACATTTATACATTTATACATTTACAACATTTATAATTTAAATCACTTTTGAAAATCTAGAGGTACTAAATGGGCGTTTCGTCAACAGCGACTTAACAAAGATCCGTTAATGGTTCAAAATTATGCTGAGTCGCTAGAAACGACACAATGAAACTGGAGAACCAAGTATTTGTGAAGACAACCGACACGTACCTAATTATCAACCACAGAAGCAATAACCCGAGAACTCACAAAATCATCTGCGTACAAATGTTGTTCAAGAGGGCAAAGACCGAGGGCAAAAACACAAAGAAAAATACAAAGTGATCATCTTCTGAATGAACGGCTATCCAAGAGATTTCTTAAAAAACATCAACTGAAATCATCAACACAAGCGAAATCAAGTATATGAACAAATAAACGGATCATTCTGTCACATATGAAAGACATATCGGAACTTAAAGCACGACTACTGAGATCATTTGGAATAGGTGTAGCACACAAACCAACAGAATTACTTCAATCAATCCTATGTAAACCAAAGGACAAAATGACAAAGGAAGGAAAACCAAATATCATCTACAAAATAAACAACTGCTCAGACGATGAAAAATACTACATAGGACGAAGTGGATGGCCTCTTCAGCTTCGTTTACGTGAACATCAATCAGGAGTCAAACGCCACGACTATTCTTCGCTTATATCATCAATACATACGGACCGTTATGAACATACATTCGATTGGAACAATGTGGAAATACTGGATAGTGGGAACACAAAGAACGTTAGAGAATTTTTAGAAGCTTGGCACTCAGGTCAATCAGCAATCAACAAACACATTGACATTGACACAATTTAATAACCAATTAGAAAAATCATGTACAGACATACGATCAAGAAACAGATCAAAAGGGGGTTGCAATCAAAACAAAGGTGCAAACAACTACAGGTTTAAGGTCAACAGCAACCAATCAAGATCGAGGTTAACAGAAACAGAACAAGTTACCTGTCATATGTGGAGAAGTTTGAATACTTCACTTACACCTGAAGTTTGTACTGATGATGTTGTTCAGCAGAAGAACAAGGATGAAAGCTTTACACAACCAAAATATCCAGCTCAGAGAACGAAACATTATCACGATGAAGCGTATTTTATTTTTCTTATTTGAATGAATTTATGTCTACACAATAATTGAGTTGTTGTTTCAGTTAGTTTAATATATATATTGAATAATTATTTATAAAAAAAAATAAATTTTAAAGTTTGATTTCAAAAGAATTTAATCTATTTTCTGTTATGATTACTATGAGTTTATTCGTCACAGATGTATGTTAGTTAGGATGTCATGCTACAACTCGAAATCGCTCTCCGACGACTATCCTAAATAAATATGCTCCCGATACTGACTTGCTTTCACCTGTTACCTTCAATGGAGCATAGGTCGCCGATCAGTTTTCTCCAACCAACTCTGTCCTGGGCTTCCCTTTTCAGTTCTGTCCAATGTTTGTTCATTCCTTTCATATCTTTCTCTATTTCTCGGCGTATTGTGTTCCTCGGCCTTCCTCTTTTCCTTTGACCTTGAGGGTCCCAAGTGAGGGCTTGTCCTGTGACACATTTGGGTGCTTTCCACACTGTGTGTATCCCATATACCTTCACCGCTTCTTCTCGTTTTTCTCCTTCACTGCACTCTGGTATGTTCTTTCCCACAGTTCGCTGTTACTCATGGTGTCTGACCAACGAATCCGAAGTATTTTGCGTAGACAACTGTTAATGAATACTTGTATCTTCTGGATGATGGCTTTAGTAATTCTCCAATTTTCCGCCCCATAAAGTTTTGACATTTGTATTAAAAATTGTGACTTTGGTGTGGGTTGACATTTGCTTGGAGTTGGGAATGTCGTTCAGTTGTAGAAATGTAACCGTTGTCCTACCGATCCCCGCCCTCACATCTGCATCAGATCTACCTTGGTTATCGATGATGCCGGCCAGATATGTAAAGGTGTTAACGTCCTCCATTTCATCTCCATCAAGAGTGATTTGTTTGGCGCATGTTTTCTGGTATTGGAGAATCTTGCATTTTCCTTTGTGTAAGTTGAGACCTAATGTTGCCGAGGCTGCTGCTACACTGATCGTCTTCATTTGCATTTGTTGTTGCATATGCGATAGACGTCATAACTCTTCTCAAAGAAGACGTTCTAACTTCCACGGAAGAGTTAAAATGGTTTGAATTATGTTTTATGGTTAGCTTTTTTATGAGATGGGCTCGCCAACCCAATACCAGACCTTCCTCTTTTATCCGAACTTGGGACTGGCATTAGCCCGAGAGGGACTCCAGATCGAGTTAGGCTGTTACGTTACAACTCGAAATTGCCATCCAACGAGTATCTTATGAACTCAACTCAGTGAGCGGTTAGAAAGCATATCCTATACTGTTACTGCTACTACAATCACGTGATTGACTGACCAAATTGCTACTTACTTTCACAACTATGACTTATATCTTCACCGTAAACAGCTTAACTCCACCTGGAGCCCCTCTGGAGCTACTGCCGATCTCAAGCCCGGATAAAGAAGGAGGGTTAGGCATGAAATTGGTGACCCCATCCCACAAAAATCTAACTCACTAAAAAAACGCTAACTAGAAAACACAGTTCAAACAAAAATAAGTGGAACATCTAACAATGATGGCGGAAAAGACTGCAAGAGACGGAAACTTGAGACAATTGTATGATACAACAAAGAAGCTCGCTGGAAACTATCGTAAACCAGAACGACCAGTGAAAAGCAAGGAATGCAAAGTAATCAACAACACTGAACAACAGCGAAATAGGTTGGTAGAGCACTTTAAGGAACTATTGAATCGACCAGCTCCACTGAACACACCCAACATCGAAGCAGCATCCACGGACCTCCCAATTAATATTGGCGCACCTACATTTAAGGAGATTAGTATGGCCATCAGACAAATCAAGAGCGGCAAAGCAGCAGGACCAGACAACATTCCAGCAGAGGCAATGAACGCAGATGTGGAAGCAACTGCGAAAATATTTCACATTCTCTTCAAGAAGATTTGGGATGAAGAACCATTACCCGTTAGACTGGAAAGAAGGATACCTGATCAAAATACCAAAGAAAGGCTATCTCAGCAAGTGTGAGAACTACAGAGGCATCAATCTTCTCTCTCTTAATACCAGGCAAAGTCTTCAACAGGGTATTTTCATACACAATAAAGGATTATCGTAAAAGCCCAACTTCGAGACCAACAGGATGTATTTCGTAAGATCATTCAGTTGTTTAAACTAGTAAAAAGGAAAACCGCAGACGAGTTTGAATCCTACCAACTATTCGATAATCGCTTTCCATATGTTCACCATCATTCAAATAACCAGACAAACTAATTTTTGGTAAACTTAATAAGGTAACCAATAACAACAACAGTAAACAACTTTCAGATGATTAAGAAATAACCATATATGTGTGCTCAAATTCAATCATTATATTAGTAAGAGAATTCAAAAGTAACCAATAAGAAAAATCAATACATGACCTCAGAGTAGAAAATGTTGATGATACATTGGTAAAATATTGATTGATTGGTTGACTGATTGACTGAATATTTGTTCATCCAGTGATTACAATAGTATCCATTAGAAACACGTGAATGGAGAAAGTTTAGGTTCTTTTCTGTCGTTGCCTTTTAGTGTCTTAGTATTTGAATATGTAATGAAAGTATCTATTTGACCATGGAAATGTATGAACAAAAAAGTGTATTCACTGATATATTATATATTTACTCATGATCAATAAATTGTCATCAGTTCTTTCTTTCTAATATGGATAGTAGAGGAAAAATAACATGAAGTCATTGAATATCACAGTTTGGTGTATGGAACTTATTGTCTTTACTGTATGTCTGTATGTGTACGTGTAATCTAGGATGTGTGTATGTGTGTCTGTTTTTGTTGAGTTGACAGAAACAGATCAATACTAGTGTTAGTTAGTGAGTTAGTGAGTGAATGAGTGAGTTATTGATTTGTTTGTTTGTTTGTCTATGTGATTAGTATGAAAAATTAATTTTGATTCAATGCAATATGAACAAGTATTTGACTAGCTATCAATGGATTACGATAAGCTAATAAACCATCACGATTACAACAATTGGCAAGATTCATTGAATTGAGTGTCTGTAAAAATAATAAATGAGAGAAGGGGATATTGAGAGATTGAGAGAAGCAGACATGTAGATTGAAGAGAGAGAGAGAAAGACATAAAGTAGGACATGAGTTTAGTTAGGAAAGTTATTCAGAACTAAACTAAACTCCTAAACAGTATGAATAATCAATGTCCTTGTAGAGTGAGCTACATTTATGAAGAGAACGTGATTGGTGTAATAGAAACATTTATCATTATAACCGATTGTATCAGTGATTGTTTTATTGTACTAAAAAAACACTAAACTTCCTCTTTCTATGACCTTGAGCTTGCTCACGCTTCCTCGGTAGTCTCGTCTGTCAGTTTTAGCCTGATCTCGGTATTATTTCGATAACACGAGAAAGCCAACGAATATATCTTAATTCCAATTACAAGATTTCTGCCTGTGGAAGGATTTTAACTTGGCAATTGGCATTATATAGTCTCAACTGACTATAATTGGTGAGCCCGACGTGATTCGAACACGCAGCCTCGCTGTAACCTTGTAAGAATTTGAATGAAGGAGATTGACGTTTCACAGTGAGGATGGAGCCTACAAACTAATGAGTCACCGTTTTTATTTGCATTACGGGGTTGTGAAGATTGTTAAGTTACACACTTTTGAAACCATGAATTGATCAATGTTAGATCATCAGTAGAAACCTGGAAGCACTGGACGGCCGTTTTGTCCTGGTATGAGACTCTTCAGCAGTGCGCATCCACGACTCCTGCACCCCGCAGGACTCGAACCCAGGACCTTCGGTATTGTGCGAGAACGCCCTAACCGTCAGACCACTGAGCCTGTATCCGATGGTGTTAATGTCTAACTTGATCAACAAATTCACGGAGTTGCGCAACCTCATACACAGTCTTCGGTAGACATTGCCTACACCCGAACAGGTTGAACTTCACTGGTCATGTCTTCCCACTAGAACTCGGAGAAGATTCCTCACGAAGCTAGTCGCTAGTGAGCACAGGTAATTTGCATTACGGGGTTGTGAAGATGCGCACTGCTGAGGAGTCCCATACCGGGACGAAACGGCCGTCCAGTGCTTTCAGGTTTCTAATGGTGGTCTAACGTTGATCGATTCATGGTTTCAAAAATATGTAACCATTTTTATTGTTTTACATTACCGCCTTCGATCAATTCATGATATGGTATAACTAGTTTACAAATACCGTTAATGGTTATCAAAATCACACTGGACATGAATTATCTACGCTGATACCTATACTCTTAAATAGAACTTCGGGAAGTACACCTCGAAGTTAGTCATTATTGAAAATTTGACTATTACTAGTGTAAGGACTCCTTCATAAAAAAACCCTTCACAATAACAATAATGCTAACATGTGAGTTAGATAAAGCAAACATCATCGAGAGAGATTATGTAATTGGCCTCTGTTGTATTCAGATAATACAGTGAATTCTCGTCAGTTGATATGCTTGAATGCTATTACAAGTTCATCTTACTCGGTAAACGAGAGTGAAGACAAAGGATGCAGTGACACAGTAGGCTATTCTGACTTGATTGTTCTCGAGCCTATTAATTATATCAAGAAGTCTTGATAAGGTGTAGAAAGTGTATTCTACAAGCATCCAGAAAATGTGACGCTGACAAGCAGACAAATAGAGCTTATCTATACAATGATAAAATCGTCCTTGTGAGAGCCACAAAATAACACATCAACCATTGAGAGTGAAGGGGATTTTCCGAGTGGTAAATGTAATCTCAGCGTCAACTGATCAGTCCATGCTCGAAAACACGAAATCCAAAATGAGGACCTTTTGTGAGTGAGTTCTGGGGATGCAACGTCCCTAACAAATCGAAAGTGAGATTTGTTGGAAAATATGCGAAAACTTGCTTTCTATCTATCTATCTATCTATCTATCTATCTATCTATCTATCCACACATCTATCTATCTATCTATCTATCTATCTATCTATCTATCTATCTATCTATCTATCTATCAATCTATCCACACATCTATCTGTTTGCCAAACTAGACATTAATTTTATGTTATATTAGATTTGTAGTTTCTTTCGTTGAATTTAGATCTGATCAGTTAAATGTTACTTGTATCTCAATGTTTATTATTCACAAAACAGAACTGGAACCCTAACACCAAACACTTTAAAACATCCATCTGTTTATTTATCAATTTAACATCTGCTAAATTCAAATCATTATAGACTTATCCAATATATATATATATATATATATATATATATATATATATATATATATATATATATATATGAACGCATTCTCCTCTGAATCGGTTTTTTCCAGTTTCTTGTCATTTTGACAGCATTTCTTATTCAAAATAAAAAAAAACCAATGCGAAAACACTAAACACACACACACACACACAAAACAAGCTCAATTTACTTGAATCTCTTCCATTGTTTTCAATGAATTATATTTAATTTGAAATTTATTCAAATCATTCAATGTCCATTGAATGATGCTGTCTAAATTAATTGGAATATTATTTTGTTTTTGAATTAATGCTTTAACGGAATTTAATGCATATTTCAATTGAATTATACCACCACCGAATGAATTCATAATAGTATGTGGTCCACATGTATCCCATAGAAATGTAGTTGGCTAAAATAATGATAAAAGTCAAGAGAGAACAATAACAAAATGAATGCACTTTTATACTCATCATATAAATGTGTGTGTATGTGTGTGTAATGTAATTCAGTATTCATTATTTTATTGAATAAATAAATTGAATAGTTCATATGTAATGTTAACTGAATAAGTTACACATTTTTGAAAGCATGAATTGATCAATGTTAGATCACCATTAGAAACCCGGAAGCACTGGACGGTCGTTACGTCCAGGTATGAGACTCTTCAGCAGTGCGCATCCACGACTCCTGCACCCCACAGGACTCGAACCCAGGACTTTCGGTATTGTGCGCGAACGCCCTAACCGTCAGACCACTGAGCCGGTACCGAACGGTGTTAATGTCTAACTTGATCAACAAATTCACGGAGTTGCGCAACCTCATACACAGTCTTCGGTAGACATTGCCTACACCCGAACAGGTTGAACTTCACAGTGGTCACGTCTTCCCACCACTAGAACTCGGAGAAGATTCCTCACGAAGCTAGTCACTGGTAAGCACAGGTAATGAAAATTGAATAAGTGAATAAGTGTTAACATAGATTAGGAACTTTGCCTAATCTATAGCATTTTATCACAGTTGCTAATGGGTTGCCACTAGTGGTCGATCGATTTGATGATTTCACTAAAGTGATTCAACAATATCTATACAACTCTATCATGCAAATTATCATGTACTCACTAGTGTGACTAGTTCTATGGAGTGCTTGCTAGGTTAGTAGTGTTCACCGAATACAGTAGTGGATGAGATTGCATGCACATAACCATTCATTGACTGATCGAAGTTATTAGATATTATTACCGTTGGGTGCCGAGGTTAAGCGTTCACACACAAGATAGAAGGGTCCGAACTGCTGCAAGTAGCAAGAATCGTGAGTGAGCATTGCTGATGAGTCCCGTGCCAAGACGAATAAAACCATCCAACTCCACCAGGTTTCCAGTGGTGATCAGTTAGTGCTCGATTCATGATTTCAAAGTAAGAAATAGTTTTAATCTTGAGAAAGGTGATTTTATTTTATTTTTGGTGCCATCATCATCACCAACAAAAACACAGAACCGCGTACATACGTATATGAGTTCAAGTTGCCATACCACATTAGCACAGGAACGCAGTTGTCAATTCAAAGCCTATAGTAGTAGGCGTAGTAAAGGTATTAGCAGTAATCGGAGAGCTTAGGATTAGAAGATATTATTTAAGAAGTACAATCTAGTGAAATAAACTTGAAAATAAAAACATAAAGTAATGAGGAATTCAGAGGTTAGGATTTGAGAGAACACAAAGCATGGAATGAACGTGCCTCATTACAAACGGTTTTGAGTCATGTCCCTAACCATAGATTACTAACATCTCGCAGACCCCAACCAGGTAGCCTACATCTACCAACATGACTCAGTCAGTGACTTGTCAGTGACTTCATGCATTTCTGCCATGTTTTGGTTTGGCCGCCCCTAGCTTTCTTCCAACCTACTCCTACGTCGCAAAACATATCTCGTCGAGGCAGTCGGTGGTTAGGCATTCGTAACACATGTCTCAACCGCCTCAATTGATGAAGTTTCAATATTTCATCACTTGATTTGCCATCCCTACCTAGAACTCGTTTCCTAACGATATCATTGCTTATACGGTTATCCCAGGACATACGTGCAATGTTTCGGAGACGCCTATGATCGAATACCAGTAACCTACGAATATCTTCTACTCTGGTTGGCCATGTTTCACATACATGAAGTAGGACGGAGCAAACCAATGCGTAGTACACTCGTCCTTTAGTCAGCAAACGGATATCTCGCCTATGCCATAAGTGACGCAGGCTGGCAAAATGCAGTCAAGCCTTCCATATCCGTGGTGAGATTTCGTCACACACCAGGCCATCAGCACTGATGAGACTCCCCAGATAATTGAAGCGGTCAACATGCTCAACTGCTTCACTCACTATCACTAATTCAGGTGCCGATACAAGAAAATCCTGAAGCAACATTTTGCATTTCGACAGGGAGAATCGCATCTCGAACATGATTTTGTTTACTTGCTCCAGTTATCTAGTATCGAAACATTGTACAAATGATACAAAGTTTATATTGTCATTTAGTCGACCGAATTCTGATATCTATAAGATTCAGAAAACTTAAGCCGTTGATAACTATGCTCGCAAAGATATCATTTGGTGTTACTCAAATCCAAGTGTACGTTTATAAATTAAAATTTAATATTTGTAATCACTGACCATTAGAGAGATCAGGTGATTAACAATGCAAAACCATTCACCTGTAAAAAAGACTATTCGAATTGAATTAACAAACTGACAAAGTAATTATTAAAGGTTTTATGCATGCATGCATGAAAGACCATTCAAAGTAAAATTTTTTTTTTATAGAACAGGTGATTTAGTTAGTAGAAGAAAAAAAACGTTGAAAAATGGTCAAAAAATTCATTTAGTTTTAAACAAAATTTTTTTGGGTTGAACATTTTGATAAAAGTACACATCATTTGAAGAATCGGATATCACAGAGAATAATACAAATGTTTAGACGATTGGACTGTATATGGGGCAGAAACTTGAAGAACCACGAAAGCCATCATCCAGAAGATACAAGTATTCATTAACAACTGCCTATGCAAAATACTTCGGATCCATTGGTCAGACACCATGAGCAACAATCTACTGTTCGGTCATAACTTGTTCATAAATTACGATAGCTCGTTAACTGGTCAAAAGGTAAGCAGATTGATTGTGTTTTTGTATTCTTTACCGTTTTTAAAAATATTATGTAAATATTTTATTTTATTTTTTGAATCAACTTATCTGTATTGAATCTTTTTTTTTACTATCGCTTTGCAATCTAATCGAAAACAATATTGTTCGCTTATAGGTGTTGTTCGAATTTTCACAATGGGAATCTTTAATATCTCTTTGCTATCTGTTTGCCAGCTGAATAAGATTCAACGTCGGGCTTAATTCTTCTTTAGTAGCCACGTTGAACTCGAAGTAGATGTTATGCTCGTCAATTGATATGCTTGAATGCTATTACGAGTTCATCTTACTCGGTAAACAAGAGCGAAGACAAATGATCCAGTGACACGATAGGCTATTCTGATTCGATTGTCCCCTGCCCTGATAACTATATCAAGAAGTCTTGATGAGGCGTAGAAAGTGTATTCTACAAGTATCCAGAAAATGTGTGGTTGAAAAGGACACAAATAGAGTTTATTTATACAAGATTGAAACGTCCTTTGGAGAGCCACAAAATAACACATCAACCATTGAGAGTGAAAGATTTTCCGAGTGGTAGTTGTAATCTCAAGGTCAACTGGTCAGCTCATGCACGAAAACACAAAATCCCACCAGTTTCAGTATATCATCATTAGGCGAACCCCGTTTGTATGACGGCGGTAATTATATGAGCCAAATAGGGATTCGGTTGGATGAGAGAGTTTATTTCAAGCAGTCATTCATGCAGACAGACACGAGAATATACAAAGCATACAAGTAGGGAGAAGTGAATTTCAGAAGGCAAGTTAGCCGACTGTCACATGCATTGAAGTATTACTAAACATTCATAGTCAAACAGAATAAGCAAGATATGTGACAAGCGTAGTAAGCAATAATGTACACACGCATAGTCGAATAAAAACAACCAAAATATGGGTGAATACGTGTGGTGTGTGCTACTTATACGAACGATATAAGTAGTATAAGAAGGGACATGAAAGAAGTCTCACGGTCAAAAGAGGAAAACGGAAAGAAAATGGAGCAAAAGCAAGAAGTAAATCTTCCGCGCCTGCTTCAGCCTTCTCACTACCAGTGGGGTAGTATGCAAATTTACACTCTTAGTCAATTAAAAAAGAACACATTACATTGAACACTCTATTTGCACAACATCTTTGAGTCGTGACTTCCAACGCTCCATCCTTCGTCCATTCCTGCTGTTGCTTCCTTTACTTCCTGTTGCTACTCCATTTACTTCTTGCTTTTGCTCCATTTGCTTTCCATTTTCCTCTTCTGACCGTGAGACTTCTTCTTTCACGTCCCTTCTTATACTACTTATATCGTTCGTATAAGTAGCACACACCACATATGTAACAGATAAGGCGAAAGACATGTGAATAATAATGACTCAGGCTGAAAAAGGTTAATTAGTTTGTCCTTAAGCTAGAACAAGCCCTATGGTCTCTACCAAAAAAACTACACACACACTACATGTTGCAAATTTTTTCTCGGAATTCATACATCTTGTTCTATTGTGACCTCAAGTTAAAATCGATATGTATACAAGCGAATTGGCTATTTTTAAAAAAAGCAAATATACACTTAGTTTAAATACAGGTAAGAATCAAACGAGTAAAAAAACACATACACAATAATAATAATAATAATAATAATAATAATAATAATAACATTGTGACTTACTTCCATTAAAATAAATGCGTCCACTTCATCTAAGATTAAGCATAATTGTTTGAAACCCGCGCCGGATGAGGATAAGAAAACAACATTGACTAAATTCTGATTGGTATCTTTATAGTCTGTAATAATAAAAGTAATAATAGTAGTAATAATAATAATAATAATTAATAATAATAGCAGTAATCATCAGTGAGAACAAATGACAGAAATCAATAAAAGGTACAGATATATATATATATATATATATATATATATATATATATATATATATATATATATATATATATATATGGTGCGAGCTACTTATAAGTAGTATATGACGTGAGTTTAAACGTAATGTCTGGCAGCAGAAGATGGGGGAAGATCAAGAAAGGAGGAAGAGTTAGAACACAATGGAATTTGTATGAAACGCATGAATAGTAGTGACAATGGATTGATGTTTTGCAACAGGAACAGTCCAGTTCGATAGGATGATGAACTGATATTTTACAAATGAACGATTTACGATATGGTTTTCCTATTTTACTGAGTAACTCTGTAATTTTCGTGAAATACAATCCGGTTGCCCCACCTGTGTTCTCGTTCACAGCATATGTATATATATGTATATGCGACTGAATAATGAAGACGTCAGTATCTGCGGGGAAGCATAGGATACAGTGGATAGCCAGGATAAATCTAGGAGATCTATAGACTTCGTAGATGATCTGGCTCTTCTATTCCACACTCGCAACAACAAATACAAGAGAAGACGACCAGTGTAGCAGCAGCCTCAGCAACGGTAGCATTCAACATACGCAAAGGAAAAAGCAATATTCTCTGTTACAACACAACATAGGCCAACCAAATCATACTTGATGGAGATGCATTGGATGATGTAAAAACCGTTTTTACACACCTGGGCAGCACCACTGATGAGCATGTTGGATGTGATACAGGTGTGAAGGCGCAGATCGACAAAGTAGTGACAGAGTATTTCTACAACTGAACAACATCTGGAACTTCAAACAAATATCGATTAACAGGATTTTCAATACAAATGTCAAGACAGTTCTACAACTATATAGAGCGGAAACTTGGAGAACTACGAAGGTCATACATAATTCAGAAGATACAAGTATTCATTAACAATTTTCTGCGCAAAATACTTTTTATCTGTTAACCAGACACCGTGAGTAACAAACAACCTACTATGGGAGAGAACAAACCAGAATTCAACAGAGGAAGAAATCAGAAAGAAAGGAACATGTTGACGCAATCACTCAATTGAATCACAAGACAAGCTCTCATTTGGAACCCTCAGGTTAAAAGGAAAAGAGGAGGACCAAAAAACACTGAGATGGTGGAGAAAACTTGTAGCTCAGGTGGATGATTCTGGTGGTGATGTTTCGTTCTCTGAGCTGGGTGTTTTGGTTGTGAAGCTTTCATTGTTGTTCTGAACAACATCATCAGCACAAACTTCAGATAGAAGTGAAGTATTCGAATTTCTCCACGTTTGACCTGTAGCTTGTTCTGCTAACCCCGGTCTTGACTGGTTGCTGTTGACCTTAAACCTGTCGTTGTTTGCACCTTTGTTTTGAGTGTATCCCCACTTTGATCTGTTTCTTGATCCTACGTCGCTTATGATTTTTCTGCTTAGTTGATAAATTGGGTCAGCGTCGATGTGTTTGTTGATTGCTGATTGACCTGAGTGCCAAACTTCTAAAAATTCTCTAGTGTTCTTTGTCCTCCCCCTACCCAGTATTTCCACATTGTTCCAATCAAATGTTTGTCCATAATTGTTCCGTGTGTATTGATATCAGTGAAGAATTGTCGTGGCGTTTGACTGCTAATTGGTGTTCAAGTACACGGAGCTGAAGAGGTAGTCCACTTTGTCCTGTGTAGTGTTTTTCATCGTCTGAGCAGTTGTTTATTTTGTAGATGATATTTGGTTTTCCTTCCTTTGTCATTTTGTCCTTTGGTCTACATAGGATTGATTGAAGTGATTCTGTTGGTTTGTGTGCTACACCTATTCCAAATGGTTTCAGTAGTCGTGCTTTATGCTCCACAACCAAAACAATCAGCTCAGAGAACGAAACACCACCACAACCAAAAAACATATGACGCCTAGAAATAGAGACAAACATAAAAATAATGAATAGCGACTGGAAATGAAGGCCGAGGAAAGGGTAGGTTGTAGAATTCCGGTCGACTACCATTGGGCAGTCACAGGCTTGAGTAAGAAATATATATATATTTGTTTTAATTAGATATTCAAAACATGATATTCAAGACAGTGATCTTTTTTAGCCAATAGATCAAATATTGATCCCCTGAACAAATATGATCATTGAATAAATATTGCCAATAGAATTAAAAAAAGTTTTCATATTGAGTTACATAATATTAGAAAAGACACTAGAAGTTTTGTAATAATCCCTATTGAATGTTTGAACATAAATAGAGACTAACCAGTAGAAATGAAATCAACTCACACACATGGATTATAAGGAAAATTTAGTAAGTAGATCAAATAAAAAGAAAGCTCATATATTATCTTGGAGAATTACGATTACTCAAAAAAATTTATCGTGTAATTTGATAAGGACACAGTTTATTGGGGGCAAAATATAAACACCTGCGCTTTAATCTGGTTTTTCATACTGATTGCAAATACTTATTCATAACAATTTGAATGATTACTTAATACTTTCTAAAGTAGAATGCAAATCACAGAATAAATTTTTTAATTGCATAGATCGATGATGATAATGATGATGGTTAGACAGACACGTATTTCTGTTTGGCATGTTCGATCTCACGTTAGAGCTCATTTGGAGAGTGGCCTAATTTGGATTTTTTATGCTTTCGCGCATAGGTTGCTTAGTTGACCTTGAGATTAAATTTCCCACTCGGAAAAATCCTTGACTGTCATTGGTTGACGGATTATTTTAGTACGCTATTTTGTGGCTCTCCTAAAGGAACTTTCTACCACTGTATAAAAAAAAAACTCGATTTGTGTGCTTGTTGACCTCGTATTTTCTGGGTGCTTGTAGATTACACTTTCTACACCATATCAAGACTTCTTCCTATAGAGTTAGTTGGGCCGGGGTCAAACGCATTAGAATAGCCTATTGTGTCTTAGTTCTCGTTTACTGAGTAAGGTGAACTCGTCATAGTTTCAAGCATATCAACTGACGAGCATATCAGTTTCATCCAGATTGTGTCTCCTTCTGGCTGGGATATACGTGAAGCGAACAATACTGGATTCAAGTCGCAAACTGAGTATCAACTTTGAGATGCAGATCTATTCAGTACAAAGACAAGTTCCAAATAAGACGAAACTCATGTCTAGGATTATGCTAATAGTGACCCTCTATTTCTACTAATAATGCGACCAAGCATGTTCAGGATACAATATTGGTAGATTTAGATAGCCTGATTAGGGTCCACGAGACAGTAATAGTAACCGCTGGTTAGAGACTATGAATGAAACGGCTCAATATCGTTTAATATTTCTCTTCTTTTAAGTGTAATTCAATGATTATTTCAAATTTTGAAGATGAAACCTTAGAAAGTGTTATGCTCGTCAGTTGATATGCTTGAATGCTATTACGAGTTCACCTTAGTCGATAAACGAGAACGAGACAATGAACCAGTGACATCATAGGCTACTCTGATCCATTGCCCCAAACGGACTGACGAAAAAGTCTTGATATGGCGTAGAAAGTGTATTCTACAAACATCCAGCAAACACAATTAACTCAAGCATACAAATCACGTTTATTTATACATCATAGAAACGTCCTTAGGAGAGTCACGAAAATAGCATACTAAAATAACACAGTAACCAATCACAGCCAAGGATTTTCCTGAAGGGGAATGTGATCTCAAGGTCGAGTGATCAGCCCATGAATAAAATCCAAAACAAAGACATTTATCAAGTGACTTTTGGGGATCTAACGTCTGCAAAGGAAAGAACGAGAAGGGAAATGAAAATAAAACACATAAACACACTAGGATTATGGATTTAGATTCATACGAAAGAGAAGCGCTGGAAATGGATAGGACACAAATTGAGCAAAGCATCCAACCACATCAAAAAGCAAGTCCTCACTTGGAACCTGATATGCTCGTTAACTGATATGCTTGAATGCTATTATGAGTTCATCTTACTCGGTAAACGAGAGCGAAGACAAATGATCCATCGACACAATAGGCTATTCTGATTCGATTGTTCCCGGCCCTGATAACTATTTCAAGAAGTCTTGATAAGGTGTAGAAAGTGTATTCTACAAGCACCCAGAAAATACGAGGTCGATAAACAGACAAATCGAGTTTATTTATACAAGATAGAAACGTCCTTGAGAGATCCAAAAATGTAGCGTACTAAAATAATTCATCAATCACAGACAGTCGAGAATTTTCCGAGTGTTAAATGTAATCTGAAAGTCAACTGATCAGCCCATGCTCGAAAACACAAAATCCAAAATTAGGACCTTTTCCAAGTGACTTCTCGGGACCTAATGTCCCCAAACGAACCTTCAAGGACAAAGGAGAAGAGGAAGGCCAAAGAGTACATTAAGCCTAAAAAAATCTAAAACTGACATGAGAAGAATGAATAAAAAAATTTGGACAGAACTGGAAAAGAAGTCAGAGTAGGTTGGAGAATGCTAGTCAGCGGCCTATACTCCATTGAGGGTAGCAGGCATAAGTAAGTAAGTAAGTGCATAAGTGCATAAGTAAGCAAGTAAGTAAGTAAGTAAGTAAGTAAGTAAGTAAGTAAGTAAGTAAGTAAGTAAGTAAGTAAGTAAGTAAGTAAGTAAGTATGTAAGTAAGTAAATCATATGGTGGAGACACGATCAATCATTGTTAGGAAATGAACAAGGGATATGATAGATCACTTGAAATGATTTGGTTTTATCTAATATTATGACCAATGTAGATCAGATATGCCATTTTATTCACTCCTGTTCAAATCATTCATTTATTCATTTACCGGTTATCATGATTATTAAAAGTGTTAAATGAAACCGAATGTGTAGATTGATTTTAATTAATTTGTATAAAATATATCTGTATGCCTAGACTTTATTGATTGTCAATAAAACTGACCAAAAAAAATTATATTTTCATTAAAATAGTTGTTGAAGATTGTCGCATTTCATTGAAACGGAATATTGTTAGACCACCAACATTAGAAACCTGAAAACACTGGAAGTCGGTTTCGTCCTCGGGGGGGTTCGTGCATACACACTACTGATGAGTAGTGTTATCTACTTGAATGAAACGGCCCTCCAATGCGTCGAATCGTTAATACTGATTGATGTAAATAGGTTTTCTGTTTATTTTATATATTAAAATATTTAATTTTAAGGAGATCATCGTCAAAAATGTGAAATTTTTATTTTAGTTTTCTTCTTCTATGTGAGATGAAATTATTTTCGATTATTATTATTATTATGTCAAGAATGAACTTGAGTTGGAATAATTGAAGTAATTGTAATTGAGAAAGACGGTGAGACCAGATAGAATATGTAATATTCATACATACATACATTTCAATACTTCATCTATTGATAGGTTATCTTTAACTGTAGTACTCGTTTCCTAACTACAGCATTGCTTACTCGATTGTCCCACGATACACCAACAATGCTTGGAAGACATCTGTGATCGAATACAAGTAACCCAGGAATATCTTCTACTCTGACTGGCTATGTTTCGCATCCATATAGAAGTGAACTGCTGCGCAGTAGACTCGTCTGCGCCATAGGTGACGTAGGTTGGCAAAATCCAGTCAAGCCTTCTGTATCCGTGCTGAGATTTCGTCAGTAATCAGGCCATCAGCACTGATGAGACTCCTGAGATAAGTGAAGCTGTCGACACGCTCAATTACTTCACTCCCTATCACCAGTTCAGGTGCCGATGCAAGCCATTTTGCATTTCGAGGGGGAGAAACCTCATCCCGAACATGCTGTCATTGTTGCTAA
This sequence comes from Schistosoma turkestanicum, assembly GCA_944470395.2. Classification (NCBI taxonomy): domain Eukaryota; kingdom Metazoa; phylum Platyhelminthes; class Trematoda; order Strigeidida; family Schistosomatidae; genus Schistosoma; species Schistosoma turkestanicum. The sequence goes on along the minus strand of OX103971.1, from coordinate 80,693,949 downwards.
GGATAGTCAGAAGACTCTGCATTTTGTCAGTGGCTTCACCGAATAAGAATATATCATCAGAATACTCTAAGTCAGCAAGCGTGTCTCCCGGCAGAACGTCCACTCCTGAAAATTCAGATGAAGATAATGTTAACTCAAAAAAGTATATCTTCGACAAAGTTAAACAGGAATGGATAGAGTGAACAGTCTTGACAAACATCTCTTGAAGTAAGGAATTCCTATGACAATTCTCCATTAGCCCTCCCTCGACCAACAGTGTTCGAGTAGAGGAGAGTTTGTAGAAGGTTAATTTAATTCTTTGGTCATTGACTGTCTTCACTCTCATAGATCTTCCAGTCTTTAATATACTGTAGTGAAACCCTTCTCGCTAGTAGCGATTTCTATGAGATGTTCCACTGTATACTACTTTTATAGGCTACTTTATTACTAAATTAAAATTTCATAACATGATTTGTACAACATAGAAAATACCTTTTATACTTTTAATTTGATCAATTATTATCAAGTAGACTCATTTGTATTAGTATAATTGAGGTGCATGTTTGCATCTCAATTCTTCGTATCGATTTTCTCTAATTCGTTGTAAACGTGGACAATCAATAACTTTAACCACATATTATTGATTGATTACTGATCATAAAATTCACATAGAGACATGCGCCTCAGTTATGATTCATCAACTTACCGATTCACTCTATGATGTGTGCTTGACTCTTGCAGGGTCGTGTGGATTCTATTAATCGTTAGCGCTACACACATTAACCTCCAATAACTGGTGTTCCGGTTTGCGTCTAATTATTCTCAAATAATTTCATAGTACTAATTAATACTAGGAGAATTAACCGGGTAAAGTAGACCGTTGACTCGGCGATATATACTGAAGTTCTAGTAAGAAGTTGTGACAAGTGGAATTGAAAACTGTTTGGTTGTGAAGCAATGCTCACTGAAGACAATGTATGAGTTTGCACAAGACCGTCAATCGGTGGAAGTTAGACATTACCACCGATAGGTACCGGCTCAGTGGCACACAAGACCGAAGACTCCAGGGTTCGAATCCTGCGAGGTACATGAGTCGTACATGCGCACTGCAACTGATAAGTCCCCAGTTCAGGACGAAAAAAAGCTATCCAGTTTCTAATGGTGATCTACCCATCTGGTCAATTCATGATTTCAATAAATAACTCAAAAATAAATGTTAGAAATACATTCACTACACCATCATAATAGATGATAATGAAACAATCCAATGTTAATTGTCCTATATTCTATTTCTTCAAATGAATTCATTATCAATCATATGATTTCTAAATGAAAAAAAACAAACTTAAATCTATATAGTATATTTATTTAAGTGACCACATGACATGACTATCATTATGGATTGTTGGGTTAGGTTCATGAAAAAAGATACATATTTACGTATATGTAATGTAATATCTTATTAGTACATGCGTAGTCGTTCGCTCCGTCTTACTTTATGGCTGTGAAACATGGCCAGTGAGAGTAGAAGATATTCGTCGGTTATTGGTTTTCGATCATAGGTGTCTTCGAAGCATTGCTCGTATACATTGGGATACCCAAGTGAGCAACGCTGTTATTAGGAATCGGGTGCTAGGTAAGAATAGCAGATCAATAGATGAAGTAATGAAACTTCATCAGTTGAGGTGGATAGGTCATGTGTTGCATATGCCTAACCAACGACTGCCTCGAAGAGCTTTGTTTTATAGTGTAGGAATAGGTTGAAAGAAAGTTAGGGGCGGCCAAACCAAAACATGGCAGAAATCCATGAAGTCATTGACGAGTTCGCAATGGCGCCAGTGCATTAATTCTTTGTGTTCTCTCAAATCCTAATCTTCCAGATTCTTCAACACCTCTAGTCTTGACTTTCTAAAAGTTTCTCACTGAATCATACTTCTTGAATAATATCTTCTAATCCTAACCTCTCTGATTACTTCTAATAGTTTTACAACCTCTTCTACTATTGGATTTGAATTGACAATTACATCTCTGTGCTGATGTGGTATGGCGACATGAACTGATGTACTCACGTGCGAAGTTCTACGTTGCATCTGACTGACTGACTGACTGTCAGTTAGTACATTGATTGTAAGTAACAATATCTTCTCAACATTATTCTTCATATGACAGATTCATTCACCTTATCAATAGACAGTTAAACAAGAAAATCGACTAGCTTGAATATTATTATTTACGCAGTATGAATTCAGTAACTCCAACTGGAGACCTTCAAGGAATTACACTACCGGTGTGGTGCGCGCTACTTATAAGTAGTATATAACGTGAGTGGAAACGTAATGTCTGGCAGAAGAAGATGAGGGAAGATCAAGAAAGGAAGAAGAGTGGGAACACAATGGAATTTGTATGAAACACATGAATAAGTGAAATGTCAGACAATGGATTGAAGATTTGCAAATTAACCGTTTACGATATGGTTTTCCTATTTTACTGAGTAACTCTGTAATTTTCGTTAAATACAATCCGGTTTCCCTCACCTGTGTTCTCCTTCACTACACCGGCACCAAACCAGGATAATGGAGGAGGGTTAGGCGTGAGCTTAGCAACTCTATCCCTTAGAAAACCAACTAGCTATTGTCAGCAGCCTATGTGCTTCATTACAGATAACGGGCATAAGTAAGTGTGAATTAAATACAAGTCAGAGGATGTTAACACAATTTTTCAATTATTAATTTGTTTCTATTTCATGTTTGTACTATTTCTGATTGTTATCGATCGATTGCTCTATTAAATATAAATGAATCATCCTATTTGATCATTGAGTTGTCGGCTTAGTTTTTCTCTTGTCTTCTCCTCTTTCAGATAATTTTACATAATGCTCCTCCAGCTTACCAGAGGCTAAAGTTACGTATAAGGTAGAGGATGTTTACACTTCTCTAGCTAGATTAATTAATTGACAATGAATTATTAAGAAGAAAGAATAGGGATACTAAATAAAATGATGAGAACTTTTGACGGGAAGTGAAGCAGTTGTGCGTGTTGACCGCTACACTTATCTCGGGAGTCTTATCAGTGTTGATGGCCTGGTGTGTGCTGAAATCTCAGAACGGATAAAGAAGGCTCGATTGGCTTTTGCCAAACTGCGACACTTATGGCGTAGGCGAGATATCCGTTTGCTAACCAAAGGTCGAGTCTGCTGCGCAGTAGTTCGCTCCATTCTACTATATGGATGTGAAACATGGCCGTTAAGAGTAGAAGATATTCGTAGGTTACTGGTATTCGATAATCAGCGTCTTCGAAGCATTGCTCGTATATCCCGGTACAACCAAGTAAATAATACTATAGTTAGGAAACGATTACTGAGTAGGGATGCCACATCAGTTGAGGTGGTTTGGACATGTGTTACGTATGCCCAACCACTGACTGCCTCAACGAGCTGTGTTTTGTGGTGTAGGAGTAGGTTGGAAGAAAGTTAGGGGCGTCCAAACCAAAACATGGCAGAAATCCATGAAGCCACTGACAACTCAAGTGAGTCATGTTTTGGTGTCCGCGAGATGATAGTAAACGATGGTTTGAGACCTTGAATGACATGGCTCAAAATCGCTTGCAATGGTGCATGTGCATCCACTTTTTGTGTTGACAGTTGCATTTTGGGCTTATGTGGTATGGCAACCTGAACTTAAGTATTTACGTAAGAAGTTCTGTGTTGTAACTGACTGACTGACTGACTGATAACAAAACAAGCTAATCTATTCTTCAGACTAATAGTTAACTAGTAGAAGAAGTTCAAAATCATCAAGAATTAAAATATGATCGGAATTTATAACACATAACGATAAAAAGTATAAGTTCGAGCAATGACTATGAATTTTACATATGATAGTTTTAACTTGAAATCATCAATCAATCATTGTCAGACCATCATCATTAGAAACCTGAAAGCATTGGATGGCCATTTTTTGTCCTGGCATGGGACTCATCAGTGGCAGTGCACATGAACTGAGTAGGAGCAGGACAAAGAACATTAAGGAATTTTTAGAAGCTTGGCACTCAATCAGCAATCAATAAACACAGTGACATTGACCCAATTTATCAACCAATTAGAAAAATCGTAGGTGACATAGTATCAAGAAACAGATCAAAAGGGGGATGCAATCAAAACAAAGTTGCAAACAACGACAGGTTTAAGGTCAACAGCAACCAATCAAGATCAAGGTTAGAAGAACAAGCTATAGGTCAAACGTGGAGAAATTCGAATGCTTCACTTCTATCTGAAGTTTGTGCTACTGATGATGTTGTTCAGATGAACAATGAAAGCTTCACAACCAAAACATCCAGCTCAGAGAACCAAACACCACCACCGCATGCACGATTTGTTTTTCAATATGTGAACGAAAAAAAATTGAACAGAAATTCGCCTTCGAGTATGTAAAAGACATAATTTGTGAAAATTATATTTGAAGTAATATTGACACACACTACGAAAAGCGCCGAATTGCGTTACAAGTCAAGGCCTTACATGGAACCCTCAAGGCAAAAGGTCAGGGGAAGGCCAAGGAACACATTACGCCGAGAAATAGAGGAATAGATGAGAAGAATGAACGAAAATTGGACAGAACTAGAAATGGAAGCCCAGGACAGAGTTGGTTGGAGAAAACTGGTGGTTGGCCTATGCTCGATTGTGGGTAACAGGCGTAAGTAAGTAAGTAAAAAATATTGACTGCTGAAATCATGAATGAATTACTGTTAGACCAACAGCTTTAGAAACCTAGAAGCACTAGGCGACCTTTTTTTTCCTGGTATAGGACTCACCAGTAGCAGTGTGTATCCACCACTGCTGCTAATGGCATGATTCGAAACGAGGTCGTCCAGTGCTTCCAGGTTCCTAATGGTAGTCTAACAATGATTCATTCATAATTTCAATGTGTGACGAAAAAATAATTTTCATACCACACTAATGCAAGATTGGAAGATTATTAGACACAAGAGAATTTACATGAGATAAATACATCTTGTTTGTTGTAAACTATCATGCTTAGATGTTGTTTATAACGCCGATAACAAATGAATCACTAAAACTGTATTCATTACAACTTGATTTCATTTAAGATACTATTGAAAATGAGAAAGTAGTATAAGATAAAAAAGTAGCAATGTATGATCTGCAGTAGTGCAATCTAGGATTTCGGACTAGTGTTTCGCTTGAATATACCAGCATCTTAGAGCTGTTGGTCACTCTGAGACTCGATCTCATGAGTGTTCGCTTGAAACGTCATCATGTCATCCATCCATTTAGCTACTAAGTTCATTCATTTACATTGACTGTTTGAATCAGTTCACTCATATTTACAACTACAGTTGATCAGTTCCATTTGACGCATGTGAATCCTAGGCGAAGTGCCTTGAAACTGTCTTTAGATCACAAGCATTACTGGCAGAGATCAAAAGGTAGCTAGCTAGTTGTGGAAACTTGGAGAACTATGAAAACCATCGTCCAGAAGGGGTACAAGTGTTTATTAACAGTTGTCTATGCAAAATACATGAGATCCGCTGACCAGACACTATCAGTAACAACCTACTGTAGGAGAGTAGAAACCAGATTCTAGCGGAGGAGGGAATCAGGGGGAAGTGTCGGAAGAAAGCACCCAACTGCATCACAAGACATGCCTTCATATGGAATCCTCAAGGCCAGAGGAAAAGAGGAACACCAAAGAACATATCAGGCCAAGAAATACAGACAGACATGAAGGGAACGAACAACATTAGGACAGAACTGGATAGGAAGGCTGAAGAAAGAGTAGGTCTATGCTTCATTGGGGGATAACAGAGGCGTAGGTAAGTAATTATATACAAGTGGAGTCTAGGACGATGTTGAGACAACCCTCAAAGGATACAACACATGAGCTTAAAATAAACAAACATTGAATAAAAAAAAAACATAACAAAATTCAGTCATCAAAACTTACCATGAAATAAATTAGTTAAACGACTAAATTCCATTGAACTACAAGCAACTTTCAAAATTGGTTTCTCATCACTAAATACACGATCTGGACATAGACAATCAAAGAAATGATTTGGAAAACGTAATTGTTTTGGAAAATTTAAATTATCTAGTTCGTGATCTAAGTGAATGTATGTAGATGAATTATTGGCATAAATCATATGATTTGTTGTTGAAGAATTTTCAGTATCAATGAAATTGTAACCCCAAATAATTCGTCCATAATTATATGGTGAACTAAAGAAAATAAGAAAAAAAACGTAATGATAATTTATTGGAATTAATCTGATGAAGTTTTTGAGTAGTATATTCATCACTAGGTGTACGCCTGAAGCTATTTACGAGTTCACCTTAGTCGATAAACGCGAACGAGACAACAAACCAGCGTCCAGATAGGTTACCTTGAATCCCACCCAAGCTGAAGATAAAAGGCTCTGTAAGCGTAGGAAGTATATTCTACAAACACCCAGCAATCACACAATACACAATCAAGCATACAACTCTCGTTTATTTATACACTATAGAAACGACGTCCTTTGGAAAGTTATGAAAATAGCATACTAAAATACACAGCAACCAATCACAGCCATCCATGGATTTTCCTGGTTGGAAATGAAATCTCAAGGTCAAGTGATCAGCCCATGCTGGCAAACGTGAAATCCAAAATTAGGCATTTAACAAGCGAGTTTTAGGTTTATCTAGCATCCCCAACAATTCAATAATATGTCACGAAAGTAATGCACATTTTATATATATTAATAAGGTGAGTAGTGTTTATCAGCAGTTGTCTACGCAAAATACTTCCGATTCGTTGACCAGACACTATCAACAGCAATCTACTGTGGGAAAAAACAAACCAGATTTCAGCTGAGGAAGAAATTAAGAAAAGGTTGATGAAGGTGGATAGGATACACAATGCGGAAAGTACCTAACTGGGTCACATGACAAACCCTCACTTAAGAACCCTCAAGACAAAAGGAAAAGTGGAAGGCCATGTGACACATTACGCCGAGAAACAGGGAAAGATATGAGAAGAATGAACAACGATTGGACAGAGTAGGTTGGAAAAAGCTGGTTGGCGGCCAATGCTCCATTGGGGGTAACAGGAGTAAGTAAGTAAGTAACTTAAAAAGCATACATTTGAAACCAATCGATTATAGACATCAGTTAACATCGGTGTGCAAAACTGTTATGCATGCCAATTCATCGCCTACCTCGATGTGCTAAGTTGTCGAATGTCTCAGTTTGTTCTTGTAAATAAATAACGAATAAATATAGATAATATACTAATATAAGAATTTCTGTAACTGTTTATTGTTTGATGAAAGATATTTGGTGACCATCAAAGATTGAAACTCCGCTTGGAGCCTTTCTGGGATTACTGACCGGTTCAAAGCTTGAATAAAGGAGGAGGGTTGGGCATGTAGTTAATAATCCCATCCTGTAGAAAGGTAACTCTTTAAAAAGTCACTAACCAGAATCCAGGATTAATCATAAGTTTGTATTATGTTTCATTTTATGCTGAACCCCCAGGGGGCCTTGTCTGAAGCCTTCAGATCTTATTATTCTCAAGTTATTACTCAAACTAGTTTCGAACTTGTCTATCATTCGCTTTTATAGTGGTTGTTTCTATTTGAGTAAGTGTGTACAATAAAAGCTTACTTCGCTTGTCACATGTCTAGCTTATTTTGTTCGACTACAAATGTCTATCAGTAATTCATCTCGTGTGCCAGTTGGCTCGCTCTCCTTCTCCACTTCGCTTTACCCTGCTGGTATGTTTTGTATTCTCATGTCTGTTCGAGACAAACTCATCTAACCGAATTGTCACTTGGCTTATATGATTACCATCGTCACACAAACGGGGTTCGTCTGACTGTGATATACGGAAACTGAAGTGAAGTTGAAATCATTACTTACTTACTTACTTACGCCTGTTACCCCCAATCGAGCATAGGCCGCCCAACACTTTTCTCCAACCAACTCTGTCCTGGGCTTCCCTCTCCAGTTCTGTCCAATTCTTGTTCATTCCTCTCATATCTTTCTCTATTTCTCGGCGTAATCTGTTCCTTGGCATTCCTCTTTTCCTTTTGCCTTGAGGGTTCCATGTAAGGGCTTGTCTTGTGACGCAGTTCGGTGCTTTTCCTAGTGTGTGTCCTATCCACTTCCACCACTTCTTCCTGATTTCCTCCTCCACTGGAATCTGGTTTGTTTTCTCCCACAGTTCGTTGTTGCTGATGGTGTCTGGCCAACGAATCAGAAGTATTTTGCGTAGACAGCTGTTAATAAACACTTTTATCTTCTAGATGATGGCTTTGGTAGTTCTCCAAGTTTCCTCTCCATACAGTAGAACTGTCTTGACATTTGCTGTATTGAAAATCGTGATTTTTGTTTTGGTTGAAAGTTGTTTGGAGTTCCAGATATTTTTCAACTGTAGAAATGTAGCCCTTGCTTTGCCAATCCGCGCCCTCACTTCTGCATCCGATCCACCTTTCTCGTCGATGATTCTGTCCAGATATGTAAAAGTGTTAACTTCCTCCAAGGCATCTCCAAGTTGAAATCATGGGTCACTAAAATGATAAGCCCTACTTTCAAATTGAACGCAGCCACTAAAAACTCTTTGTAAGGATAATATAATGTGGTAAAGTGAAGATGTATATAATATAGGAATACTTATATAATTTTATTTACAAAGTTTACATTAAAAAAGAACATAATTTGGCTAATAGTTGGATCGACGATGCATGTTTCGTCCTATTACGGACTCATTTTTAACTGGATATACCTGTCACACCTCAGACTCAATGTTCACTTTCACACTGGAATCTAGTACCGTTTGCTTTAAACGTCAACATGAATGAATAATTGTTAGACCCTCATTAGAAAGCTGGAAGCGCTGGACAGCCGTTTCATCCTAATATGGGACTCATAAGTGGCAGTGCATATTCATGACTCCTACAACTGGCAGGATTGGACCCTAAGACTTTCAGTATGGCGCGCGAACGCCCAACCTCTGTATCACTGAGCCGGCCAGCATCCAACCATGGTAATGTCTTGCTGTGATCAATCTAAGGATTTTGCGCAACTCACCCATTTTTCTTCGGTAGTTACTGTCTACAGTTGACATGTTTCAACTTCACTGATTACCTTTTCACACTAGAACTCCGAAAATTTTCTCACAAAGCTAGTCACTAATGAAGCATATTTTTTGAGTTCGCATCAGAGTGCTCTATTGATGAGCTCCATAACAGGAGGAAATATCCGTCCAGTGCTTTCAGGTTTCTAATGGTGGTCTAAAAATGGTTAATTCATGATTTCAACGTAAAACTACTATCGCCATAATACTATAATATACTTATGTATAGGGATTCATTTGTTGTTGGTTAATGTTTCTTGTAAACTGAAAAAAATATTTCTTTTGATATGCTGCGTTGAAGATCTGAACGAGATACTCGCTAAACGCTCCCTCCTCTAAACTGAACAATTGAGTGAGATGAAAAGGATGAGATAGAAAGTCTATTTAGCCACCGATTAATAAGTAAAAATACTTCCGTCTCTCTCTGTCTACATTTATATATTAGACCGTTTTAGGAAATGAATCAATTCCTTAACCAATGATATTCATTTGTACTTTAGAGGATATTTTTGTTGGTAATTGTTAAATGGCCTTCTCATTAGGTCACTTCTGAATGGCCTTGTTTATACATAAAATAAGATTAATCTATTGAATAACTACTACTAGTGACTAGCTTGGTGAGGAAATTCTCGGAGTTCTAGTTGAGAAGATGTGACCAATGTAGTTCAACCCTGTCGAGTGTAGGCAGTAAATACCAAAGACAAATGAGTGAGGTCGCGCAAAACCCCTAGATCAATCAGAGTTAGTCATTAACACCGTTGGATACCGGCCCAGTGGTCCAATGGTTAGGCGTTCGCACACAATACCGAAGGTCCTGGGTTCGAATCCTGCGAGGTGCAGGAGTCGTGGTTGCGCACTGCAGATGAATTCCATACCAGGACGAAACGGCCGTCCAATGCTTCCAGGTTTCTAATGGTGGTCTAACAATGATTGATTGATGATTTCAAATGTGTAATAAACACAAACCTCCAAAACTCTGCATGAAAACTTCTCTATTTACTTTTTTGCTATCATTCAAGTAGTTCAAAGGTTCGAGCTCACATGCACTGGTTGTGGATTTGTAGTGCTAAATAGTTCCATTCTAGGAAAAGACAGCCGTCCAGTGTTTCCCGGTTTCATTGAAATCACTAACTGATCAGTATTCGATTACCATTAGAAACCTGGAATCATTGGATGGTTGTTTTATTTCTAGTATGGGACTGCTCAGAATTGCGCATCCATGAATCTACAAGCAGTAATCAAACACAGAACCTTCACTTCCGCTCATGAAGGCTTGACTAGGTGACCACTGTCCCACCATCCAACGATGTTCATGTCTAACTTTAATAAATCCATGATATTCAGCGACCTCATACATTGTCTTCGGTTGGTAAGTGCATGATATCCAACACGGTTGAACTCTACCGGTTGGATGCCAGTTCATTGGTCAATCAGTTAAGCGTTCATATGCGAAACCGAAGGTTCCAAGCTCACCCTTCGCTTGTGGGTGGTTCATGTATGCACACTTCTGATGAGTCCGTCCCGTATTAGGACGAAACAGTCATCCAATGTTTTCAGGTTTCTAATAGTAGTGATATAACACCTTGATCAATTATTCATGGTTTTAAAATAATTTATTAACCACTGGTGTAATTAGTAGTCATAAACAAATCAAACAGCCGCACACACACACACACACTCCCATTAACACATTCAAACAACTGAAATTATAAAACTTACTTTATTTCATCATTTGAGATATTATTATTACTATTATTATGATTATGATTACTATCACTATTCATATTATTTAAATAGAATGGTTGATTAATCACACCAATTAATGGTAAACCATTGGAACAATCGAATATACCCAATAGAATTGTCACATTGATCAAACTACCATGACAGAAACGTATTAAACTTGTGGGATTTTCAAAAAAACAATTAATTTGATGTATATTTTCTACTTCTGTACCAGATAAACTAGGAGTTGATGATGATGTGGGCGGCTGGAAAGGGAATTGATGATCAAATTGACCTTGAGCGTAATCAGCGGTGGAATCTAAGTTTTAATTTTGTCAAAAAAAGATGGATTTTTAGTTTCTTTTTTTAACTGTACTGTAAAACAAAATAACTGAAATTTTGATTTGATTTGTAATTGGAAGGGAAAAAATCAAGAAAATGTACCAATTTATCTCTCGAAGTCACATGTTAACAAATGGGAGTTTGAAATGCGAACGTGAATTAGTTATTTTTTTCACAAGTAAATATTACAGTGTTACGTAATGAGTGACAAAGATTTTTTCAGTAAGCTATTTATCATTTTTGAAACCAGTAGTTTCTGTTTCTAAATCATCCTTCGAACAATTTATATATACATATATGTATATATGTGGATACTAATGTAGTGAAAGAAAACACAGGTGAGGGCAACCGAAATGTATTTATAGCAAATTACAGAGTTAATCAGTAAAATAGGAAAACCATATCGTAAACGGTTAGTTTGCAAATCTTCAATCCATCATCAATCCATTGTCTGACATTTCACTATTCATGCGTTTCATACAAATTCCATTGTGTTCCCACTCTTCCTTTCTTCTTGATCTTTCCCCATCTTGTGCTGCCAGACATTACGTTTTCACTCACGTCATATACTACTTATAAGTAGCGCGCACCACACTAACTCCGCATGGAGTCCCTCCGTTCTCATCAAGCTCAGCCAGATAAAGGAGGAGAGTTTGTCGCGTGGGCTTGACTACCTACCCCACATCGTAGAAAACTAACTCACTCACTCGAGAAAAAACCCCCTAACTAGACAAGTAGATCAACCATTCTTCCAGGTAATATGGAATGTTCAAATAATGTTTCAGAAATGAGAAGATACAACTTAGAGAGGTGCTGAGAATCAGTGAAACATATTAGATACAGACAGATTGGACAACTAAGACAAAAGTAGTATTAAAGAAAGATTTATCACAGAGTATGAAAGATTATTATTATTATTATTGTTATTATTATTATTATTACTGATTAGTTATGGATGTGAATGATTCCATTTTCTAGATTTGTGACCAGATAATAATTAACAACATTTGCCAATCTCAAATGCATCCACTGTGTGGACTGGAATACAGACGGAGAGGCTAGAACAGCAGCTGTATATGCACCAACACCACTAGTTTGTCGTAAAGAAGTCTGTAGTTCATATGGCTTGTAACAGCTACCACGTTGAGGAGTGCTACAATGCGGTGTTTGTATTGAAAGGTTATATCCAAAAGCAACGACAGGTGGGACAGAATGTATTCCATGATTATTAAAATTATGATTGATATTAGGAATGGGAAGATTTTGATGTCTATTATCTGGTGCAGCTGATCGAGAGACAGCAGTAACTGGGGAGCCAATATTGTTTGTTAGTGTATGAAAACTTTCATTCTTAGTACATTCTGATTTACATCTTTCGATCTTGTCTATTATTCGATTATATCCTTAGTTGTTTTTGCTTATTTCGCTTCTTGCATAACTAGCTTATTTTTGTCTGACTATATAAATATCTTATGGTTATATCTTATTGTCACATTGAATCGGATCACTCGCATTCTCTCCTTCGTTTTGAGTTGACAGTTTGTATTCTAATGGCTAACTGTGTTGAACGATTGCATGAAATAAATTTATTTACCAAATGAATTCGTATTAAATCAGGATTTTCAATACAAATGTCAAAACAGTTCTACTGTATGGAGCAGAAACTTGGAGAAGCCATCATCTACAAGATACAAGTGTTCATTAACAACAGTTGTCTACGCAAAATACTTCGGATTCGTTGGCCAGACACCATCAGCAACAATCTACTGTGGGAGAGATCAAACCAGATTTCAGTGGAGGAGGAAATCAGGGATAAGCGGTGGAAGTGGATAGGACACATACTGTGGAAAGTACCTAACTACGTCACAAGACAAGCCCTCACTTGGAGCCCTCAAGTCAAAAGGAAGAGAGGAATGCCAAGGAACACATTACGCCGAGAAATAGAGAAAGACATGAGAAGAAGGCACAAAAATTGGACAGAATTGGAAAAGGAAGCCCAGGACAGAGTTGTTTGGAGAAAACTGGTGAGCGGCCTATGCTCCACTGAGGGTAACAGGCGTAAGTAAGTAAGTAAGTAAGAATTCGTATTAGGCTTTTCATTATCACAATCGCGCAAACGGCGTTCGCCTAAGCATCATGATCTACAGAAATTAAAGCGAAGGCTTATTTCATAGCATATTCAATCATTCGTCCAAATTGGTGTCCAATCACGAGCCACTCAAAAGCTACTTATTGTTATTACTATAACAGGTGACTGATAATTAGTTAGTACGCCGCCATTCATTCTTCCATCAAGATCCTGCAGCTCAAGAGTACCAAAGAGTTAAGAGTAACGGGTCTACCTACTCTCCTAGATGTATTCTTCATTCCAAGCTATTCAGTTTAAGCCGTGATTGGACACATTATTATTATTTTCTCAATTTTTTTCAAACAACAACACTCCAGTAATGAAAAGACAGAGAGTGTAGGATTACATATATTCGTTACCATATGAGAGTATTTCAACCATATCAAAGCATTTTCGGGATAGAAAGAAATTCGATCATTTTTATTGATAATAATAAGACAGCCATTTATGGCTAACAATGAAATCTAAGATGAACAATTTGTTTGTGATTTTACTGTTACCTTTAAATTTTTCAGTTCATCACATGAAATAAATGTTGTTTCATAAATATCTTCATAAGACTATTAATCTGATGATTTTAATTCATCTGCTCTGCTTTCCATTAACAACAATATCTGGTTATTTGAATTTGTTAGTATTTGTCAGTATTAAATAGTCATATCTACTACTTAAAGCAACTAAACAGTATTCTGAGCTGAAAACATCCACGACCCAAAAGGTCCTGGGTTCGATTCCCGCGCATAATGAGAGTCGTGGAAGTCCATTGTTGATGAGTCGCGTACTAAGAAAAAACGGCTATTCAGTGCTTCTCTGAGCTGGATATTTTGGTTGTGAAGCTTTCATTGTTCTCCTGCTGAACAACATCATCAGTAGCACAAACTTCAGATAGAAGAAGTGAAGTATTTGAATTTCTTCCCGTATGACCTGTAGCTTGTTCTGTTTAACCTCGATCTTGATTGGTTGCTGTTGACCTTAAACCTGTCGTTGTTTGCACCTTTGTTTTGATTGTATCCCCCTTTTGATCTGTTTCTTCATCGTATGTCTGTACATGATTTTTCTGATTGATTGATTAATTGTGTCAATGTCGATGTGTTTGTTGATTGCTGATTGACCTGAGTGCCAAGCTTCTAAAATTTCTCTAGTGTTCTTTGTCCTCTTTCTATCCAGTATTTTCACATTGTTCCAATTGAATGTATGTTCATAATTGTCAGTATGTATTGATGATATAAGCGAAGAATTGTTGTGGCGTTTGACTGATATTGGTGTTCACGTAAACGAAGCTGAAGAGGCCGTCCACTTTGTCCTATGTAGTGTTTTTCATCGTCTGAGCAGTTTATTTTGTAGATGATATTTGGTTTTTCTTCCTTTGTCAGGATTGATTGAAGTGATTCTGTTGGTTTGTGTGCAACACCTATTCCAAAAGGTCTCAGTAGTCTTGCTGTATATTCCGATGTCATTTATGTGGTAGGATGATCCGGTTATTGGCTCCTGTACCTGATCTTGCTTCTGTTAACGCTTTCGGTCAATGTTTTTTGATGAAGTTGCGTGGATAGCCGTTCTTTTGGAAAATAGTCACAAGGTGTCTTTATTCGTTTTTCAGTACTTCATATGTGCTGTAGTGTGTCTTCGCTCTCTTAAAACAAAGTTTGTATGCAGTTGATTTTGTGAGTTCTTGGGTTGTTGCTATCATAGTTGAGAATTACGTCTTTGTGAGTTGGCTTCCAAAATACTTGAGTTTCCAGTTTTCCAGTGTTAGTTCTGGTGATTAGTATTTCCAGGAATGATAAACTGTTGGTTGATTCCTTTTCCATTGTAAATTTTATGTCATCGAAGATGTTTTGGATCCGATTGTTGATGTTCTCCAGCTCGTTTTTCTTTTTGATAATGACGAATGTGTTGTCTACATAGCGAACCCACAATTTTGGCTTAATCACTGGTGGAATCAACGCTTCTAGTGTCTGCATTACAACTTCCGCAATGAGTCTTGATATTGGTGATCTCATTGGTGTCCCTTGTGTTTCATGCTAAACTGGATTGGCTACTTAAATGAGGAGTTGAGAATTAAAGAAAAATGTTTATTTGATTTTTTTTTCGGGCAGAGTTTTTGGAGATTTGTGTTTCTTTTACACATTTGAAATCATCAATCAATCAATCATTGTTAGACCACCATTAGAAACCTAGAAGCACTGAACGGCAGTTTCGCGCACAACACCGAAGGTCCCAGGTTCGTATCCTGCCAGGTGCAGGAGTCGTGGATGCGCACTGCCACTGATGAGTTCCATACCAGGACGAAATGGATGTCTTTCAGTGCTTCTAGGTTTTTAATGGTGGTCTAACAATGAATGATTGATGATTTCAAATGTTTATTTGACTATTGAATAATATGTATGAATTCTCATGTCCTCTCTCTCTCTATTAATATATATACATATATACATATATATATATATATATACATATATATGTATATATATATATATATATATATATATATATATATATATTCTATCCTTCTAGGAAATGAATTCATTTCTTAACCAATAATATGAATTTGTCCTTTCTGACATTTCTAATGACCATTAATCAAATGAACTTTTACATTTTGTTTAATTCTGATTGGCTCCATTATATATTAGAGAGAAAAAAAATATCAATATATTTTTAGAGAATAGTAATATGAATTTGTCATTTTACTTTAATAAATAATAGCATGTCATCAATTGGTCTATATTAACAGTAACGAACGGATTGTATATTTCTTGAATGAAATAATGATACATATATATAAATAAAAAATAATAATAATAATAAAGAGTATGATATATGTGAATGTGGTGAAAATTGACTTTGAGAACTACGAAAGCCATCATTCAGAAGATACAAGTGTTTATTAAAAACAGCTGTCTACGCAAAATACTTCGGATTCGTTCGCCAGACACCATTAGCAACAACGAACTGTGGGCGAAAACAAACCAAATTCCAGTGGAGGAGGAAATCAGGAAGAAGCGTTGGATGTGGATAGGACACACACTACGAAAAGCACCGAACTGCGTTACAATACATGCCCTCACATGGAACTCTCAAGGTGAAAGGAAAAGAGGAATGCCAAGGAACACATTACACTGAGAAATAGAGAAAGATATGAGAGGAATGAACAAACATTGGACAGAACTAGAGAGGGAAGCCCAGGTTAGAGTTGGTTGGAGAATACTGGTGGGCGGCCTATGCTCGATTGGTGGTAACAGGCGTAAGTAAGTAAGTAAGTTACTCGGTAAACGAGAGAGAAGATAATTGATGCAGCGACGCGATAGGCTGTGCTAACTCGTTTGTCCCCTTGCCTGGCTAACTAAAAGAAGAAGCCTTGATAAGGCGTAGAAAGTGTATTCTACAAGCACGTAGAAAATTTATGAGGTTGACAAGCACACAAATCACGTTTCTTTATACAGCATAGAAACGTTCTTGGGAGAGCCACAAAAATAGCGTGCTAAAATACTCCATCAACTAATGACATTTAAGGATTTTCCGAGTGGGAAATGTAATCTCAAAGTCAGTTGAACAGACCATGCGTGAAAACACAAAATCCAAAATTAGGCCCTTTTCCAAGTGAGTTCTAGGGATCTAACGTGCCCAACACATATCTCTTTTAGTCGTCAATCTAAACTTACTTACTTACGCCTGTTACCCCCAATCGAGTATAGGCCGCCCACCAGTTCAATCCAACCAACTCTGTCCTGGGCTTCCCTTCCAAGTTCTGTCCAATGTTTGTTCATTCCTCTCATATCTTTCTCTATTTCTCAGTGTAATGTGTTCCTTGGCCTTCCTCTTTTTCTTTGACTTAAGAGTTCCATGTGAGGGCTTGTCTTGTGATGCAGTTAGGTGCTTTTCGTAGTGTGTGTCCTATCCACTTCCACTGCTTCTTCCTGATTTCCTCCTCCACTGGAATTTGGTTTGATCTCTCCCACAGTACGTTGTTGCTGATGGTGTATGGCCAACGAATCCGAAGTAATTT
The DNA here is from genome assembly GCA_944470395.2 of Schistosoma turkestanicum. Classification (NCBI taxonomy): domain Eukaryota; kingdom Metazoa; phylum Platyhelminthes; class Trematoda; order Strigeidida; family Schistosomatidae; genus Schistosoma; species Schistosoma turkestanicum. The sequence continues at coordinate 80,676,632 of OX103971.1, read as the reverse complement.
TGCGTAGACAACTGTTGTTAATAAACACTTGTATCTTCTAAATGATGCCTTTCGTAGTTCTCCATGTTTCCGCTCCATACAGTAGAACTGTCTTGACATTTGTATTGAAAATCCTGATTTTGATGTTGGTTGAAAGTTGTTTGGAGTTGCAGATATTTTTCAGCTATAGAAATGTAGCCCTTGCTTTGTCAATCCTCTCCCTCACATCTGCATCGGATCCACCTTTCTCGTCGATGATGCTGCACAAATCTACACTACTCTCGCTATTTATTTTGGTCTTCTAAGTGATGCTTCTCTGTTTAATAATTATATGCCACTTTGTGAGGAGCACGCACAACTTTAGTATAGTTACAATAAACTGTTCACTCGACTACTTGATATTTTGTTGATGTTGTTTTATTTTAGATAATCTGAATAGGTTTGAAGTAATCGCGATCGGAAACTGTACATTAGTTTGCTTTAATTTTAACTACCAATAACCAGAATAGTACTGAACCTGGAGCCTTGTGCGGGGTGGGAGGGGGGACGAAATAATGCTTTATGTGGTGTCCGAACCTGTCACCATCAAAGTATTTGAGTCCTGCTAGTTTTTTTATTACTGACTGATTCACGTTAGCAGATGCTGGCTACCTGGTTGGGGTATGCTAAACGAAAGTCATCGACGGTTAGAGACCTTGAATGACATGGCTCAAAATCGTTTGCAATGGTGCAGGTGAATCCAGTCTTTCTTTTCTCTCAATAATCTAATCTTCTGAATTCTTCATCACCTTTGTCTTTCTCTTTCTAAAGTCATGTCACTGAACTATACTTTTTGAATAGTACGTCTCCATTACCAGTAATTCTTCTACTATCTCTACCACTATGGGATTTGAACTGACAGTTGCGTCTCTGTGCTAATGCGGTATGACAACTTAAACTGACGTACCTACGTACGTACAAAGTTCTACGTTGTAATTGACTGACTGATTTGAAATTTTTTTTAAGTCATGGTAATAGATGTAACCATTAACTCTAAACACAAAATAATTGGAGATTTTCAATCTATACTCGGCAGCGTACGGCGCAGCAACATCGTGAGCTCCACAGCCATTACCAGCGGGTCACCGTCAGCCGATAGTCTCGCCAACCGGAACCTCTGTGGCGCCTCCTCCCTGTCCACCGGGATGTCGAGCTCCGTCATCAGCAGCCCGGTGACCGTCTCCCACGCCGTCTTCCCGGCGGCACCGTTCAGGCTGTCGTATACTGCTTTCGCCTCACCTCCCCGCAGTGTCCCCAGCACCAACAGAAATTACAGAGTTACTCAGTAAAATCGGAAAACCATATCGTAAATCGTTCATTTGCAAAATATCAGTTCGTCATATCGAACTGGACTGTTCCTGTTACAAAACATAAATCCATTGTCACTATTGATGCGTTTCATACAAATTCCATTGT
>OX103971.1:80654027-80674701 GCA_944470395.2 Schistosoma turkestanicum | reverse complement strand
GAAAAAAGTCCATCCTGTCATAGCAAAAATATGTAAACATGGAGGGATTTTCCAAAAACTTAAAACATTCAAAAAGAATTCTACAATGCATACTCACAACTAGAACTAGTGCAGTCAAGTGGCTAGACCCCTATTCATCGGACACTACCAAACGCCTGGAACTGTACCTAAAGAACAAGAATCGAGCACAAAGTAATCAGTTGGTTTATACTGACTCGTGTAAAAGACATTGGGTATTGGAAGTTATCTACCTGGGGAACTGTGCTTGGAGAGGTGCCTCAGGGTACAGTTTCAAGTCCACTGTCGTCCCTTTTTAGTGAGCGAGTCCGGAAACCAGCTTGACTATGCCCACTACTAAATGTTCCATACGGTTGCGTGATGAAAATGAGAACAAAATAAATCCATAGTTCAGTGGTTTATTGAAGGAGAACGTTGGCGTTACATAGAGAGCAGAAACATGGCGGCAACGCGAATAGAACGTTGCGCGCAAGAAGTCGAAGAAGTGTTTTTGGTACAATTAAACACAGCGAATACAATAATGTTCACATTTCAAAAATCGCATTTTCTTCGTAGAAGCGTTCCACTACAGCAGCCCCCGCCTAGAAAGGGTTTACACTTTCGATACATAGCGGCTACGTTTGACGAGGGGCTGGTCGGCCAACATTTGGTTTTAGCGCGGAAGGGTTGACGAACAGGAAGCGACCAATGAAGCTCGAGTTGTCACCGATAGTCTTCTACGTTGAACTGTACCAGTAGTAACGTGCCAGGTTTGCTGCTCGAGTTGACGTGCCAAGTTTGTCTATCGGATTGGCATGCCACACCAGCGTGGCTCGTATCCAGAGTCTGAAGATTGCTTTCGTAGGCGTTCGGACCAGATAAAGCTGCAGACGTAGGACGGAACCAGATTGAGCGGAGCCAGAAACGACCATTTCGAAACCATTCGTATACCAGATATATTCGTCACCATTTTTTTTTTTTTTTTTTTTTTTTTTTTTTTTTTTTTTTTTTTTTTTTTTTTTTTTTTTTTTTTTTTTTTTTTTTTTTTTACAGGACAATGGTCGGAGGTATAGGCTCGGGATAAAAAAAAAAGAAAAAGGAGAAAAGTGTAGCATGCGTGTAGTATGATGGTAAAATCCTATGCCGTCGCTGTGAAGGATTGGTAGTTATTCGAGAAAGCGTACAGGTAGGCGTACGCAGCGACCGGAACGCGAGACAGTAGCCTCGTGCGTACCTTGTGAGCCTGCATTCTCATCCGCAGTCAAGTGCGGCGTGGTCTGCTGATCTGGACGTGAGACCGGAGTCTCATCCGTAGATAGTGCAGATGGCGCGTGCTGCTGACTGGGACGTGAGAATGAGGTTTCTGATTTCGCTAGCGTGGGATCCGAAGGAAAAATAAGGATCCCGCTAGTGAGTTGGACGAGTCCAGCATTAAATCTCGATTTACCAGGTAGGGCACTGTCATTGACGTGCGCTGGTATGAGACGATCAATGCAGACTGTGTCCATCAACCTTGAAGGTCTTTTCGTGACGATAGATCACGTGAAAAGATCCTTCGTAAGGTTGTTGAGTACCGAATCTACTAGTAAAAGAACTTGCGGACAGGTAAATAAATCTCAAGGGAGAGCGACCTGTCGATGTTATATTCGAGTTCACACCGGAGGCATTATTCGCATCAACGCAGATAGTCGTTGGACGTAATCTGATATACATAAAATCGCTGCTCCGTGGTGTGAAGAAATTCCCCAGGCAGATGCAATGTCGTGCCATATATGAGTTCGAAGGCGGAACATTGGATTCTGCCGTTGCTGCTCCGTAATCGCCATGTCGTCTCCAACAAATTCCATCTTTCTGCGAACCGAGTGGAGAGGAGGCTTAAGGACTGTGAGAAAGACGAAGTAATACATATAGCAAGTAAACTGTCAAACTCACGCTTAGCGAAAACTAAGTTGTCCTGTGCCAGTCGGCGAGGTTTTGCCGTGACTGGGGGTCTGCAGGTGACGATGTGGCTTACCACATAAATAATCACCAGTTGAATCTCCTCGGTTTCGTTACTTTGGGGAATTTATCGAATATAACATGAAATAAATAGTAATGCAAAAAATATACATATTAATGATTCGGTACATATCTGTTTGCGTGTTAAAAACCATGGATTTGATATTCGACGAAGTATCGATTAACGCAGCCTACGTGAATCGAATAGCAATTCATAGTGCTGTAATGGATCGATACCGAGTATGGCTATGGGAACATCAGAAGGGATGAACGTCCATAGATACTGTCGTCTGATACTCAGGTTGATAGTTAGCTGTCGTGTACCGTAGGTAGGAATGACAGAGCCATTCGCAGTGCGTGGTCGAAGCATCGTAGCTTATGACTTACTGCTACCAAACGATACGACAGAAACTTGGGCACTTGTGGCCATCAAGTACCTAGCGTTAGTGCAAAAATTGAGCACGTAAAATAAACTAACAACCTGCAGTGACGGTGAGGAGACAGGTGAAAATGCCATGACCTGCACCTCGGAGTCTATTATTATAGCTATCTACCATTTCGAAAAGTTGTTGCAAGTATAAAATATATTAAAGACATTATTTATAGTATTGCAACATTAGAAAAATAGTGGTAGATGAATAAAAGACTCACCGTCATTGACTTCTTTTGAAGAAACGTCAGTCTCACCAATTTTAGTGAGCGAGTCCGGAAACCAGCTTGACTATGCCCACTACTAAATGTTCCATACGGTTGCGTGATGAAAACGAGAACAAAATAAATCCATAGTTCAGTGGTTTATTGAAGGAGAACGTTGGCGTTACATAGAGAGCAGAAACATGGCGGCAACGCGAATAGAACGTTGCGCGCAAGAAGTCGAAGAAGTGTTTTTGGTACAATTAAACACAGCGAATACAATAATGTTCACATTTCAAAAATCGCATTTTCTTCGTAGAAGCGTTCCACTACACCTTCTGTATGTAAAAGAACTTCTTAGCCTCCAACCGTCATCAGTTCCACTACATGGACAGCGATAAAGAATGAAGGCTACAAAATTAACTGCAGGTGTCGTCTAAATGATCTAAAATATAGCAGTTGCCAATAAATGCTTACAAGTGAATCACGACGCATATTGGTAACTAATGCACAGATACAAAGGTGGTGAATAAAACTGAGTTACTCGTAAACTAGGAACAAAAAGACCTACGAGTCATCACTACCCTGGTATTGAAAACACTGAACACTGAACCGAACACGGTCCTCATTTTGATCCCAAGGTCGCTCTTCCACTTGTGAGACGTAATCAGCAAGTTTCGTTGCCACCATCAATGTTGAGCGTAAGTTATTTTAGTTTATGTTCGGTCGTAAGACAAGTACAAGGCGAGCTAAATGCACAAACAATTGAAAAAATTAGCTTTAGTTTGTATCTTGCTGTATGATATTAACCAGAAGTAATATTACGAACACGTTTTAAAACGGGGGATAAAACAGTAAAAATATGATTACATGGAAGGCTAAGAACACAAAGACAACTATTAAAAATCCTGAAGATTTATAAACAGAAATTTTACGTTCAACATCCTACTTATGAGCAGTTTGTTCTTACTGCACACTGTTCGCTTCAGGACGCGTGTTGATTATGGTCGGGTTCATCTAAAGAATTATCGGCGCTACTTTATCAGACAATAAATTGTATCTCTGATTGTATACATGCGATTTCCCTTGAGATATACGAGGTTATATTTGTTAATCACATGCTGATCTCCAAGTTTCCGTTACTTTATCTTCTCTTCACTGTGTGCAAAAGTCCGAGTAAATGAAAGGAGCTATTTGCTTAGTTTTTAGGGTTTCACGATTATAGAGTTACTAGGCATTAGTACTACCTAAACCCTTAGTTCGTCTTCTAATTGTTCGGCTAAGGTAGATTACCATCTCAATGTAGGTGTTAATCCGCCTTTATTATAACTATTTGTGAATGTTTTACCAAAAAATAGCAGTTGATGTTCTTGGCAGTGTGTTTTTCAGGCGGAAAATTATTAGTCTTTTACCAGTCACTTTCACATGCTTGTTTTTGAAATACAGTGTAAATCCCGTTATTATTACTCCATTGTTCCAGTTTAAAGTAAGCGAAACTGGGTTCTAACCAACCGCAAATGTTCATAAGTATCATGTTTGTTTTAAGTCATAATTATTTAATAATTTTCTGGGTTATTTTTAGGTCTGATTTTCTTGTCACATATCTCATAAAAACCATCACGAATTGTTAATCAGCGCACAGCAGAGGCTATTTTTAAGATGGATTTTCATGCTCCAGAAGGTATTGATGACGTTTCCTCTGAAAAGTGTTTTTAATCTGTAGTTAGTCCGCAAACAAACTCCATTTATGGATTAACAGCCTTAATTATTATCACAATAACATATTTTCTTTGGAAATTCTTTCGTTCTCGGCCTGCAAACTCGCCAATTGATAGTGAATCACGTCGTTTAGCTGTGGAAGCTGCAAGAGCAAGATTTCAGGCTGAAGTCGACGCTGAAGTTGCCCAGAAAAAAGCTAAATATCAAGATGAGGGAGAAGGGAAAAGCAGCGTAAGCTTTAAAAGATATTTATATTCTATAACTGTACTCCTTTTGATTTTGATCTGCTATTTTACATAATCTGATACCATATCATCATAGAATTTTGTAGATTAAAAAGTCAAAAGTGTAACCAGGAATCTAGACAAATGCTTAATAGCTTTACGAGGACCTTCGTAACTTATATTCAAGGTTTAGACAAACTTAGGAAGAGATAATAACAATGACTGAACGCTACCTTTTTTTATTTCGCTTCGGATGATGTGATACAAGTACTTACCTTTGGTTTCTCTCAAATCCTAATCTTCTGAACTCTTCGTTACCTTTGTCTTTCTCTTTTCAACTTTATTTCATTGGTTTATACTTCTCGAATGATATTTTCGATTCCTAATCTTTTTGATTACCGCTAATACTTATAATACCTCTACTACTATGGGATTTGAAGTGACAATTGCGTCTGTGTGCTAATGTGGTAAGGCCTAGACTGATGTATGTGCATGTGCAAAGTTCTACGTTGTAACTGACTTCAATCACAAATCTTTGGTCTATATTATTATTATTATTATTGTTATTATTATTATCATTATCAGTCAGTCAGTCAGTCAGTTGCAACGTAGAACTTCGTACGTAAGTACATCAGTTCATGTCGCCATACCACATTAGCACAGAGATATAATTGTCAATTCAAATCCAATAGTAGAAGAGGTAGTAAAGGTATTAGAAGTAATCGGAGAGGTTAGGATTAGAAGATATTATTCACGAAGTATGATTCAATGAGATAAGTTTAGAAAGTAAAAACTAGAGGTGTTGAAGAATGCAGAAGATTAGGATTTGAGAGAACACAAAGAATAAGTGCACTGGCGCCATTGCGGACGATTTTGAGCCATGTCATTCAAGGTCTCTAACCATCGATTATTATCATCTCGCGGACCCCAACCAAGTAGTCGATAATTACCGACATGGCTAAGTCCACTTTTCAATGACTTCATGGATTTATGCCATGTGGCCGCCCCTAGCTTTCTTGCAACCTATTCCTACACTACAAAACAAAGCTCGATTATCATTATTATTATACTTTGACTGTTGTTATTGCTGCTTTTTCAAATTCACCTTCGATAATTATTATATTTTCAATTTGACTGATTGATTACACGTTCCCTCTATGGTCAATGGTTGTGTTCTTAATTGTTGACTAGTATCACAATTAACAAAATAAGACCACAATCAGAATATAATTCCTTATCGATAACGTCTATACTCAGCAGTTAAGTTCCTGTTAGTACAGAAGAATTCTCTCCTTGACTGGCTCGTTAAGTTCAAAAGTCCACTAATCGAATCATATGTCTCAAACATATGTTGTTTATGTACAATTAATGGAAAAAAAAACAATCTCATATATGAGCAGGTCACAAAAGGTGTGTGTGTGTGTGTGAATAGAGTGTAGGATCTAATTCGTCCTACAGATGTAGTTTTATGACCTTGAACGCAATATTGGCGAGCACAGAGTCAATGTGAAAGTTTTAGTCAGAACAACGACAACTTGCTTTAAACTTTGTGTGTTTCTAAACATAAAACAATTGGATTAGTACAATAATTAAGGAAATTACAGTTATGAAGTGAAACGAACAAACATACCGACCAATATAGTGTGTGTCTTATGGAAATGAATAAAACTATGAGTCAAATCAATATAATAAGATAATAATGTTCTTCAATTAGTAGGTCATTTACAACAAAGTTAGTTTACAGACATGTCAGATCAGATCACGTGGTGAACGCTTAAACCACGATTTGATTGGTTAATTATGGAAATAACTGACATAGATGAGACTACGACTTATAAACTAACAACAAATTAAGAATGAGGAATCATCCAACAGTAGTTTATGAGTTAATCAAGAGTTATATGAATATGTACTTAGTAACCCCCAAAAGTTAATCCGAAGGGGGAGTTACCATTCTTCCTATTTCTCTCCTCATACAACAACTTTTCAAATTGCCGTTTGTTATTTATGTGGTGCGAGCTACTTCTTATAAGTAGTATATGACGTGAGTGTCAACGTAATGTCTGGCAGCAGAAGATGGGGGAAGATCAAGAAAGGAAGAGTTAGAAAACAATGGAATTTGTATGAAACGCATGAATAGTGACAATGGATTGATGTTTTGCAACAGGAACAGTCCAGTTCGATATGATGAACTGATATTTTGCAAATTAACGAACGATTTACGATATGGTTTCCCGATTTTACTGAGTTACTCTGTAATTTTCGTTAAATACAATTCGGTTGCCCTACCTGTGTTCTCGTTCACTACATTTATACAAACAAAACTGAATTTAACTGATTTCATTTCGTCGTATCCTTGTGATCGGTATGATGCAATAATAAACGTATTCAATGCTTTTGAACTGTATACACTATTGGATGTTGTTCTCTAGTAACGGTTATCAAGATGAGCAGTACACGAAGTTTAGGAATTAATTATTGACTATGCACCGCCACACTTTGTATATAGTAAAAACTTTATTTATATTGAATTATTTGGTCGATACTATTTTTGCAGGTTCGTGAAAGTAATCATTCTGGTGAAAAAAAGAAGCGGCTTCGACCTGATGGTAAGTTAAGCTGAATTCAGGTCAAATAGTAAGTTTACTTAAATGCCGTACATATATTGATTAATGAGTGTTATTTTAAATAATAATAAGGTTTTAATATGTTCTATGGGAATATAGAAAACCAATCAGAGGTGGTTAAACGAGAAGGTCATTTGATGACTGTCAAAAATGTCCTAAATGACAAATGTCTATCATTGGTGAAGAAATGGATTCATTTTCTAAGGGAGTGGGATATATATATATATATATATATATATATATATATATATATATATATATATATATATATGACTTCGCCCTCAGACCTTAAGTAGCTGTTTTTAGTCTCATTATTCTTCAGTCGACCTGCCTGGCATGGTAGAACCTTCAGGAACATATGTTCCAGCCAATATAGCTCGATTGAGTCATCACGATAGGCAAGCCCGACCACCATGTCAAGGTTACAGTTACGGTCGGGCGTCACAAACTAAAGTACCACTCGCTTATTTTGTATTTTTAATTGAACTGTTTATGTATTGCGAACGAACACTATGAGATAGAGTTTCGTTCTATCTCAGTTTGGATGGTTCAATTGTGGAGTTTTGTTTGTTCGTCAACAGCATAAACTTTAAGTATTCGAATACTTTATTTCTTTCTACCTGAAGATTATGCTGCGGATGATGTTGTTCAGAGGAGCGATCAAATCATCCATCTGAACTATATAGATCTTTTCTATCATCACAACACAATTACATAATTACAAAATTAACACTTTGTGAATTGATTTATAAATTGTGTTGAACTGCAATACAGATGTTGTAGTGAAGGAGAACACAGGTGAGGGCAACCGAATTGTATTTAACGAGAATTACAGAGCTACTCAGTAAAATAGGAAAACCATATCGTAAATCGTTAATTTGCAAATCTTCAATCCATTGTCTGACATTTCACTATTCATGCGTTCGTTTCATACAAATTCCATTGTGTTCCCACTCTTTCATTCTCTTGATCTTTCCCCATCTTCTGCTGCCAGACATTACGTTTTCACTCACGTCATATACTACTTATAAGTAGCGCCCTCACAATGTTACTGTTTCTTTTTTTTTTGTCAAAACAACAACACATTACGCATTGAATTAGCATTGCTTTTGTTTAAATTATTATTTTCAATATTTAACAGACTACAATCCATTAATGGGTGATACTGGCAGAACGTATAGGCCAACTTCACGATTTTGTTCAACTGGTGGATGACGTTAATTGATTAAACAAGACACCTCTCCCAATTCAATAGGAAGAACTCAATCACCCACTAATTGAGTTCAAGCCTTACTATTATTACATTTTTTACACAAAGATTGAAAATAAAACAAGGAATTTTTCTTTCCAAATAATATGATGTTGTTAATTCGAAATTGGATACACACTCCATGAATAACAACGGATGGTGGTTTTATTTTCTCTTTGTTGTAAAAAAAGTGTAACAAACAAAATCTTTATACTACTTAAAATTGTTACTTTCACTTGTGATTTTCTTGTCAATAATATATATTCAAATTTTTTGCAATTCGTGTTCATTTCACTCACTGATAATGATTTTTTTATGCTGATGGCCTGGTGTGTGACGAAATCTCAGCACCGATACTACTAAAGGCTCGACTAGCTGTTGACAACTTGCATCATTTATGGCAAGATATCCGTTTGCTAACCAAAGGACGAGTCTATTGCACAGCAGTTCGCTCCGTTCTACCATATGGGTAGATGGGTATAAGACATGGCCGGTTACTTACTTACGGCTGTTACCCCCAAAAGAGCATAGGCCACCGACCAGTTTTCTCCAACCAACTCTGTCCTGTGCTTCCCTTTCCAGTTCTGTTCAATTTTTTATTTTTCTCAACATGGCCATTTAGAGTAGAGGATATTCGTAGGTTTCCGATCATGGGTGTATCTGAAGCATTGCTCGTTTATCTGGGGACTATCGAGTAGGCGATGCTGTTATTGGGAAACGGGTACTAAGTAAGGATGGTAGATCGATAGAAGAAGTAGTGAAACTTCATCAGTTAAGGTGGTTGGGACATGTGTTACGAATTCCCAACCACCGACTGCCTCGGTGAGCGGTTTTGTGGTGTAAGGGTAGGCTGGAAAGCTAGGGGTGGCCACATACCCATGAAGTCATTGACAACTAGATTGAGCCACCTTAGTAGGTGTAGACTACCCTGGTTCGCAAGACAATGATAACCGGTGGTTGGAGACCTCAAAATCGTTTGCAACGGTGCGAATGCATTCATTCCTTGTCTTTTCTCAAATTCTAACCTTCTGAATTTCTGCTGACCATTTTTTATCTCTTTATTTCACTGGTGTTTATACATATCGAATCATATCCTCTAACCCTAATCTTCTCCATTATTATTGTTAATACTTCTACTAATATGGGATCTGAATTGACAATACCATCTCTCTATGATGATGTTGTATGGAAACTTGACATGATATAGGTCCTACGTATGTGTTGGGGATGTTAGATCCCCAAAATTCGCTCGATAAATGCCTTATTTTGGTTTTCACGTTTTGCCAGCATGGGCTGATCAGATGACCTTGAGATTTCAATTCCCACCAGCAAAATCCATGGCTGTGATTGGCTGCTGTGTATTTTAGTGTGCTATTTTCGTAACTGTCTCAAGGACGTTTCTTTGTTGTATAAATAAACGAGAGTTGTATGCTTGATTGTACTGTGATTGCTGGGTGTTTGTAGAATATACTTTCTTCGCTTACAAAGTCTTTTACTCGCTTTGGGGATTCAAGGTAGCCTACCTGGACGCCGGTTTGTTGTCTCGTTCGCGTTTATCGACTAAGGTAAACTCGTAATAGCCTCAAGCATACTAAGTGACGAACCGTGCAGTATGTAACTGATTGAAGACTAACTAAAGCTTTATCTACTAAAAACTATCAATTAGATCAAATGATTAAAATTTTTATTGGATAGTAAGTAAGTAAGTGTATATATATATCAGGTTACAAATTTTTGACGCGAAACGACAACGAGAAGAGAGAAAAAAAAATGCATTATAAATAAAGCTGACAAAATGTTTTTACACAAATCGATTCATTTAATTTAATTTAATTAATCCCATCTGGAACGTTTTTGTTTCGAATCGATTTGTACATTTTGCGGTTTCATTTGTTGCGATGGTTGTTGGTATTGTTGCAGTTGTTGTTGTTGTGCACGTTGCAATTCTTCTGAATTACTCTGTGGAATCATAAAATTATCTACAATTTGTGATGGTCTATCAGTTGTGCTGCTTGATGATTTCAACATTTCTGGATGTGTATATCGACTGGCTTCAACACCGGCTGAGACAAATCTTCGATTATATTGCGCTGAAAATGCTGCTTTCATGGCAGAAAATCGATCGGCTTGCAAACCTATGATGGTGAAATAGAAGTGAACAACAATGAATTAACAACTTGAACAAAAAAACAATCAATTAATAAGCAACGTAAAACTACGTACATACATCATCAGTTCATGTTACCATACCATATTAGTATATGTATATGTCAATTCAAATCACACAGTAGTAGAGGTAGGTAGTAAAGTTAATAGCAGTAGTCGGAGAGGTTAGGATTTAGAAGATATATTATTCAAGAAGTAAAATGTAGTGAAATAAACTTGAAAAGATAAACTGCTGAGGAATTTAAAATATTAGGATTTCAGAGAAAACACAAAGAATGAATGCACCTGCGCCATTGCAAACGGTTTTGAGCCATGTCGTTCAAGGTCTCTATAGCCATCGGTAACTTTCGTCTGGCGGACCCCAATTAGGTAGTCTGCATCTACCAACATGACTCTGTGGATTTGTGCCGTGTTTTGGTTTGGTCGCCCCTAGCTTTCTTCCAACATATTCCTACACTACAAAACAAAGCTCGACGAGGCAGTCGGTGGTTCGGCATACGCATTACATGTCCCAATCACCTCGACTGATGAATTTTCACCACTTCATCTATAAACCTGCCATCCATCCAAGTCAATTATAATTAACACAAAATCAAGCATATAATATCGATCGATCGGTCTAATTTGTGATTACAAACAATCGAATGAAATCTAACCAAAAAAAAGAAAAGAAAATAAACGGTAAACTAAAACATCAAAATGAAACTAATAAGACGAGTTTATTGAGAAAAAACACACCAAAGAGCGCTTATAATAATTAATATCAGACGAAAATAAACAATGATTTTTTTGTGACTTGTTTTAATATTTACCCCGTGCTCTTTATATCTGAATTCAAAATTCAATAATGTGTTGTTAACTACGCTTATACAAGCTCTCTACTCGAACACTACTGGTCCGGTGAGAGCTTATGGCGAACTGTCACCAGAATTCTTCACTTCAAGTGGTGTCCGTCAGGGATGTCCACTCTCTCCATTCTTGTTTAATTTTATCATAGACATGCTCGTAGAAATAACCTTATCCTCGTCTGAATTTTCTGGAGTAGACCTTTTACCAGGTGGCTCGCTTATTGACTTAGAATATGCCGATGACATTGTCCTACTTGATGAAGACGCTGACAAAATGCAGTCTTCTGACTACCCTAAGCAACAATGCAAGCATGTTCGGGATGCGGTTTTCCCCCTCGAAATGCAAAATGTTACTTCAAGACTGGGTTGCATCGGCACCTGAACTAGTGATAGGGAGTGAAGTAGTCGAACGTGTAGATCGCTTCACTTATCTTGGGAGTCTCATCAGCCAAGATGGCCTGGTGACTGACGAAATCTTAGCTCGGATACAGAAGGCTCTTCTGGATTGTTCAACCCCTCTAATTTTGACTTTCTAAACTTATCTCACTGAATCATACTTCTTGAATAATATCTTCTAATTCTAACCTCTCCGATTACTTCTAATACCTTTACTACCTCTTCTACTATTGGATTTGAATTGACAATTAATCTCTGTGATGATGTGGTATGGCAACATGAACTGATGTACTTACGTACGAAGTTCTACGTTGCACCTGACTGACTGACTAACTAAGCTGTCCCATTATAAACAAAACAAATAATACATTAAACATATTATCTATGATTTAAATAGTCTACAAATAACTCAGTCTAGAGTAGTCCCTCTAGGGTTACAGCCGATCCGAGGCCCGGTAAAGGAGGTTAGAGGCGACCCCATCTCGTAGGAAATCAATTTTCTAAAAAATGAACGCTAACTAGAAAAAATAGTTTAGACGTTGCCCTCACAGTTCGAAGGTGTTTATTTAGAACACTTATGACGTCTCGAAATGAAAGTCGAGTGTCTCTGGAAATCACGACGCCGATGCCCCCTTGTCAAAACCTTTAAATATTTGAGCAGGGTGAATCTGATACAGATGTGAAGGCATAGATTGGCAAAGCAAGGACAGTATTTCCACAATTTAAGAACATCTGGCACTCGAAACAAGTATCAAACAACACCAGGATAGGACACGTTGAGGAAAGCACTCTATTACATCACAAAGTATCCCCTCAGAGTCAAAGGAAAAGAGGAAGACCAAAGAACACATGGTGTCGAGAAAACAACACTTTAGTATGCATCACTCACTTGATATCGAATGAATAAGAAGATATTCGAGATTATAAATAACTTTAGCCATTATCAGTTGAGTTCAACCGTGTCGAGCTATGGGCAGTAACTACCGAAGACAATAGATGAGGTTGCTCAATATAGCATAGATTGTTCGGAGTTAGACATTAACAACACTGTTGGATGCCTGTTCAGTGGTCTAGAAAGGTTAAGGCGTTCGTGCGCACAAGACCGAAGGTCCTGGGTTCGATTCCCGCGAGCGAGGGTCGCGGATGCGCGCTGCTGATAGATGATTCCTATCCAGCGCTTTCAGGTTTCTAATGGTAGCGTTTAACAATGTTTGATTTATAATTTGAATGTTTACAAAAAAAAGGAACGTCAACTTACCACCTGGACGAATTAGTTCAGCTCCTTCACCGGCTGCTGCAGCAGCTGCTGGACCACTACTACGAGAACAATAATTTAGGTCGTTACTATCATCCGATGATAAACCTAATCCTGGTCTAGCACGAGGTTGTCTCGGTTCGAATCCGCCAATTGGCTTTCGTCTAACGGAATTCTCATTTCCATTATTATTATTCAATGACGATCGATTATTTGCAAACCATGTGCATTTTAAAGCAATATCAAGTAATCTTTGTGGAACTGTTTGTGAAGCCGATTCAAGATGTTGCACTAGACATGCTGCAAAATCAACTGGATCTTTACCAGCTACAAATAATGTATAAGCAGTTCCTTTGGCACCTGCACGACCAGTTCTACCAATTCGATGAGTATGTGTATCAATATCACGTGCAACTTCATAGTTGATTACATTATGTATACTAGGTATATCCAAACCACGAGCTATTCATTATTATTATTGAGGTGTGTATGGGAGAAGGAGGATGGAAAAAAATGAAGTAATGCAATAAAAGAGAATTATAAAAATATATAAACAAATAAATATTTATACACAGACTTTTTATACGACGTTCCGGAAGTGTGTTATCTCTGCTCTTCAAATGGTCATATCGCCGAAGACGGAAATCCTAAGGGTGAGTGAGATGAGGTGTGACATTTATTTTCAGGGTCGACCTTTTCTAATAATCCCTTTCTTCTGTTTGTCAGAAGGCAGTATCGTTGCAGATGCTGGTTCTTAGAAGGAAACAAACACCTTACTGCTGTCACACTGGTCTCTACAGTCAGTCAGCAGTACGACTTATCTCTCAAATAAATAGTAAGTTGCTGCTTTTATAGCCTTACCGTTCTCCAATCGACCTGTCTAGTTAGCATCATAGAACCTTCAGGAACATTCGTTCCAGCCAATATAACTCGGTTGGGTCATTCCGATAGGCAAGCCTGACCACCACGTCAGGGTGTTGTAGCAGCGCTATTGCCGGGGATTATGCTTTACTCTTCAATATAAAAGAAGAAGCGAATGTTCAACCAGGACTTAAACTGAGCTGGTGAGTAAGGAGGATTCACCTAGAGAAAAAATGGAAAACTCTTGGTTCCAAGCCAATGGTGGACATGGGTGAGGATCCTCAGGGAACCAATGGCGGCGTTTGAAGTGATTGTTAATCACCGGCTACCATGAAACTGCATCTCCTGACGTTATTTCACTCACTGCCTTGTGGATTAAGCCTATGGGTCAATGGCTCGGGGAGTGGCCCCCTGAGGAAGTCAAGTCACCTGGGCACCCGGACAATATCCTAGCCCACTGACAAATTCAATAATTTGTTTGGCGCGTAAATATTCAAGTGCCTCTTTGTTAATGTGTTTAGATAAATACACTTATTCATTTCACGAAGAAAGAAAAAGTGCATAAGACTAAAATTTTTCATGACTTCTTATCATTAACTCATTATGTCATCCGTCATCATCATTATAAGTAAAAATGTATGTTTTGCATAAAGGGATACATACTACCTCGAACTCAGGTCTCATCATATGGTCGAAAAATGAAAATTTCGGTATTGCTAAAAAATCATCACACCGACATGAGACAAAGGGTAATAAGAGTATTTTAAGCCCATTCGCATCAAGCTGGGCTTCATCTCTTACAATCTTATGCCATGGGATGTGGACACCATAAGCTATATTGCTTGCTATATAGAGCTGAAGGTTTCCTATGAGACCACGGGATCGTTGTGAACATTGTGGATGGCTTGGCATTACTTTGGCAAGTATTGCTAACAGTCCATATACAAAATTGGTGAGCAGGGTAATACTGGTTGTAGTTGTCTTGCAACATTCCCGAGGGCCATTCGTCATTGCAGTGCTGCATTGAATATCACCATTGCTAATAATAATGAGTTTGTGACAGTCATGTAAATGGGATGGGTCAAATTGGCCAGTTCATGTTGTGTATAGTGATTGACGCCATCATAGAAATCGGAAGCAATTACTATATATATACTAGTGTATATAAATGGTGTGCATGGTCCACCAGGATGTCAGGTACCTGTGTAGTAAGTATCGTTGCACCACAGGACTGAGCTGTGCTATTCATGTTTTAGTGTTAACACGTGGGCAGTCGTTTCCTTGGTTCTCCCCAGAAAACCAATGTAGTAGTCGAATTACGATTTGCCCAATTTATTGAATGTTTTGCATTACTCATATCAATTTAAAACTTACATGCAACATCGGTAGCCACTAAAATAGGCGCTTCTTGTCGTTTAAATGCTTGTATCACAGTATTACGATCGGATTGATGCATATCTCCATGGATGAGAAGAACTTTCAAATCACGTGATTTTAGTTTTTGTGCAACTTCTTCACTGTGAACTTTACGTGTCACAAAAATTAGCACACTTCCCTCTATAAATTAGAAAGATGAAATCAAATCAAATCAATTAAAAACGACGAAGATAGAAAAAAATAACATCAAAATGTTTATGGGTTGGTTGGTTAAATCATTAACTCTCTCTCTCTGAGCCATTGTATAAAATGTATTATTACTATTATTATTTGAGCTTGATTCTTTTTAATTCATTTCAAATATACACGTAGTTGGGACATGTGTTACGTATGCCTAACTAACCACTGACTGCTTCGTCGAGTTATGTTTCGTTACAAATAATGCGTATTTATACATTTTGGTAGAATAGGAAACAGTATCAAAGTCTGTGACATTGATAGTCAGGACAACCAATAAGAAACAACATTGGAGTATGTGACATTGATATCTAGGACGACCATAAAATTGACCAGTAGGAATTAACCAATAGGAATTGACCAATAATTCTCTTAGAATATTGGATGAATATCCTAACAGTACGTATGTACGTATAAAAGATCAAGTTGCCAAACCACATCAGGAGCACAGAGATGTAATTGTCCATTCAAATCACATAGTGATAGAGGTAGTAGACGTATAAGCAGTATTCGAAAAGATTAGGGTTCGTAGATACCATTTAAGGAGTATAGTCCAGTGAAATAAACTTGAGAACAGAAAGAGGTAAGGTCATTAGGAATTTAAAAGATTAGAATTTGGGAGAACGCAAAAAATGGATGCATGCACGCCAGAGTATAGTTGTTTGCTGAGATATATTTCTGTGCAGCAGTTCGTTCCGTCCTACTATACGGATGCGAAACATGGCCAGTGAGAGTAGAGGACATTCGTAGACTGCTTGTCTTAGATCATAGGTGAATCCGAATCATTGCTCGTATATCCTGGGACAACTGAGTAAGTAATGCTGTTGTTAGGAAACGAGTACTAGGTAAGGATGGAAGATCAATAGATGAAGTATTGTAACTTCATCAGTTGAGGTGGTTGGGACATGTGTTGCGTATGCCTAACCACTGACTGCCTCGATGAGCTATGTTTTGTGGCGTAGGAGTAGGTTGGACGAATGCTAGAGGTGGCCAAACCAAAACATAGCAGAAATCCATGAAATCACTAACAAGTGGACTGAGTCATGTTAGTAGATGTAAGCTACGTGGTTGGGGTCCGCGAGACGAAAGTAATCGACGGTTCAAAATGGTTTGAAATCATGCAGGTGCATTCACTCTTTGTGTTCTATCAAATTCTAACCTTCCGAATTCCTCAGCATCTCTCTATCTTTCTGTTTCTAAAGTTATCTCATTGGTTAATACTACTTGAATCATAATCTTCGAACCGTAATCTCTGAAGGTTAGGATTTGAGAGAACACAAAGTATGAATGTACCTGCGCCATTGCAAACAGTTTTTAGCCATGTCATTCAGAGTCTCTAAACATTGATTACTATCATCTTGCGGACACCAATCAACATGGTACACACACCACACACCGACGAGTGAGGATGCATTAATTAAAACATGTTCTACACAATGATCAATTCAGTTTTCTTTTTTCTTGTTTGTTTGTTTGTAGCATAAACAAAAACAGAAAAACTAATTGAACAACATCATTATTATTACCTACCGGTAGTTAAACGAACTAAATTACGTGTTAACCAATCCCATTTCTGTTCGATTTTATCGAAAATTTCAACATATTGAGTAATATCTTCATTAGCCTTAAAAAAAAACAAACAAATACATAATAATTATAATAGTATAGTGTATATGTTTTTTGTTGGGTTAGAGTTTTCTTTTTAGCGACTTAGTTTTTTTTCTACGGGATAGGTTTGCTAACCTGATGTGTCAAACTCTCTCCTCCTTTATGGGACCGGCACTAGCCTCAGAAAGGCTCTTTCTAGACAGAGTGTGGATATGAAAAACATTGAGTAAAGTAACCAACAGCGTTACAAGACAACCACCACCCTTCTCACCTGGAATCCTCACGGCCAAATGAAAAGATGAGGAGGACCAAATGGAGACACAGACATGAGCAGAAGAATGAACAACAATTCGACATAACTAGACAGAAAGGCCCAGGTTTTATAGAATGCTAATTGGTGGCTTATGCTCCATTAGAGGTAACAGGCGTAAGTGTGTAGTGTTTACTACTTGAAATGAGCTTATAATTAATTAGTAGGCAGCAGAGTGTTGTTCATAAGTTATCGTTAAAGAGGTGTTTCAATGAAATCAGGAATAGATGAATGTTGGACCGCCATTAAAAACCTGATAGCATTAGACGGCTAATTCGTTCGAGTGTGGGACTCATCAAAAGTTCTCACCCGTGTCTCCCGCAAGCCGGAATCGAACACAGAACCTTCAATCTCGAAGCATTTAACTCCTCATAAATTGTTTGTTCTAATGAAAACTAATCCTTTTAACATAATTTTCATAATATTTATGGATTAGACTATAAATTATGAACGATCCTTGAGCAAAGCTAAACGGACCCTCGGGATATTTAACAACTTACTAGGATTGAAACAGCGCTTTATGATGATTAGTGTGACCATGTAACCATTAACGGAAACGAAATTAATTCTAGCAAGATGATTTTTAGAAAAAGTGTTAGGATATTCATCCAATATCCTAAGATAATTATTGGTCAGTTCCTATTGGTTAATTCCTACTGGTCAATTTTATGGTCTTCCTAGATATCAATGTCACGTGCTCTAATGTTGTTTCTTATTGGTGGTCCTGAATTTCATTATCACTTCAATTGTTGCTTCCTATTGGTCGTCCCAACTGTCGATTTCACAGAATTCGATGCTGTTTCCTATTCGACCAAAATGTGTAAATACGCATTATCTGTAACGTTTTATGACCATAACCAGGATCCCTAGTCCGGGATCCTGATTCTCTTCTGGATTCGGACCTCGTTCTTTCTGGATGCTTGTAGAATACAGGTCCTACTTCATAACAAGTCTCCTCTTATTTTTGCTCAATATAGGGGTTGGAAAAATCGGATTTGAGTATCATGTCGTGTCGCCGGATCCTCGATCCTCGCTCTCGTTTTCCGACTAGGTAAACTCGTAATAGTTCAAGTATATCGAAATGACGTGTTTACGTGCAGGCGTAACAAAGTACACCAGTCATTTATGCAGAATTTGTTCAATCCAAAATATGTACCAATATAACGATGGTCTACAAATATTGTCTCTCCTCGACATTACTACTCTTACTACTATTATTATACACAGATTTGGTGGGTGAATGTAATAAATACTTACCGAATACAGATAACAGATCATATCCAATACAGATCACAATAAGTAAAAGGACAATATTTCACTCAATAACACGATTACAATACAAACAACCATTCTCAATGAGTTCAGTGAAGAATTCAGTGAGAGGAAAGGAAACTACTTCTGTAATAACCACCAGTAGGCTAAGTGCCTGTTTGTCTATTCTCAATGACCAATCACATCTTATTTTCAATATCTACACATCATGTACTCCTTTTGCTAAGTAAGCATGGAATTGAGACAATATCCAACTGTCTAACACATTGGCACACACACACACACACACAAATAAAATGATCATTTTTGATATCTACTCAATAATAATTTTGAAGAAGTAACAATAGCAATAACAGAATATTACACTACTGACACTATTGACTTTACCACTTACCTCACCTAATTCACCTTGTATTATTCGAACAGGATCAAGTAGAATATCTCTGGCTAATCGTTCAAGTCGACGTTTAAATGTTGCACTGAATAGAAGAGCTGAAAATTATTTTTTAAAATATCAGTTGATGTATATATTTGTTCGAATTCAACTTAAAACAATATGCATGTCAAGATGTTGAATAATGAATAAAAAAGCGTATGATATTTTAGCGAGAGGAAAGAAAAGGGGGAGAAAAAGGCAATGGATCCTTATCTGAGGGATGACTATTTTCTGTTGTGTGATAAGGGTTGCAACTGTTCCAATCCCATTACACATAATTTGATCCAGACAACTGGGTAGTAGTAGTAGTGTGATGTACACTACTTATGTTCATATGATATCAAATGGAAATCAAACGTCTAACAGCAAAAAAGATCGAGAAGGAAAGAATGAGAACAGAAGGCGATTTGTAGGTAACGAACGTAAAGTGAACTGAAGTCTGAACAATCTAAATGAAAGAACACTGAAATCTGAAACAAATAAGGATTCGTTTGCAAATGATGATTCACGGGAAGGTTTTGTAAATATGCCTAACAACTCTGTAATATTCGCTTAAATATATATTGTTGATGTCCTCACCTGAGTTTTCGTGCACAACATTTGGTGTCGCTTAACAACTTATAGAGGGGTGCTGCTTCTTCGTTAAAGTTCTTGACGAATCGACTGTAGAACACCGCCCTTCCAAGAAACTGTCTCAGCTTCCTTTAGGGATTAGGTACCGCGATGTTCTTTATCACTAGGATTTTCTCCGGCAACGGTTTTATTTCTCCATTCCCAACTTTATGCCCCAACAAGATGACACTACCTTTCGCTATTTGTGATTTGTCCGAATTCTTCAATCCACATGGTTAACATGATCCATTTCCGTTCGGTTGTACACCACTACATCGTCGCCATACACCTCAACATTCTCTAGGTTCTTGAGCAGCAGCATCATTACTCTTCTGAATGTAAACGGCGCACCTGCCAACCCGAACGGCATTCGTCTGAACTGGTACTGCTTATCACGTACAGTAAATGCTGTTTTATTTCGATCACTCCCTTTTAACGGCAGTTGGCAATACCCTGATCGTAGATCCAGTACTGTGAACAGTGTGGCATTCTGCAGCCGATCCAAGGTCTCCCCTACGGTGGGCATTGCACATGGTTTTACTTCACTTATGTTATTAAATTCTCTGAAGTCTACACAAAATCTGTATATTTCCGTTCGGATTCTTCAACAAGAGCACTAGTGAGCTATATGGGCTGTCTGCTTCTTCAATTATGCCTTCTTTCAACATCGCTTGTACCTGTCTTTTTATCTCCGCCTGCAAATGTACAGGCACCGACGTGTTGTAAATATGGTTGCTTGCTCGTTCTCTAGTGGAATTTCGTGCTTTACTTTGTCGCAAAATCCGTGCGGTTCTCCGTCTCCCGTGAACAGTTTCCCGTACTTTGCACACAACTCGTGAATATTTGGTT
>OX103971.1:80620589-80653584 GCA_944470395.2 Schistosoma turkestanicum | reverse complement strand
TATGCAACTCAGTCCACTAGTCAGTGACTTCATGGATTTGTGCCATGTTTTGGTCCAATGTTTGTTCATCCTTCGCATGTCTGTCTCCGTTTCTCGGCGTAATATATTCCTTGGCCTTCCTCTTTTCCTTTAACCTTGAAGATTCCAGGTGAGGTCTTTGAGTCCATATGTACTATTGGTATTATTCAGTCAAGGTTTTTTTATGTCCTTTAGAGAGATCCACTGTACCAATCAACTTGGTTTAAGCCCTCATCGGACATCCTATTTTCGTCCACACGATTTCACAACCAACATCCTTTCCATAAGAATGTAGTGATTAGGACTTCCCCTGGGTAGTGGCTATACACGTGTATAGCCATATGAAAGCACTTTTGGAGGGGGGAGGAGAGCCCCCACTAATCTCGGCTATACCATAGCATATATGCGGGCAAAATTGGCTAGAGGTAAATTGCGACCCGTTCTCAGATACAATTACATCTGGTAGGCCATTCCGGGAGAAAATTTCAATGAGGATCTGTATTGTTTTAGTTATTGTTGTCGGCGGCGGCATTACAGGGCTGACTTCTGGCCATTTTGAAAGGGCGTCGACCACAACTAAATACATAGTTTCATTAATTAGGCCCGCGAAGTCAAAGTGTATCCTGGACCAAGGATGATCAGGTTGTCGCTATGAAACTGGCTCAACTTTGGCATTCACCTTTGCCACTTGCTGACACTGCATGCATTTTCCAACCAACTCAGTGATATGTTGATCCATTAGGCGCCAGTTTGCATAACTCCTGGCTATGGATTTCATTCGTCTAACTCCCAGATGACCAAGGTGGAATTGTTTCAGCACTTTTGTGCGAAAGGATTCTAGCACAATAACTCTTTCTCCAAACATCAAGCAGTCGTTTACAATGCATAGTGAATCCCACCGCCTATACAGCTGCTTCATGTCACCATCAAATTTCTTAAACGGCCAACCGTTGGTGACATAGCTTATTGTCATCTTGATGATGCGGTCGTTCCTAGAAGCATTTTGTATGTCTATTGCAAACACCGCTAATGCCTGTATTGCGGATGTCAGATAACATTCCGTGTGGTCTTCCGTTGACTGAGATGTGATTATCATGTTTCCCTCAGCCTCCAATTCATCCATTAATAAGTCTTGATAAAGCCTCTTCCTGACCGCATTGTTGAGTACACACAAATCAACCTTATTCATACAATAATAGCAATGCCATTAGGAGAGCCATAAAAATAACATACTAAAATAATTCATCAACCAATGACAGTTTAGGATTGTTCGAGTGGGAAATGTCAACTGAAAGGTTAAAAAATAAGCGTCTTTGGGGCGCGAAAACATGAAAATTCAAAATTACCAAGTAAGTTCTAGGGATCTAACATCCCCAATACTGAAATATATATTATTAAATAATAAACGGTACATTTATATACATATATATTATTAGGGAAAAAGAACAAATAATTTCATTCTTACTTGATCCATAATATGAATAATAAGTGGCCATAAAAATGCAGCAGTTTTACCACTTCCTGTTTTTCCTATACCAATAACATCACGTCCAGCTAGAATTAATGGAACAGCTTGTGATTGAATTGGTGTTGGTTGTGTATAACCAGCTTTACGTATTGCTTCCATTAATGGTTCATCTAATCCAAGATGTGCAAATGAACAAATTGGTCGTAATGGACTAGGTCCACTAACACGTAAACCAAGTTTAGCACGTAATGCATCCACGCCAACTTCATCTAAACTAGATATTTCCACATGTTCCACATAGAAATTTTTAGTAAATGGTGCATAATTTATCATGGAATGATCAATAGCCGGTAAAGGATCGATCACCTAATAAGGGGTATTATTATAAGTAGACAAAGAAGAATAAAGATTATATTGTATCCTTCACTATTGATTGATATTACGTGATAAATACAAAATATGCCTATTGGAATAACGCTTGAGCACGAGAAACCTTGAGTCAGCTCTAATTCCCCAATTGGTTCATAATTCCATAGTATCTTTTTTTTCCCGGTTTTTAACCTAACCAGAACTTCATAGTCAACTTCCACAAAATTCATTATATTACAAGCAGATATAGTGTGTCAGTTAGTGTTACGCTGGTCTCAACTATTATGAGCTCATCTTAGTCGAATAACGAGAACAAACAATGAACCAGCGTCCAGGTAGGCTACTCTGATCCCTTGACCAAATTGTACCAGCAAGATGTCTTGATATAGTGTAGAAATTGTATTCTACAAACACTCGACCAGCACACAATCGATCCAAGTACTCAAATTACGTTTATTTATAATCTATAGAGACGTCCTTGGGTCAGTCACAAAAATAGCACACTAAAACGACACAGTAACCAATCACAGCCAAGGATTTTCCTGGTGGGAAATGTGATCTCAAGGTCAATTGATCGGCCCATGAAATAAATCCAAAATAAAGATATTTATCAAGCAAGTTCTGAGGATCTAACATCCGCAACAGTTAGTCAGTCAATCAACTAAAACACAGAACATGGTACGTATGTACACATTAGTTCACAAGGTGCCATACTATATTAGCACAAAGAGACTGAATTGTCAGCTTAAATCTTAGAGTAGTAGAGGTTGCAGTAGTATCAGCGGTGATCAGAAAAGATTAGTGGTCGAAGATACCATTCGAGAAGTATAATCCAGTGAAATAAATTTTCGAAAAGAACAATAGAGGTGATACGGAGTTCAGGAGATTGGAATTTAAAAGAACACAAAGCAATGGATACATCTGCAACAAAATCTCTAACCATAGGTTACAATCATTTCGTGAACCGCAACCGCGTAGTCTACACCCACCAATATGGCTCAGTCAAGTTATCAGTGACTTCTTGGATTTGTACCATGTTTTGGTTTGGCCGCACCTGGCTTTCTTCCAGCTTACCCCTAACACCAAGTATCATTGCTCGCCAAGGCAGTTGGTGGCTGGGCATTCGTAATACATGTCCCAACCACCTCAACTAAGGAAGTTTCACTACTTCGTCTATTGATCTACCATCCCTACTTAGTACTCAATTCCAAACAACAGCACTGCTCATTATTCAGTAGTCTCAGGATATACGACCGGTTACAATTGTCTTGTGGACCTCAAACCAAGCAGTCTACACTTATTATTAAGATGTTGTATACCAAATCAACTAGTTTACATCCCAATATCATAGAATGAGAAAATACATTTTTTTTTATAAATGAGCAAGTCAAAATTGGATATGAATAGGGGAGAGAGTCTGTGAATTCTAAACTGGCAACAGATTAGGAATAGTAAACTACAGAAAATTAATCAATAGGTCAATCAAGAGCTTATGAAAAAGGAATATAAATAATAATAATAACAATAATAATAATAATAATAATAATAATAATAATAATAGCATGTCCAGCCACCGTATTCGATCATACGTGACTTCGAAGCATAACTCGTATATACTGGGACTACTGAGTAAGCAGTGCTGGGATTCGGAAAAGGGTGCCAGGTAAGGATGGCAGGTCAATAGATGAAGTAGTGAGTGTTCATCAACTGAGGTGGTTTGGATATGTGTTACGTATGTTCAACCACCAACTACCTCGACTAGCGATGTTTTGTGATGTAGGAATAGGTTGGAAGAAATCTAGAGGAGGCCAGACCAAAACATGGCACAAATCCATGAAGTCAGACAACTGGACTGAGTCATGTTGGAAGGTGTAGGCTACCTGGTCGGAGTCCGCGAGACGATACTGACCGACACTTAGGGACCTTGAATGACATGGCTCAAAACCGTTTGCAATGGCGCAGGCGCATTCATTGTTTGTGTTTGTGGATATACGTCTCGAACCATATCGTCGATTCCTAATCTTTTTTATTAGCGCTAAAAATTTTTACTACTCAGTCAGCTACAACATACAACTAAGTACGTTCTTTATGAATATATCACTTATTATTAAGTTTCAAAGAAGTTACGGTTCTTTCTTCTTGATCTGCCTTACTTTTGATCATGTAATGCATACATATAATCTGATTATGGGCGGATCGTTTGCAATGGCGCAGGTGCATCCATTCTTTGTGTTCTATGAAATTCTAAGCTTCTGCATTCCTCATAATCTCTACATTTCTCCTTCTAAATTTATCTTATTGAATTATACTTCTCGAATCAAATCTTCACTCCCTAATTTTCTCGATTACTGCTAATACTTCTATTATTGCTATCACTTTTGGATTTGAACTGACAGTTGCGTCTCTGTGCTGATGTGGTATGGCAACCTGAACTGATGTACTTACGTACGAAGTTATGCGTTGTATCCGTCTGTCTGTTTGATTATGGGTGGATACTACTCACAAAATGACATATAAGTAGTGTGCAGTGGAGCGTCACCTACAAGTTGCCACGAGAGAGAGAGAGAGGGGAGTGTCTGAACATCGAAATGTATGGTGCAGTTAGATTATATTGAAGACCAGAAGAGAAATGAGAGAAGACAGCAAACGACCATTGAAAACTATGGACACGTATTTTGGAAATAAACTGTGTCATCTCTAAATATTGATGAATATTTCATTTGGTCTTGATGGTGGATGAAAGTAATTAAGTAAGTAAGTAAGACATATACATATATATGCAGCTGGTCGATTTGGACTTCGCAGATGATCTGGCTGCTCTATTGCACACGCAAAAACAAATGCAAGAGAAGACGACCAGTGTAGCAGCAGCCTCTGCAGCAGTAGGTCTCAACATACATAAAGGAAAAAGCAAGATTCTCCGATGCAACACAACATGCGCCAACCAAATCACTCTTGATGGAGATGCCTTGGAGCACGTTAACACCTTTACGTATCTGGGCAGCATCATCGACAACCAAGGTGGATCGGATGCAGATGTGAGGGTGCGGATTGGCAAAGCAAGGGCTGCATTTCTACAGTTGAAAAATATCTGGAACTCCACACACCTTTCAACCGAAACCAAAATCAGTAATTTCAATACAAATGTCAAGACAGTTCTAATGTATGGAGCGGAAACTTGGCGAACTACCAAAGCCATCATCCAGAAGATACAAGTATTCCTTAACAGTTGTCTACACAAAATATTTCGGATGCGTTGGCCAGACATCATCAGCAACAACCTACTGTGGGAGAGAACAAATCAGATCCCAGTGGAGGAAGAAATCAGGTAGAAGCGGTGAAAAAGGATAAGACACATTGCGAAAAGCACCGAACTGCGTCACAAGACAAGTTCTGTCTTAGAACCTTCAGGGTAAAAAAAATAGAGGAAGGCCAAAGAACACATTACGTCGAGAAATGAGGAGAAAGATATGAGAAAAATGAACAAAAATTGGAAAGAATTAGAAAGGAAGCTGGAGGACAGAGAGTTGGTTTAAGAAAAATGGTTGGCGGTATATGCACCATTGGGGGTAACAGGCGTAAGTAAGTAAGTAAGTAAGTAAGTAATATATATATATATATATTACCCCCTATTAATGATACAATGAGAAGCAAAGAAAGAGAAGAAAATTCACATTCACTTACTTTTTTCTCTGTACCAATAATATTTCCATCAGCATCATATTCGTATACTTCTTCTTCGTCATCATTACCAAGTAAGCCAAGATGTGGATTCTCTTCCATAAATCTAAGATACGATTCAATTTCATCTTCTTGTTCAATATCATCACGTACACCTCTATGGAAAGAAAATATAAAATAATTGACTATAAAAGATACTGTTTATTGATTGATCGCGGGATAGAATTTATATTTGAACACGTAAAAAAAAAAATAATACTTAGGCACCACACAATTTTTTTGTGTGAATAGGCTAGGACATTGCTTGGATGCTCAAACCAAAGCCGGTGGTCTCCTTTCCTTGGCGGGGCGACACTCCTTGAGCCGTTGACCTAGGGGCTTAATCATCCATAAGGCAGTGAGTGAATCAATGTCAGGAGATTCAGTTCCATGGTAGCCGGTGATCAACTATAAGTTCATACGCCATTTGTTCTTTCGGGATCCTATATACACCATAGGTTGTGTATGAAAGTTTTCCAACTGCTCTAGGTGAATCCTCTGTGTCTAACAACTCGGTTGGTCGGACATTTGTCCGAAATTTCCTAGACAACACCGCCCCCTACCACGAGAATGTAATGACTGAGATGTCCCTGATAGTGGCTAGACACGCGTGGCCAAATTAGAGCATTTCAAGTGGGAGAGCAAACTCTCTTTACTACCGATCCTACCAGGGCATTTGACGCCTATATCATACATATTACTTCGACATGATGAACAGGAAAAGAATGTAGGAACAATGATAATCAGAAAAGACTAAAATTTAAACTAAGACAAATGAGTGAATACATCTGTGGTGTGAGCTACTTATAAGTAGTATATGATGTGAGTCTCAACGTAATGTCTGGCAGCAGAAGATGGGGGGAAGATCAAGAAAGGAAGAAGAGTGGGAACACAATGGAATATGTATGAAACGCATGAATAGTGACAATGGATGGATGTTTTGCAACAGGAACAGTCCAGTTCCATAGGATGGACTGATATTTTGCAAATGAACGATTTACGATATGGTTTTCCAATTTTACTGAGTTAACTCTGTAATTTCCGTTAAATACAATTCGGCTGCCCCACCTGTGTTCTTGTTCACTATACATCGACACCATGGTTATTGAATCGGATCGATTTTTTTTCCCTCAATATCGCCAATTATTGATCACAGTTATCATAAGCATCTCAATCAGGTATTGTACAATCATCACTAAAACAGTTCAGTTTCACAGTCACAATAATTTTTATGGATTGATACAATATTGTCATAGTTTAAATTGTCCGTTAGTTTTCTTCCAACTCATTTTGTACTCTCTCTAAAAAGAATGCTCCAATCTTGTTGGAGACGTTAGAACCCCAGATTAGGTGAGTCAAACAGTCAGTAAGATGCAATGTAGAACTTCGTACATAAGTACATCAGTTCACGTTGCCATACCACATCAGGAGCACAGAGATGTCAGTGTCAATTCAAATCCAATAGTAGTAGAGGTAGTAAAGGTATTAGAAGTAATCGAAGAGGTTAGGATTAAAAGATATATTATTCAAGAAATATGATTCAGTGAGAAAAGTTTAGAAAGTCAAAACTAGAGGGGTTGAACAATCCAAAAGATTAGGATTTGAAAGAACACAAAGAATAAATGCATCGGCGCCATTGCGAACGGTTTTGAGCCATGTCATTCAGGGTTTCTAACCATTGATTATTATCATCTTGCGGACCCCAACCAGGTAGTCGACAACTACCGACATGGCTCAGTCAGTGGGGGCATAGGCAGATACGACGAAGAGGCAACGGCGAGTGTCCCTATCTTTCCGAGTCCTTACTGCCCCGTTCAGTCGGACAGCGCACAATCGACTATCTACAGGGATCCAGTCAAGGAGCGCTAGTTCCGCCCTACACCTCAATGCTATGCCTACGCCAGCAAGACCCCTGGAAGCAGCATCACATGTATATTACGTATATATTACACATTTATCGAAAAATCAATATTATGGAATATTGTTAGAAAAGATTAACCATAAAATAATAGTATTTAAAATTGTTTCTTTTTCTCTTCCTCTCTCTCTCTCTCTCTTTCTAAGGACTGATCAACTTGACATACTTGCATCTCATCCGACTGTGTACAACCGAATAGAGAGCTATGTGGACTCTGACGTCTGAAGTGAATGATACTGTGGTTCAACAAGTGTCCAAGTGAACTTTCTCACTCTGAAATGCCGTTACATTCAGCCAAAGACGAGTATTATCATTAAGTAACCATCATCAATCTATTGTGCTAATAATGCTTGTAGCTTAACGGCAACATCGAGGCAGTTCGCATAAGATTCGAGTAATCAATAAAAATGAAGTAAATGAATACACAGTCTTTTTATAGTCGTTCCCCTCCGCCGCACCGCACTGCACTGCATACACACGCACATACACACACACACGGGGAGTTCGTATACCACATAGACGAATGTGCATAAACAGATCAAGTTCAGTAAATAGTCATAATAATAATAATAATAAGCCGCTTACTTTGCATCACCTTTGGTACTTTTCTTTGTTTTACTTGATTCTTTAGTTGCAGTTTTCTCGCCAGAATGAAGTGTTCTAACCTCTTCCTATTATTATTTTTTGGGTACGTGAATAATTCAATAAGAAAACAAGTGATTTTGACATGTGAGCACACACACACAAACACGCGCGCGTGCGCGCACGCACGAATAACAAAAACAAAAACAAATAAATATGTATTGTTAAATAATACATGGAGGGAGTTGTTTAGTTATATTGAGGCACAGTTTTTGGAGGTTTGCGTTTTTACACATTCGAAATCATTAATCAATCATCATTGTTAGACCACCATTAGGAACCTGGAAGCACTGGACGGCCGTTTCGTCCTAGTATGGGACACCCTGTCGGGTGTAGGCAGTAACTACCAAAGACAAATGGGTGAGGTCACGCAAAATCCCTAGATCAATCAGAGTTAGACATTAACACCGTTGGATGCCGGCCCAGTGGTCCGATGGTAAGGCGTTCGCCTACAATGCCAAAGGTCCCGGGTTCGAATCCTGCGAGGAGCAGGAGTCGTGGATGCGCACTGCTGAGGAGTCCCATACTAGGACGAAACGGCCGTCCAGTGCTCCCAGGTTTCTAAAGGTGGTCTAACAATGATGATTGATTAATGATTTCAAATGTGTAAAAATTGTTTAGTTGTTTTGGTTAGACGCCTACCTAGGACCTTGAGAAGTTACTTGTCTTTCTGTTCACAGTATTGATTAACGTTATTTTGTGAATCTTTGGCGAAAGAAGAGAGAGGACGGAGTAATGTAACGAACGCTCTATCTAAGATTGCTGATAGATATATCTTACTGATTGATGATGAGTGTCAACTGGTATGGAACGTAAACCAAAGGGGGGTTTCCTATCGATCACCACCATCTATCTTACTTACGCCTGTTACCGCTTGTGGTGGAGGCGTTGGCCGACAATCAGCAATCAATAACCACTTCTATCGTCTGCTCTATTTTCCAATTGTTCTCAATTGCTATTCAATCCTTTCAGCTTAAATTCTCGGTACAATGTATTGTTCTTTAGTGCATTTATTGTCGATTACACTCACTAGTTATCTAATATTCAAGGACAGTAGTGTGTAGGTGCACAACTGGTTAGTAGGGTCATATTTTACTGATATTTTTTTTAAACACATGATCAATACGGAGAAGTATTAGGCAAAATATATGAAATTTGTTTATGAACATAACCAAGTGATAAATGATCAATGTCAACACAGAACTATTCACATCTATCTATTCATTTAATCAATGAATGTTGAATGAAAGCAAAATTACACATACACATGACATGCGATAGACATGATCATGAATTCAATTAATATTACAGGTTTTTTTGTGGTATAATGATAGGTCGGAAGAAAACTAGGCGTGGCCAGACCAAAACATGGCACAAATCCATGAAGTCACTAACAACTAGACTTAACCATGTTGGTAGGTTACGGGCATGAGGGCGGTTATCACTTTCCGGCTGCCCATACCGTGGAAAGGTGTTTCTTGAGGAACCTGAAAAGGAAGATAGATTAGTGTTGGTCTTAACGACCTGTGAGTGTGACCGCAGAGTCCAAGGGAAAACTCCTTGATGCCGGTCACGCACGATCTTTTTATGGGAAGTTTTTGAGTATTAGCATCGCTCTTGAAAGCACTTAGTGGGCACCTTTACCACCGGAGACGGAAATCCGTGAGGTAGGGTAAGGTGTGACATTTTTAGGGTCGACCTTTTCTAACCCTTCCTTCCTTGTCAGAAGGCAGCATCGTTGCAGATGCTGGTTGTCCGAGGGAAACACCTTACTGCTGTCACACCCCTCTGCAGTCAGCAGTACGATTTCGCCCTCAGACCTTGGGTAGCTGCTTTTAGTCTCATCGTTTTCCAATCGACCTGCCTGGCATGGTAGAACCTTCAGGGACATATGTTCGTAGGTATAGACTACCTGGTTGGGGGTCCACGAGACAATAGTAACCAGTGATTAAAGACTTCGAATCGTTTGCAATGGCCCAGATGTATCTGTACCAAGCATGGTGCAGTCAGTCAGTTAAAATGTAGAACTTCGTACGCAAGTAAATCAATTCAGTTTGTCATATCGCATTAGCACACAGAGGCAACTGTCAATTCAAATCCCGTAGTGGTAGAGGTAGCAGAAGTATTAGCTGTATTCAAAAACATTAGGGTTCCAAAATATTATTCAAGAAGTACAATTCAATGAAATAAGTTTAAAAAGAGAAATATATAGATCATGAGGAATTCTGAAGATTAGACTACGAGAGAATGCACTTGCGCCATTGCAAACCACTCTGAGCCAGTGAAATAAGTTTAAAAAGAGAAAGAAGTGATGACGAATTCAGAAGATTAGAATTTGAGGAAACACAAACAATGAATGCGCCTGCGCCATTGCAAACGGTTTTGAGCCATGTTATTCAAGGTCCCTAAGTGTCCGTCAGTATCGTCTCGCGGACTCCGACCAGGTAGCCTACATCTTCCAACATGACTCAGTCCAGTTGTCAGTGACTTCATGGATTTGTGCCATGTTTTGGTCTGGCCTCCTCTAGATTTCTTCCAACCTACTCCCACATCACAAAACATCGCTAGTCGAGGCAGTTGGTGGTTGAACATACGTAACACATATCCCAACCACCTCAACTGACGAACACTCACTACTTCATCTATTGACCTGCCATCCTTGCCTGGCACCCTTTTCCCAATCCCAGCACTGCTTACTCGGTAGTCCCAGGATATACGAGTTATGCTTCGAAGACACATATGATCGAATACTAGTAACATACGAATATCCTCTACTCTAACTGGTTATATTTCACACTCGCATAGTAGGACGGAGCTGTGTCTTCACCTGATATATATGGATATTCCATTTGGTGTGTTGACTTCTTCGTACGTTATACATGATGAGTTTTCATTTGTTAACATCCAATTCATGAGGAATTGTAAATAAGCCATTTTCGATTAGACTCATAGATAATCATTCATGAACGATACTCTATAAAGTGACCTTGAGGGGTAGAGAATGTTCATCTACGTAGTTCGTGTTTAAAGAAGATAATCAATTAGGTTAGGAATTCGATTCGGAAGTTTTTATCACAAACTAACATCTACTATAATGAAGCAATGAATTTCATGTCAAAATTCAACACTTGTTGTTATCTCAAATCTAACTGATTTCGTTTAATAAAAACAAAAGAAATAAAGCCAAATTAAAAACTGTGCATAAAACATACAATCATTCATGATTTCTTTACTACACATAAAGTATAATATTACTATCGGACAAACTTATGGTATGTAAACAGTTACGTAATACTGAAATCATCAAACAATCATTGTTAGACAACCATTAGAAACTTGAAAGCACTGGACGATGGCCGTTTCGTCCTGGTATGGGACTCATCAGTGACAGTGCGCAACCATGACTCCCACACCTTGCAGGATTCGAACCCGGGACCTTCAGTCTTGCGCGCGAACGCCTTACCCAACACCTAAGTGTGATTGATTTAGAGATTTTGCGCGACCTTTACCCATTTGTCTTTGGTAGTTACTGCCTACACTCGACAGGGTTGAACTCCACTGGTCACATCTTCTCACTAGAACTTTGAGAATTTCCTCACGAATCTAGTCAATAGTGAGCACATTTTACGATTTTTCAATTAGAGTTATGGAGATTGTTACATAATAAATGAAGTGTATTTATAAACTTTACATTTTTTTCATGATGCTTCAGAATGCTACAATGACTTTTTCTTATATTTAAGCACATGAACATTGGTATAAAAAAAAAGTGCACCTAAACATATTTAGGCACCACGAAAATTATTGAATTTGTGCGTAGTGGGTTGATTAAGCTACTGCTCAAATGCCTAAACGGAAGTGGGTAGTTAGTTTCGTTAGGAGGCCACTTGCTGAGCCTTTTGACCTACAGGTCTCCATAATCCATAAAACAGTGGAGCAGTGTTAGGAAATTGGTGCAGTATCATGGTAGCAGAGTGCGACCGACAATAGGTTAATACGCCGGTTGTTCTGTCAGGAGTTCATGTATACCATTAGTTTGGAATGAAAATTCTCATTAGAGCACCCGAGGATTAGATTATTTTTTTCCTAATTGACGTATTTTTATTGATTAGCCAATAGGATTTTAGGATATAAGGATAAATTATTTGACATATAGACATATACATTTAATGAAATAAACCTAATATATTCATGGTCAACCAACATGCCTGCTGCACATGCACATCGCTGCGTTGATATCCAGCGCAAGGATACTCACTGTTGCTAACATTACTGACCCCTGCCCCTTTCGGGTACATACATGTTGTCCGGTTTGGTCTGCAAACAAGTCGGACATCCAAAAAGCACGCATACGAGCAGTGGACCCTGCACGGGCACTTATGAATCAAGAAATCCCACCAACCAAACCACAGCCCACAATCCCCAATCGGCGAAGGCGGGCTTATCCTTCCGGACAAGGGACCCCGTAGCAGGTTACCGAGCCACCCAAGCAGTGCACTAACCAGCAGCCATTCCAACTGTCTGGCCTTCAACTGCCTTGCGTTTATTTCATTTAATGAAGCAAATCTAATATGTATATGAATAACTTTACTTACATTAATACCCGCCATAAATTGATCCAAAGGATCATCAGAATCATCTGATTGGTTATCCGTTTGATTTGTATGTTTCAAAGCAGCTGGACTTCCTGGAGCAGGTTGATATTCTAAATTATTGGTATCATCATCTTCTAAGAAGTAACTAGATAGTAAGTAAGAAGAAAAAAGAAAGAAAATAAAGAAATCATGATTGTCAATGGGATTTTGATGAGTATTTTGGAGTAGATTTGTCTATCAGTCAGGCAGTTGTTAGTCAGCGACAACGTAGAACTGCGTACGTGTTACACTTGCACGTACCCACGTCAACTTGATATGCTTGAACTATTACGAGTTTACCTAGTCGGAAAACGAGAGCGAGGATCGAGGATCCGGTGACACGACATGCTACTCAAATACGATTATCCCAACCTCCATATTTAGTAAAAATAAGAAGACGTGATATGAAGTAGAACAGAGATGTAATTGTCAATTCAAATCACATAGTGATAGAGGTAGTACACGTATAAGCAGTATTTGAAAAGATTAGGGTTCGTAGATACCATTTAAGGAGTATAACCCAGTGAAATAAACTTGAGAACAGAAAGAGGTAAGGTCATTAGGAATTTAAAAGATTAGGATTTGGGAGAACGCGAAAAATGGATGCGTGCACGCCAGAGTATAGTTGTTTGCTGAGATATATTTCTGTGCAGCAGTTCGTTCCGTCCTACTATACGGATGCGAAACATGGCCAGTGAGAGTAGAGGACATTCGTAGATTGCTTGTCTTAGATCATAGGTGAATCCGAATCATTGCTCGTATAACCTGGGACAACTGAGTAAGCAATGCTGTTGTTAGGAAACGAGTACTAGGTAAGGATGGCAGATCAATAGATGAAGTATTGTAACTTCATCAGTTGAGGTGGTTGGGACATGTGCTGCGTATGCCTAACCACTGACTGCCTCGATGAGCAATATTTTGTGGCGTAGGAGTAGGTTGGACGAAAGCTAAGGGCAGCCAAACCAAAACATAGCAGAAATCCATGAAATCACTAACAAGTGGACTGAGTCATGTTAGTAGATGTAAGCTACGTGGTTGGGGTCCGCGAGACGAAAGTAATCGACGGTTAGAGACCTTGAAAGACCTGGCTGAAAATCGTTTGCAATCGTGCAGGTGCATCCACTCTAAGTGTTCTCTCAAATTCTAACCTTATGAATTCTTCATCATCTCTATCTTTCTCTTTCTGAACTTATCTCACTCAATTATGCTTCCTGAATAATATATTCGAACCCGAATCTTCTCCATTACTGCTAATACTTCTACTATCTCTACCACTATGGGATTCGGACTGACATTTGCATTTCTGTGCTAATGTGGTATGGCAACCTGAACTGATGTACGGGTACATACGAAGTTCTCCGTTGTAACAGACTGAATGATTGATATTTCTACTCAACTTATTAAATTGAGTAAAGAAACAAACCTTTCAATAACATGCTATTTATTAATCAAACTCACAGTTATCATTTACAAATGTTTGCTTAGATAGTAGTAGTAAAGGTTACATTGAAAATATGCATAAATCTGTATCAACAACAACAACAACAAACACTGTATGAGACGAAAATTTTTTTGAAGAAAGTTTATATAGTAGAGATTACTTAAACTAATAGAAAGTACTCGTAGGAATAAAAAGCAACAGAAAGAGGTTCATTAAAATTTGTATAATTCCAATGACCAACCTACTGATCACAATACATGATAAACTTGAAACTTAATCTCACCTACATGTTGGCTTAAGATAGTCGAATACAATCATTTTGTATTGAATTATTTTGAGTGGTCAGTCAGCCAGATGCAATGTAGAACTTCGAACGTAGGTACATCACACACATTAGCAAAGAGATTTAATTGTCAATTCAAATCCAATAGTAGAAGAGGTAGTAAAGGTATTAGAAGTAATCGGAGAGGTTACGATTAGAAGAGATTATTCAAGAAGTATGATTCAGTGAGATAAGCTTAGAAAGTCAAAACTAGAGGTGTTGAAGAACCCAGAAGATTAGGATTTGAGAGAACACAAAGAATAAATACACGGACGCCATTGCAAACGACTTTGAGCCATGACATTCATGGTCTCTAACAATCGATTATTATCATCTCGAGGACCCAAACCAGGTAGCCTACATCTACCAATATGAAACAGTCCACTTGTCAATGACTTCATGGATTTCTGCCATGTTTTGGTTTGGCCGCCCCTAACTTTCTTCCAACCTATTACTACATAGCAAGATATAGCTTGATGAAGCAGTCAGTGGTTGGGCATACGCAGCACATGTCTCAACCACCTCAACTGATGAAGTTTCACCACTTCATCTATTGATCTGCCATTCTTACCTAGTGCCCGTTTCCTAATAACAGCGTTGCTCACTCGGGTGTCCCAAGATATACGAGCAATGCTTCGAAGACACCTATGATCGAAAACCAGTAACCTACGAATGTCTTCTACTCTCACTGGCCATGTTTCACAGCCATAAAGTAAGACGGAGCGAACTACTGCACAGTACACTCGTCCTTTAGTCAGCAAACGGATATCTCGCCTACACCATAAGTGACGCAGGTTAGCTCGGTGCTCTGGCTTGCTTATCATGATAACTCGACCGAGCTATATTGTCTAGAACATATGTTCCTTGTAGGACCTGCCATGTCAGGAAGGTCGATTAGAGAACCGTAAGTCCAAAAGCAGCAACTTAAGGTTTGAGGGCGAAGTCGTGCTGCTGACTGACTGCAGAGGGGTGTGACAGCAGCAAGGTGTTTCCCTCGGACAACCAGTATCTGCAACGATGCTGCCTTCTCACAAGGAAGGTAGGGGTTAGAAAAGGCCGACCCTAAAAATGTCACACATCACCTTACCCCACGGGTGGTTGTCTCTGGCGGTATGGTCATTTTAAAAGCGGAGCTAACACCTAAAAAAAATTCGCATAAAAGGGTCATGTGTGACCGGCCCCCGGCTGTTGTCCCTTGCGTTCTGTGAACACTCTCCTAGGTCATTAAAAGTAACACTAATTCAAATTCTTTTTCGGGTTCCTTAAGAAATATCCGCCCTTATATCTATTACAGTACACAAAATCAACTTGGTCACAAATCCGTATAGATTGTTTCGTGCCATATATATACAACTAGAAGAAACTAAGTCCTAATCATTTGAATTTAATAACTCCAACACGAGTTTGTGGTTAATAGTCGCTTGTTAAATTTCACATTTTATTCAATAACCTCTAAATTCATTCATTATCAGTGGTTTAAGTTTACAAAATTGTAAACTTGATTTCATTAGAGCTAAATGTAAAAATGAAATAATATTAAAGCTTTCTTAAATAATTCAAACTGAGAAATTTAGATGTAGTAATTTTCGGTGCAATAAAATGTGTCAGTCAGTCAGTCAGATGCAACGTAGAACTTCGTACGTAAGTACATCAGTTTATGTCGCCATACCACATCAGCACACAGATGTAATTGTCAATTCAAATCCAATAGTAGAAGAGGTAGTAAAGGTATTAGGTGTAATCGGAGAGGTTAGGATTAGAAGATATTATTCAAGAAGTATGATTCAGTGAGATAAGTTTAGATAGTCAAAACTATAGTTGTTGAATGCAATAAAATGTGTATAACTACTATTTTTAAAAAAACACACATAAAACTTACTCATCCTCATCTGCTACTCTTTTACGACCTAAATTAGCAAAAGCTCGTGTTGAACCACCGCCTTGTGTACCGGCAAATGCAGTATGATTGATTAGGACTTCATTAGGATCTGAATAACCTTTACTATTACGAGAACTAAGAGATGGTGGCGGTGGAACAGATGCACCTCCAGTTCGAATAAAATTTGACAATTTTGTATTCTTATAATCTGTAGACTGTTTATGTACATCAGATTTTTCATCCTTAAATATAGAATGTGTTGACAAACTGTGTTGGGGACCCGAACCAGATATGAAATTCATACCCCATCTACCTCCACGTCTACCGTATGACATTGGAAAGTAATGTATTGAAGAGAGTAGACTTGTAAGCTTGCTTGCTAATTACAAAAAGACAAATAGGATGAACGCTGAAAGAGAATGCAAAGATTTTAATTGGTAAATGGACAATAATATATATATATATATATATGGTTTGCTTGTTCTTGGCCTATTCCTATATGGATTGAATTCAATTCAAACATTTCTTTAAATTTTGAGCTATCAATTTACACTTTTTATCCTACGTTATAATTAGTTCCTTTTTTTTAATTAGATTCCTTACGTTTGGTTTTCCACTGCGATTAATACTTCTAACTTCTTCGATTTCTGTCTTTACTATGTCAATACAATGTAAGATAACTTCGATTAATACAGATTTTGAAAGAAAACTATATACTCTCGTACAAGAAACCAAACAATCAGGTGTTATAATCGAAGTAGGAGATTTTCACGTAGCAATTGAAATCAAAATGATACTTGGATGAGTCGTACATTACCTGAACTCAACAAACAGACTCAGGCAACCGTTTGCTGCATCTAAGCTCATAAAACCATTTACTTTTAGTAAATACCAACTTAAGTATAAAGAGATATCATTTGATACGAGGATTCCCGAAATTGACCAACGATGGACTTAAATATATCATATTGTCTTACTTACTTTTACTTACTTTCGCCTGTTACCCCAAATGGAGCATTGGCCGCTGACCAGTTTTCTCCAACCAACTCTGTCCTGGGCTTCTTCCTCCAGTTCTGTCCAATGTTTGTTCATTACTCTCATATCCTTCTCTATTTCACGGCGTAATGTATTCTTTGGCCTTCCTCTTTTCCTTTTGCCTTGAGGGTTCCATGTGAGGGTTTGTCTCGTGACGCAGTTAGGTGCTTTACGTAGAGTGTGTCCTATCCACTTCCACCGCTTCTTCCTGATTTCCTCTTCCACTGGAATCTGACTTGTTCTCTCCCACAGTTCGTTGTTGCTGATGGTGTCTGGCCATCGAATACGAAATATTTTACGTAGACAACTGTTAATAAACACTTGCATCTTCTGGATGATGGCTTTGGTAGTTCTCCATGTTTCCGCTCCATACATTAGAACTGTCTTGACATTTGTATTGAAAATCCTGATTTTGGTTTTGTTTGAAAGTTGTTTAGAGTTCCAGATATTTTTCAACTGTAGAAATGCAGCCCTTGCTTTGCTAATCCGTGCCCTCACATCTGCATCCGATCCACCTTTCTCGTCGATGATGCTGCCCAGATATGTAAAGGTGTTAATGTCCTCCAAGGCATCTCCATCAAGAGTGATTTGATTGGTGCATGTTGTGTTGCATCGGAGAATTTTGCTCTTTCCTTTATGTATGTTGAGATCTACTGCTGCAGAGGCTGCTGCTACACTCGTCGTCTTCTCTTGCATTTGTTGTTGAGTGTGCGATAGAAGAGCCAGATCATCTGCGAAGTCCAGATCGTCCAGCTGCGTCCTAACTGTCCAGTTGATACCGTGCTTCCCTCCAGCTGTTGACGTTTTCATAATCCAGTCGATCACCAGGAGAAAGTAAGCAACCTTGCCTGACACCGGTCTTTACCTCGAAAGAGTCGGTTAGCTGTCCTCCGTGCACGATTTTGCAGTTGAATCCATCATAAGAGTTCCGTATGATGTTGACTATTTTCTCAGGCACCCCGTAGTGTCGAAGAAGCCTCCACAGTGTTTTCCTATCCACGCTATCGAATGCTTTCTCGTAGTCGATGAAGTTGATGTAGAGTGGTGAGTTCCATTCAATTGATTGTTCCACAATGATCCGTAATGTAGCAATTTGGTCACTACACGATCGATCCTTCCGAAATCCGGCCTGTTGATCTCGAAGTTGGGCGTCTACGAAGTCCTTCATTCTGTTTAACAATACCCTGTTGAAGACTTTGCCTGGTATTGAAAGAAGAGTGATGCCTCTGTAGTTCTCACACTTGCTCAGGTCGCCTTTCTTTGGTATTTTGATCAGGTATCCTTCCTTCCAGTCTGATGGTACTTGTTCCTCATCCCAAATCTTCTTGAAGAGGATGTGAAATATTTTCGCGGTTGCTTCTACATCTGCTTTCATTGCCTCTGCTGGAATGTTGTCTGGTCCTGCTGCTTTGCCGTTCTTGATTTGTCTGATGGCCATACTGATCTCCTCAATCGTAGGTGCGCCAATATTAATTGGGAGGTCCGTGGATGCTGCTTCGATGTTGGGTGGGTTCAGTGGAGCTGGTCGATTCAATAGTTCCTTAAAGTGCTCTACCCACCTATTTCGCTGTTGTTCAGTGTTGCTGATTACTTTGCCTTCCTTGCTTTTCACTGGTCGTTCTGGTTTACGATAGTTCCCGGCGAGCTTCTTTGTAGTTTCATACAATTGTCTCAAGTTTCCGTCTCTTGCAGCCTTTTCCGCCGTCGTTGCTAGATCTTCCACGTATTTTCGTTTGTCAGCTCTGATGCTCTTCTTCACTTCCCTGTTTGCTTCTGTGTATGCAGCTTGTGCGGTAACTTTCTCCGCTCTTGTTCGGCTGACATTGATTGCTGCTTTCTTGTTCCTCCTTTCTTCAATTTTTGCGAGAGTATCAACAGAGATCCATTCCTTATGATGCTGCTTCTTGCGACCAAGGACCTCCTGACATGTTGAAGTGATTGCCTCCTTAATCCCTTTCCAATTGTTCTCCAATGTTGTGTCCTCTCCATTGTGTAGATCCTGTAAGGCCT
This sequence comes from Schistosoma turkestanicum, assembly GCA_944470395.2. Classification (NCBI taxonomy): domain Eukaryota; kingdom Metazoa; phylum Platyhelminthes; class Trematoda; order Strigeidida; family Schistosomatidae; genus Schistosoma; species Schistosoma turkestanicum. Next base: position 80,634,128 of record OX103971.1, on the reverse strand, counting down.
GGAACCTTTTGGTGAGGGCTATCTTGAATTCGTTGAGCTTTACAGTATCCCGAAGAAAGGCCGTATTAAACTTGTGTGATGTTGTCTGTCCCGTTGTCCAGTGCTTCTTTAGTTTCAGTTTCATTTTGGCGATTAGCAAATGGTGATCTGAGGCTACATCAGCTCCTCTCCTGGTTCTCACATCCTCCATAGTCCTTCTGAACGTTTTGTTGATACAGATATGATCAATCTGGTTTTGAGTAGTGTGATCCGGTGAAATCCATGTGGCTTTGTGAATGCGTTTGTGCGGGAATATTGTGCCACCGATGACCAGTTTGTTGAAGGCACATAGGTTTGCAAATCTCTCACCGTTTTCGTTTCTTTCTCCCAGTCCATGTCGTCCCATGATGTCTTCATATCCAGTGTTGTCCATTCCAACCTTGGCATTCAGGTCTCCCATAAGAATCGTCAAATCCTTTGGTGAACATTTCTCGACGATTGACTGCAGCCTTTCGTAGAATTGATCTTTAACGTCGTCATTGTAGTCATTGGTAGGTGCATAACATTGGATGACGTTCATTGTAATGTCCTCTTTCTTTGTTTTGAAGGATGCTTTAATGATCCTGGGTCCATGAGATTCCCATCCTATTAGTGCCTTTTGTGCATGTTTGGACAGCATCAATGCAACTCCTTGTGTATGTGAAGCATTTTCCTCTTCATGACCAGAGTATAACAGCAGTTCCCCTGAAGCTAGTCTCAGTTGTCCTACTTGTGTCCAATGTGTTTCACTGATTCCAAGCACCTCGAGGTTGTATCGTTTCATTTCTGCCGCAACTTGAAATAGTCTTCCAGTCTCCCACAATGTACGAACGTTCCATGTACCTAAAAAAATGGTTGCTCTGGTTGTCAGAAGAGGCATCAGCCCCGTGACTTCCGAGGGAACTCGGCTTTCATCACGCGACGTCATAATTCTTCCTCCAACTCCCAGGGCAGAGTTAAAATGGTTTGAATTATTTTTTCTGGTTAGCGTTTTTTTGGCAAGTTAGTTTTTGACGGAATGGGGTCGCCAACCCCATGTCCAACCCTCCTCCTTTACCCGGGCTTGGGACCGGCAGTAGCCCCGAAGGTTCTACTGGCGGAGTTATATCATATTGTCAGCAATTATTATTGGAGAGATCCAACAGAAAACTGTTACTTATTCTAGAGTACATGTTTAGATAAGTAGAATCATATATTTGTTTGAACCTTAGGGGATGCTGAGAAAGCAAAGTAAGAGTTAGTTGCAACGTAGAACTACGTACGTATGTACATAAGTTCATGTTGCCATACCACATTAGCACAAAGACGCAGATATCAAATCAAATCCCATAGTGATAAAGATAGAAGAGGTATTAATGGTAATGAAGAAGACTAGGGTTTGAAGATATTATTCAAGAAGTATAATTAAGTGAAATGAGGTCAGAAAGACAACGGTAGAGGTGCTGACGAATCCGGAAGATTAGGCATACGTAACACATGTCCCAACCACCTCAACTGATGAAGTTTCACCACTTCATCTATTGATCTGCCATTCTTAACTAGTACTCGTTTCCTAACGACAGCATTGCTTACTCGGTTGTCCCACGATATACGAGCAATGCTTCGAAGACACCTATGATCGAAAACCAATAACCTACGAATATCTTCTACTCTCACTGGCCATGTTTCACAGCCATAAAGTAAGACGGAGCGAACCACTGCGCAGTACACTCGTCCTTTAGTCAGCAAACGGATATCTCGCCTACGCCATAAGTGACGCAGGTTGGCAAAAGCCAATCGAGCCTTCTGTATCCGTGCCGAGATTTCGTCAGTCACCAGGCCATCAGCACTGATGAGACTCCCAAGATAAGTGAAGCGGTCTACGCGTTCGACTAATTCACTCCCTATCACTAGTTCAGGTGCCGATGCAACCCAGTCTTGAAGCAACATTTTGCATTTCGGGGGGGGGGGGACCGCATCCCAAACATGCTCTCATTGTTGCTTATGGTAGTCAGAAGACTCTGCATTTTTTCAGCGTCTTCACCGAATAGAACTATGTCATCGGCATATTCTAGATCAGTAAGGGACTTTCCTGGTAGAAGGTCAACCCCTGAGAAATCTGACGAGCTTAATGTTAACTCTAAGAGGATGTCTACAACAAAGTTAAACAAGAATGGAGAGAGTGGACATCCCTGACGGACACCACTTGATGTAGAGAATTCAGATGCCAGTTCACCATATGCTCTCACCCGACCAGTGGTGTTCGAGTAGAGTGCTTTGGTACACCTTTCAATGACAGACACTGCCACAGAACCTCACAATCCACTGAGTCGAATGCCGCTTTTAAGTCCAGGAAAACAACTATTCTAGGACGCCTAAATGTGTGTCTGTGTTCCAAGACCCGTCGTAGTGTGAAGATGTGGTCTATACAACCACGTCCAGGTCGAAAACCAGCCTGGTTTTCTCGAGTCTGCTCTTCACGAGCTCTAGTTAGACGTCTAAGTATAATCGAGGCTAACAATTTAGAAACTATATTAGTTAGACTTATTCCCCTGTGATTGTCACAAGAGGACTTCTGTCCTTTCTTGTAGATTGGGACAATTAGCGACTGAGACCAGTCAGATGGGATTACGTCCATTTCCCAGATTCTACCTAGGATCTCGGTCAGTCTGACCGTTAAAATTGGACCACCATACTTAAATATCTCAGGGGTCAGTCTATCAGGACCCGCAGCTCGTCCTCACTTCAGATTTCCTAACGCTGTCTCAACGTCATTAAGACTAGGCGGACTTACGTCGACTTGCCATTCAGGATGATTGGAAATCGTGGGTAACAGAAGAGTGGCTCGAGGCCAGTTGAACTAATCCCTCAAGTGTTCTGCCCATCGATCCAGTCTCCTGGATTGAGAATAAATAATAGTCCCGTCATTTTCTGAGATAGTCTCACTTACACTAGGATTCCTAATACCAGTTTCCTTGATAAGTCGGAAAAGTTGTCTACTGTTGCCGATCGCCGCTGCCTTTTCCATCGCTTTTGCTTTCGCCACCCACCACTGTTCACGGTCGTTACGTAGGCTTTTTATAAGTCTGCGCCTAAGTTGACTTCGTTCTTCATCATGTTCAGAGCCAGGTGGGATGAGTTTTCGGGCATCCATCAGATCGGTGGATGCTACTGAGATCCACGGCTTCATTCTAGCCTTATGTTCAACCTTACTAGCGGATATAACTGCTGTTTACACAGCCTTTTTGATATCATTCCATCCTGCTTCCGGATGGGAATCGCTTAAATGGTCGCCTAACTGTCTTTCTAGTTGTTCCTCAAACATATTCTTCACCTTATTATCATTAAGTAAAACCCTAAGAGGCTTCCTTACGGTGTATTCCCTACGCCCAGTAAGCTTCAAACAAATACGCGCTCGCACTAGGGCATGATCTGAATCTAAACATGTGCCCCAGAAAGAGCGACAGTCCTCTATCGAACCCCTCCATCGGTGACTGATGGCGATGTGATCTAGTTGCGTCCAACGTTGAGACGACTTCGGGCGTCGCCAGGTCAACAGATGCTTTTCCTTATGCCTAAAGTTAGTGTTTGCTAAGAATAGGCGGTTGTCTGAGCATACTTGCAACAGACAGTCACCATTGTCTGTTCTCTGAGCCGGGACACCATAACATCCACCTAGGTGTCTGTCCTGCTCACTTAGTCTACCTACTTGAGCACTAAAGTCACCAGCCATTATTAAGATATCAGAGCGCCTAGCTTTTTGGAGGAGGTCCGAAAGCTTTCTGTAAAACTCATCCTTAACCTCGTCTGAACTGCATTCAGTGGAGGCATAGGCAGATACGATGAAGAGGCAACAGCGATTGTCCCTATCTTTCCGAGTCCTTACTGTCCCGTTTAGTAGGACAGAGCACAATCGACTATCTACAGGGGTCCAGTCTAGGAGCGCTAGTTCTGCCCTACGACTCAATGCTATGCCTACGCCAGCAAGACCACTGGAAGCAGCATCAGGGCTACCGGATATACGAAGAGTAAATCGAGCTGCTTTTTTATTTTGACAAGGTGAAATCAGATTAATAATTTTACTAGGATCCTGTATGCGCGTCTCCGAGACGCAGCATACATCGATGGCACGAGATTCTAAAGTCCTAGCTAATGATACCTGTTTCCCTATTTGACACAATGTCCGTACATTAAATGCTCCAAAATGTAGTCTAGAGCGGGGTTTAAGGAGACCAGGAACGACGTTTCGTGAACTCGTATCGTTTTCATTAGCTGTGCACTGTGATGAATGAATGTGAGAAGAGTTAGTCGTGGAGACAAGAGAGGTACTAAGGGGTGTAGGAAGGAGTTGATTTTGACCAATTTGGTCTCGTATGCTGTTACGGGTATGAGGGCGGTAGTCACTTCCCGGTTGCCCACACCGTGGGTGTTTCTTGAGGGACCTGAAAAGGAAGATAGATTAGTGTTGGTCTTAACAACCTGTGAGTGTGACCGCAGAGCCCAAGAGAAAACTGCTTGAGGACGGTCACGCACGGTCTTTTTATGAGAAGTTTTTTGAGCATTAGCTCCGCTCTTAACAGCCCTTAGTGGGCACCCTTACCGCCGGAGACGGAAATCCGTGAGGTAGGATGAAGTGTGACATTTTTACGGTCGACCTTTTCTAACCCTTCCTTTCTTGTGAGAAGGCAGCATCGTTACAGTTCCTGGTTGTTCGAGGGAAACACCTTACTGCTGTCACACCCCTCTGCAGTCAGCAGTACGACTTTGACCTCAGACCTTGGGTAGCTGCTTTTAGTCTCATCGTTCTCCAATCGATCTGCCTGGCATTGTAGAACCTTCAGGAACATAAGTTTCAGCCAATATAGCTCGGTTGGGTCATGACGATAGGCAAGTCCGGCCACCACGTCAAGGTAGCAGCTTCGGTCGGTTCACTTGTGGTTCAGACGTGCGACGAAAGAGCCAGGTGTGTTTCGGGAATAACTAATTAGATAAGTAGTTCGAAGATCTTCAAAGTGATATGCACCCTCATATGAGTCGGCATAATATTCAAATAGCTGTGATACCTAGGAATGGCTAAGGTTAAGAGACATAAGTAGATTTTTGTGGTATTTACTAAAATGATAGACGTTTGGAAGCTCATTTCATCAGGCTCTGAACACGATTAGGAGAGACGGTAACTTAAACGTAGACTGACAAAATTCCTAAGCAATAATTGTGAGCAGTGGTGTGCAGCAGAAGAAAGGTAACAAGGGAAGTAGCGATATTAGACAACTCTATCAACTGATCAAGGGAACAGGTATTAAAAAGACAGGTGTTAGTGAAACTTGAAAAAGGACGGAACTTTTACTCACTCTTAATTTGGGAGATGAAATGGGTGAACTGAATAGTAAAGGACAGTTCAACTTGCCTCCAAACACCTTTCAGTTAAATTTTATCTTCAATCAACCTGGATGGCAAACTGACACGTATTTTTCAACTCTTAATGATGTTGAGATAGTTATAGGTAATATAAAGAAAGGGAGAGAGGTAGACTCTGATGATCTAACCTTTTAGATTTTTAAGGATAATGGTTCAGTTTTATCAGTTAGATTGATTGAGACATTAGATAGGATCTGGGAGCTGAATGTAGTCCCATTTGACTGGTCTCGACCATTGGTCGTTTCAATTCATAAGAAAGGACAAAAATCCTTTCATGATAACCACAGAAGGATCAGTTCCAAAATATTACGTTTAATAATCATCCAACGGTTAGCTAGGGTTCGTGAAGAACAAACTTGGGAGAAACAGTCTGGTTTCGGATCTAGATGTGGATTTATGGATGAAATATTCGACCTCTGACAGGTTCTATAATAAAGAGACGTCAATTAACTCTCAACCAGTTGCATTTCTCGACCTTAAAACAGCATTTGCCATCGCAGATAAATGGGTTCTATGGTAGTTTCTGTCAGTGGAAGGTGTACCAAAAAGTACACCAACCATGTATAGGTCCTGTACTCGAACATTACTAGTCAAGACAAAGGATTTGGCGAGTTGTCAAAGGAACTGATACCATTAAGTAGTGTTTGCCTGGGTTGCTTGTCTTTTTGTCATTTATCTTTAACTTTCTTGTAGAGATTCCTTCAGAGATAATGCTCAGATTGCCTGATTTTTAGATGCCAAAAGATTTGTTAGCCATTATAGGGAGATTTTTAACTCCAATTAATCTAAAGGAAAATTTACTGCATGCATGCGCAGCATGTAGGTTTTGAAATTGAGACCGTAAACCAACTTGTTTTCAGATACTCTCAGTCTTTAAAAGTGGAAAGAAAAGTAATCATTTCTTCGTATTCCACGTAAATCAGAATACGGCTAGTAAACGCTGAGTGAAATCACACTATATCAAACTTTTTCGTAGTGCATATCATAGCTACTGGAGTAAAGTTGGCTTCGAAAGTAGTTTCGCTGTATTTAACCGTGATGGGAATTCTACGCTGTTATTAATACATCATGTGTTAATATCTTCACACCACAGATGAACTATCCTAAGGTAAATTTAAAAACACTGAACTAACCATCCCAGTAAAAGCGCGCTATAAATTAATCAATTAGAACTACGATATCACAACTTGAATTTTGGCCCGGAATAGGGAAGGCAGTGAAACATGGAATGTATTTTATTGTTGCCGTTACTTGCCTTCTAAATAATGTGTCTTGTGGCTAGCTGATAATTCACCCGTAACAGCACGCGATAATCCACCCAACATTATCACATTAATGTACTGTTTTATCAAGCAAGCTCAGAAATAACGTGACATTCTTGCAAAAGAGTATATAACGCCCGCAACTAAATATCTTGAGCAGAGAACATCATAAGACATCTAAACAATTACAGGAAATTCAGGTTGTAATCTTGACAAGCTAAACGTAGGAGATGAGTAGAATGAATTTAAGAGGTTTAAGGATAATACTATGGGTAAAACATATAATTCGTAGTGATCAGATAAACGGCTTAATCTTGAAGCACTTTAAAAAAATTCTTCCAATTTATTCCTCATTCTCGTAATTCCCCCGTCCTATTGTATCCAAGTGGCTGATCTATGTATAATTAAAGATGTGAATGTTCTTAAACGTGCCTAAAGGGTATATACTAGATTAGCAGAGGAACTTCCGAACCCCGCTTGTACAGAATGACTACAACGATTAAATATATATTCCTTTATTTTATCGAAAAATGAAAGTTCTTAAGGTACTCCGTTTCTTGAATAACGACTAGTGTGATGCTTCAAAATTTTACCTAATTGAGGACCAGTTACTTCCGTGACGATTAAGGTCAACCTAAGCAAATGTAGACGGATTTACAAATGGGAATACGTGAGAAATAAGTGTGACACTCCTTAAGAAAATTTGATGTAAATAAAGAGGAAACACTCCAAAATGTTTGTTTTATTATCTGCCTGGAAGAAATAATGAAGTAATTTTCCTGAACTTCCCTCTGGAGGAGAAACGTCCAAGAGTTTACACTTAAGAGAACTTAAAATGCTTACACCTTTTCCTCTCGTCGTAGAACGTGGGGTGGTCTTATTTTGACATTCCGAAAGTCGAACAACGATTTGGTTGATAACATGACCATTCTTTTTTATACTTTCGGAACTAAACATCTCTGAGGAAAGTGTAAGAAGGCTCAATCACCACGTATAAGTCAACTCAGCTGGATTCCGTTCTTTACATCTAGTGGTCAATGACTGAAACGCCATACTCGAACAAGTGAAATCAGTCCCATATGCGAAAAATTTCGCCGGAAAACAATCTGAAACGATTAACACAGGTTGACCAACCTAATGTTACTGAAAATGAAGGTTCAATCGTAACTGAACTTAAGTTTATAATCTACAACCTAAAAAACTCAAGCAAGGATTTTGCCTTTCGAACCAAATTATCATTAGTGAATGCTTAAGGAGAGAAACAGTATTCTCTCTAAATAGCAGCCTGAAAAACTAACACAAACCAACTAACTTACTGCCTGTTTCACTGAATGCAGACGGTACCGTCCAAATCAATCACACGCGTTTTACTATTACAACATTCAAGACCTTTTCCGATTGATTGATTTGCTCTCGCTTCTTGTTTTTTCGACACGGTTCCAGTCTAGCTAATTCTAGTGAGTTATCATTTGTTTTTTAATTTGTACATCGCGTGATTTGAATTGGTGAGTTCGTTTTAGGGCAATAAGGTTTCTGGATACCAGCAGCTATCACTTTGCCAGGTCGCACATCAGTTAGTCGCAATGTGGGGAGAAGGATGGGGGAAATTTTTTTGAATGTTAATTAGAAGAAGATTTCCGAACTACGTAAATAAATAGACAAATAAGTTAATTAATCAGTAGTGAAGATTGTGTGAGAGGAGTGAAGTGTAAGCAAGGGAAAGGAAACGAAGATAACGAGTGAGATAGCTTAAGTTAGTGACCTTAGCAAATGGTAACAATAATAACTGGCAAGTTTCAAGACATATATCAGGCACAGCAGGTCCAAGAGGGAGATAATCCGTATGTGAGTATGTGTTTATCGAGTTTCCTCTTAAAGCAATCAACTGAGGGGGCTGTGGTCACCCAGGCTGGAGGAGCATTCCGAGTTGCATTAAATCATGATGAAAGAACTCGTGCGCGAACCTGGATGTTTGCTCTTTGATGCGCGGTTTTTCGAGGACTATTTCAACGGGCGTGATGGTGATGCTCCGGCAAGATTCTTATGATTGCATGATTTGGTGTACATAATATTAGATCACTTAAGAGAGAACAGTCCTGAGAGCTGGATTGTGTCTTCTGAAGGTTTGCTCTTCAACCCTATCACCTACTCAGTTGTTCATTTCTGCACTTGATCCAAGAGATTTATGTCTCTTTTAAGGAGAGGGGGTGCAACGACTTCGTGAGCCTCAAGATGTGGGCGTGCGCGTTTTAAAGAATTTTAGGAATAATTCAGGGGTGGCTGCACTAAGTTGATTTCGCATAAAATAAAGGGTTGCGTTACTCTTGGCTGCATCCCCTATGTAGTTTGAACTGGCGTCTAGGCTTTCCGTGGTTATTGAACCGAAATCGCACTCTAAGGAGACATTAAGGAGTGGACGTACATTGACAGTGTAAGTTTTTTGCGTCAAGTGGAGCGGAATGCTTATAACGTGACATTTTCACTGATGTAGTTTTAAGCCATTTTCACTACCCATTTCACAATTGGTGTATGGTCCTTTCGAAGTCAAGTTGAATCCAATTCGATTCTTATGGACTTCCAGTTCATTGCATCGTCTGTTTAGATCAATAATGCCGAGCATCCTGTACCAAATTTACGCTATACCTGAAGGTGTGAAATACCAACATGAAGTGCGTAAGCAAATCGAAGAAAATAATGCTCTCGCTACTGCGTGTAAGTCCCGAAACTTCTGTCGTTTGCTTAACAAACGCATAAAAAAGGAATCAGATCGCGAAATTCATTCTATACTACATGATGGATAGACTTATTATGACGAAGCTGTTATTTGCGAGCTGTTTAGTACATGGTTCTCCCTCAACCAGAACACATCTCCAACCCCTGATACTAACATTAACTGTTGCAGTAAGCATGATCTTTGTACCATCAAATTTGATCTTAATAATATTCAAGCCGCAATTAAATCCTTGAAACCCAATGGCAGCTGTGGTGCGGATGAGATACCTTCCATACTTTTTAAATTGGTAGGACTGAACCTTCCAGCGCTTTTGCTCAAACTTTTTACCTTATTCCTTGAGTCTGGAACATACCCCAAATCGTGGAAGTTGACTCATATTGTCTCAGTACATAAATCTGGACCGAAAGACTTAATCCAAAAGTACAGACCGGTTAATACCACCCCATTTATATCACGTGTGGTCGAGAAAGTGATAAAAGATCAACTATCTGATCACTTACTCAGGGAGGGTCACACTGACCCCTCTCAACATGGCTTCATTAGAACTAGGTCATACACCACATGTCTGTTAGATTTTTTTAATGAGGTCACCAGCATACGTGATCGAAAGCAACTAGTAATCGTGTTGTATTTTGATATCAAAAAGGCTTTCATAAGGTACCTCACAATCTCTTAATCGACAGACTTCAGTCCGTCGGGATTACTGGCCACCTGTTGCAATGGATTAGGTCGTTCCTCATAGATAGATATCAGATTACCAAAATCAACTCTAATACATCTACACCTCGACCAATCACCAGTGGTGTTGTACAGGGCAGTGTTTTGGGTCCACTACTTTTCATAATCTAAATCAACAGCATATGCACTTGTTTCAGCACTGGTAAAACCTACCTCTATGCGGATGACCTAAAAGTGATTTATCAAACTAGCAAATTTGACTTAGGAAACTTGTTGCACACAATCCAGCTCGAACTCAATACTGTAGATGTCTGGTGTAAACAATGGAACCTTGAACTTCATACTGAGAAGTGTGGCTGGATGTGTTTCGGAGACACGTCTCCCAAATTAGATCTCAATCTCAACAGAAATGTATTGCCCAAACTCACATCCGTAACTGATCTTGGAGTGGATTATTCGCACAACCTTAACTTCTCCGAACATATCTCCAATAAAGTTTCCCGAATGAGAAGAATGCTTGGTTTCATCTTTCGTAACTTCCTTCATAGAGAATCCAGAACGATTCTCTGCAAAACATGCGTAAGACCTATTGCTGAATACTGCTCCTTCTTACTTTCTAACCTACGCCTGTCTAATATATTGAAGCTTGAAGGGATAAAAAGGAACTTTACTCGGAAAGTGCTAAATCATAGATCACTCATTGACTATCCAACCCGAAGTATTGAACTCGGGCTCGATCCATTATGGAAAAGAAGGCTTAAGTCCAGTCTGATCCTTTACTTTAAACTCCTGCACAAGCTCACATATTCCTCCTGCAGTTTAGTTCTAGTCCATGGCCCATGTACACATAAACTTCGAGATAAAGTATCTACGGTCAAACTTGAGAAGTATAGATCCAAAACTCGAGAAAACTTCTTCCTCTCTAAGTATGCACTTATATGGAATTGGCTTCCCTCAAAAATACGCATGGCAAGTGGGTTACATAAGTTTGTTCAACTTCTTAATGATGCTCTCAGTTGCACTGACTCTTCTGCACTCGTGAACTCACTCGCACCCTGCTTTCATATTATTAGCTCTGCATACACTTTAAACACAATGAACTCAGTGCTGCGTCTTATTTCGTTATTTATACCCTCCCAAGTAGCAATAAATTTTTCTAGTTGAATATAAATCTCTTTAGCTTTTATTTGAAATAGACAGGTTACTCTACTCACTGGGTCGATCGACACTGTTCAACTGTAAACTGGTTGGTTGGAACGCACTCTACTTTCCTGGGCGCAACCTTATCAACACTTACAACTGTGTGAGTTTCACATTGCCTATTATCAATTATACTGTTCTAACTTACACGCTATTGACTTACCTTGATCCCTTAGTGTTATCTATTGCTCAACTTTCAACCGTGATACTCTTTATATCTCCTGCTTAGCTAGTTAAGTACATCTCCCCCACTACATTCTAAATGCTTATGTCTTGTTTGAAAATCCTTACTATTTCTCCATAACTGTAAACTGTATATCATTGATGCCTAACCAATAGTTCACAAGTTGTAATTGCCAGACAAGTTTGTGAAAGGAACTTGCAGAAATAGTGTTTCTCAACAGGATGTGAGACATAGAGCACCAAGTAGAATTCAATAGTTTCTTTTAATTATTTAACATGAGCCTAACAACACAAAAGGAGGGAGGGTGGAGTTACTGACCAGCAAACATTGATGGTGAGGGCGATGACTTCAAATAAGCCATGTTTGTGGGACAGAACATTTTGTTTGCATTCGGATCTTTAGATTGATGAGACGACTAATCAGTAACACTGAGGTCGCACTTATACGCTTGCTACTTCTGCGGTTCATGTTTTCGAAACTATGCTGAGGTCGCTATTCTGTGGAGACATCCACAACATGCTTACTCAGGCGCTTACATTATGACTTAGAGGTTGTCATTCACTATTAATAATAACAATAATAATAATAATAATAAACAGTTAGAAAGTGAGAACTCTTAGTCAACGTACATAAATCCAGCTTCTTACTTCAACTTCTCTGCTATCCACTTGACGCGCGACAACTCTTCCTTCTTCTTTGCTGTACTCCTTCATCTGTGGGTTATATTCTTATATTCCCATAATTTACTTTAATTTCACTGGTCAGTATGGATTTTATCTTGACTTACTACTGTATTGACTACTTCAACATGACAGGTTAAGTAGTGCTTCAGAACCTCAGATTCGTTCGATCGTCAGTCATTTCAAACCTGATAGACTGAGTGATTTTAGTGAGTTATTAATAGCCTTGAAATCTTGATCACAGTAAAAATTTTTGTTCTTTAATGCATTTTAATATGTACCGTGAGTCTTCATCGACATATGCGTTAAACGTATTTAGCCATTATAAATGGGGTACCTTAATGTTCTGTTGTAGTGTCCTTTATATAAAAACTTAAAAAATACGATTAGGGTTGATCAGATCGAAAAACATTGTCTGGCTATATCGATTTTCGCAACTAAACTCTTTTCAGTGATTTTAATTTTCTGATTTGATTAGATGAAATTATCTATATTTTGTGGTTGGAAATTTGAAGTAACTTAACTGGAAATCAACCAAAAATAATTGCAATATATTGAGTTCTCGTCTTTGTTGTGGATGTTAGATCCACAGAACTCACTTCATCAATATCTTCATTTTGGTTTGATTTCATGGACCGATCAGTTTACCTTGAGATAACATTGCCCACCAGGAAAATCCTTGGCTGTGTTTGGTTACTGTGTCATTTTAGTGTGCTATTTTGTGACTATCCCAAGGACGTCTCTATAGAGTATAAATAAACGCAATTCGAGAACTTGAATTCATTGTGTGCTTGCTGGGTGTTTGTAGAATACAATTTCCTTACTATAGCAAGACGTCTTGCTGATTCGACTTGGTCAAGGGATCACAGCAGCCTAGCTTGACGCTGGTTCATTGTTTTGTTCTCGTTATTCGACTAAGGTGAACTCGTAATAGTTGAAGCATACTTAGAGACGAGCGTAACAATTCGGCGCCGGCGTTTTGACAAACTTTCTAGTGAATTATTATGGATGCAGCTAAATTAGATAAATTGTTTGCACAACAGCTGAAATCGATGGAGATACTTACTCAGACGCACGGCTCTTCTCAAGTCTCATCTACATCGACAATTCCTCAGTCAGTTGATGGTATGATCAGTGGTATTTCAGAATTTCTTTATGATTCTGACCCCAATATTCCATTTAATACTTGGTTCAGGCGTTATGAAGGCCTTTTCAGTGTTGATTTTGCTGACAGAGATGATTCCTTGAAGGTGCGTCTTCTCCTTAGAAACTTGGTCCGTCAGGACTGGCACGTATTGCAACTAAATCCTCCGCACAACCCATGCGACCGTTCATTCGATGCTACCGTTCAGTCCATCAGCAAACGTTTTGGTGATCAGCATTCTA
>OX103971.1:80597086-80620460 GCA_944470395.2 Schistosoma turkestanicum | reverse complement strand
TCAGTCTAACTAATATAGTATCTAAATTGTTAGCCTCGATTATACTTAGACGTCTAACTAGAGCTCGTGAAGAGCAGACTTGAGAAAACCAGTACGGTTTTCGACCTGGACGTGGCTGTATAGACCACATCTTGACACTACGACAGGTCCTGGAACACAGAAACACATTTAGGCGTCCTACAATAGTTGTTTTCCTGGACCTTAAGGCGGCATTTGACTCTGTGGATCGTGAGGTTCTGTGGCAGTGTCTGTCATTGAAAGGTGTACCAGAGAAGTACATAACCTTATACAAGCTTTCTACTGGAACACTACAGGTCGAGTGAGAGCTTATGGCGAACTGTCACCTGAATTCTCTACATCAAGTGGCGTCCGTCAGTGCTGTCCACTCTCTCCATTCTTGTTTAACTTTGTCGTAGACATTCTCTTAGAGTTACATAGTTCTATTCGGTGAAGAAGCAGACAAAATGCAGAGTATTCTGACTACCCTAAGCAACAATGCAAGCATGTTCGGGATGCGGTTTTCCGCCTCGAAATGCAAAATGTTGCTTCAAGACTGGGTTGCTTCGGCACCTGAACTAGTGATAAGGAGTGAAGTAGTCGAACGTGTTGATCACTTCACTTATCTGGGGAGTCTCATCAGTGCTGATAGCCTGGTGACTGACGAAATCTCAGCTCGGATACAGAAAGCTCGATTAGCGTTTGCCAACCTGCGTCACTTATGGCATAGGCGAAATATCCGTTCTCTGACCAAAGGACGTGTGTACTGCGCAGCAGTTCGCTCTGTCCTACTATACGAATGTGAATCATGGCCGGTGAGAGTAGAGGACATTTGTAGGTTACTAGTATTCTGTAAATTATTATTCTTTTCCATTCACAGAGTAGATAGATCCAATGGTTGAATAAACACAATCAATGGACTACCATATATTACAACCTCGCCACCGACTTGTTGTCAAATTTGTTCTTGATAAAGTAACAGAACAAAAATGAAACTATAACCATTCTACTTACTAACTTCACCACTATGGATAGGGATTTCAACCGACAGTTGAGTCTCTGTGTGTGTGCTAATGCAGTATGGCAACCTGAACTGATGTACGTAGGTACAAAGTTCTACGTTGTCGATGACTGACTGACTGGCCGACTGACTGCATGACCATTCGGTTAGAAACAATAATAATAATAATAATAAAACTTACTAATGGTAGAACACGTTCACGTTCAGCTGGATTACTGATCAGTTCACTCATGTGATGTGCAACTATCCATATAAAACAAAGAAAAATGAAAGGTGAAGTGAACAAAACAAATAATTATTACTGCATGTATATGTCAAAACTTATCCTGTAGAAAAGCAAGCAAACGAACAAACGAACAAACCAACGAACAAACAAACTAACTAACTAACTAAATTGAACATAGGAAATAGTGTATAAATAAATATCTATATAAATGTATATATAATAATTATGGTGTAATAAATAACGTGACATATATATATTTGATTGTAAAAATTGAGGTGAATTATTTGTAGTACAAGGACTAAGGGTATACGTATTCTGTATTACCAACAGAGCTATTGTGTTGAACAGTATAAAAAACTAGGTTTGCAGGAACAGTTAGGATTATTCATTGTATATAAGGTCAATATAACAACTGTGTTCTTCTTGTTCTCTTCGACACGATCAATTAATTAATAAATACAGAATGTAGATGTCATGTAAAGATTGATTGTCTGTGTGTTGTCCACTTATCAATCCCATCATTCCACGGAGTCAGTTAATCAATGTAAATTATTCATTAAACTAACCGATATATTACATAATCATTAATAAATACTACTACTAATACTGTGGTGCGCGCTACTTATAAGTAGTATATGACGTGAGTGTCAACGTAATGTCTGGCAGCAGAACATGGAGGAAGATCAAGAAAGGAAGAGTGGGAACACAATGGAATTTGTATGAAATGCATAAGTGAAATGTCAGACAATTGATTGAAGATTTGCAAATTAACGATTTACGATATGGTTTTCCTACTTTACTGAGCAACTCTGTAATTTTCTTTAAATACAATTCGGTTGCCCTCACCTGTGTTCTCCTTCACTACATTACTACTACTACTACTACTGATAAGTTCGTCACTTAGTATGCTTGAGGCTATTACGAGTATACTTTAGTTGGTAAACGCGAACGAGACTTTTACCAGCTTCCAGGGAGGCTACCTTGAATACCCAAAGTCGAAATAAAAGGCTTTGTAAGCGTAGAAGTATATTCTACAAACACCCAGCAATCACAGTACAATCAATCATACAACTCTCGTTTATTTATACAACGTGGGAACGTCCTTGAGACAGTTAAGAAAATAGCATACTAAAATACACAGCAGCCAATCACAGCCATGGATTTTCCTGGTGGGAATTGAAATCTCAAGGTCATCTGATCAGCCCATGCTGGCGAAACGTGAAAACCAAAATACGGCATTATCAAGCGAATTTTGGGGATCTAACATCCCCAACACTCCTCCCCTTTTTAATAGCGTGTTCTCCTGGGGTCGATTTGCATCTTGACTATTGTTCGCCGCTGTCTGAGGGGATACCTTCGGGAACGAAGAACAGCTTGCTGCCGAGTTTCTTCTCGTGGCGTGGCTCTCGGTAGGTTGAAGGTATCAAGCAAGATGTCAAGGGGAAGGCTTTCTGCTCTTGATGGGCGATGTGGGGCTAGCCGTCTGCGTATCTGATTCCGATGACGTGACCATTTATCACCTCCTACCTCTACTTCGTACATAACTCGACCAACCCTTCTGACCACTCTCGCTTCTACCCAAGGACCATGGTTCGTTCTGTAGTCGCGGGCAAACACAGGGCATCCTAATTCGTAGGCGGATTGTCTTTGCTGCTTTGTCTCTACTGATGAGGGTGCATTAGTCGGATGCATCAGGCTGTGGATCGTTTTCAATCTTCTTCCCATCAGGATTTCAGCTAGGCACTTTTGCTCCGGTAACAATTCATTTGGTGTTGTCCGATAGACGTACAAGAAATTTTGCAACGCTTCGGCTGGCGTCCCCTCCCCTTTTGACTTAAGCAGTGCTCTTTTAAACGTATCCACAAACCTTTCCGCCTGCCCATTCGATTGCGGGTGGTATGGTGGCGAGCGTAAGTGTTTAATGGCTAGCCGTTGACAGAAAGTCTGGAATTGGGAAGAGGTGAATTGAGAGCCATTGTCGGATACGATCATATCCGGTATGCCGTTTCGTGAGAAAATTTCAGAAAGGAGCTGTATAGTCTTAGTTGTAGTGGGCGGCATAACGGGGCTGATTTCCGGCCATTTAGAGAATGCGTCGACGACAAATAAATACATAGTTCCATTTATTGGACCAGCGAAGTCGACATGTATCCTGGACCAAGGATGCTCAGGTTTGGGGCATGAAACCGGCGGAATTTTGGCATTCATCTTTGCCGCCCGCTGACACCGCATGCATTTTTCAACCAACGCTGTGACATGTTGATCCATGTGAGGCCAGTATGCATAACTCCTGGCTATGGACTTCATTCGTTTAATCCCAGGGTGACCAAGATGGAACTGTTTCAGAACTTTTGCACGAAGGGATTCTGGAACCACTACTCTTTCACCAAACATGAGACAATCGTTCACGATGCATAGTGAATCCCGCCGCTGATACAGTTGCTTCATGTCACCTTCAAACTTTTTCGACGGCCAACCGTTAGTGACATATTTCATCATCATCTTGATGATGGGGTCGTTTCTAGAAGCATTTTGTATGTCTCTTGCAGACATTATCAAGCAGGCATTATCAAGCGAATTTTGGGGATCTAACATCCCCAACAACTACTACTACCTATAATGATTTGAAAAGTTGGCTAGTAGTATGATGAATACTTTTAAAAATAGTTTATAACAAGCGGTTGCCTAGAAGTTGTCAAAGTCAACATCCAAAAACATGGATTTCAGTAGCACACTGTGTTTCAAATATATATACATATATATACAGAAGAGTAATCGGGACATTGTAATCACAGTTTATGGAACATGTACATAAATGGCTTCAAAATCAGTTAACATGTCAGATGACCCCATAAACGAAGGAACTAGAAATAGTAGAAGTATTAGAAGTATAAGCAGCAGTCGGAGAGATTAGGGTTCCAAGGTATCATTCAAGAAGTATAATTCAGTGAGATAAATTTAGAAGGAGAAAGGTAGAGATGATGAGGAATTCAGAAGATTAGGATTTGAGAGAGAACATAAAGAGTCGATGCACCTGCGCCATTCCACACGATTTTGAGCCATGTCATTATTCAAGGTCTCTAACTATAACAATATAAAGACAGCGAGAGAGAGAGAGAGAGAGAAAGGAAGGAACTAAATGGCAGAACATTTCGGGAACATATAATAGCAACCAAAGTGAATATTTTCAATATCCGTATATAAATTGATTAAATCAAAACCAGTGAAATAAAAATATTAATCATTGAATAAAATTCTGTATATCACCTGCATAATGACCGGAACACGTGATTGTAGTTAGTTAGTTAGTTAGTACACACAGTATTGACATTTATTAAATAATATTCAGAAAATAATCCGATTTTTACAAGTGAACATAACGAATGGGTGTGTGTGGGTGTGTACTAGAATGCATAGAAAGGTTTAGTTGCGCTAGAAAAACAGGTGACGATAGGCTTGTTTTCAATAAATCATGTTATATATATAATAGAGAAATATAATAAATTTGGAGCTATCATGAATTTTAGAAACAGCTAGACAAGAGATGTTGTTTAGTGTCGAAGTTAGCTAGGAAGATAAATGCGACCAAACCAAAACATGATTGGAATCCATGAAGTGACTGACAACTGAACAGAGATGTTGCTAAGTGTAGACAACAACCATTTCTTTGGGGTCTACCAGACAATCGTTACCAGTGAATAGAGACTTTGAATGAAATGGGTCGAAATTGTTTTTAATTGCGCAGGAGAATCCATTTCTTTGACTTCTCTGAAATTCAAATTTTTTAAAATTCCACACTGACAGATTTTTTTTATCTCTTTCCAACTACCGTTAGTACTATTCAGTCAGTCAGTCAGTTGCAACGTAAGAACTTCGTACGTATGTACATAAGTTTATGTTGCCATACCACATTAGCACAGAGACGCAAATATCAAATCAAATCCCATAGTGATAAAGATAGTAGAGGTATTAATGTTATAATAAAGAAGACTAGGGTTTAAGATATTATTCAAAAAATATAATTCAGTGAGATAAGGTTAGAAAGACAAAGGTAGTGGTGCTGACGATTCCAGAAGATTAGGATGCACTTGCGCCATTGCAAACGATTTTGAGTCATGTCGTTCAAGGTCTCTAACCATTGGTGACTTTCGTCTCGTGGACCGCAACCAGGTAGTCTACATCTACCAACATAACTTAGTCCACTTGTCAGTGACTTCATGGATTTCTGCAATGTTTTGGTTTGGCCGCCCCTACCTTACTTCCAACCTATTCCTACACAACCAAACATAGCTCGTCGAGGCAGTCGGTGGTTAGGCATACGTAACGCATGTCCCAACCACCTCAACTGATGAAGTTTCACCACTTCATCTATTGATTTGCCATCCTTACCTAGAACTCGTTTCTTAACGACGGGCTCCCCAGATAAGTGAAGTGATCAACTACTTCACTCCTTATCACTAGTTCAGGTGCCGTTGCAACCCAATCTTGAAGCAACATTTTGCATTTCGATGGGGAAAGCCGCATCCCGAATATGCTTGCATTGTTGCTTATGGTAGTCAGAAGACCCTGAATTTTGTCAGCTTCTTCATCAAGTAGGGCTAAGTCATCGCCGTAAGCTCTCACTCGACCAGTGGTGTTCGAGTAGAGAGCTTGTATGAGGTTAATGTACTTCTCTGGTAGCAGCTTCGGTTAGTACTATTACTATGGTCAGTCAGTTACAACGCAGAACTTTGTACGTACGTTGCCAAGTTGCGATTACCACACACAGAGATCGAATTTTCAATTCAAATCCCATATTAGTAGAGATCGTAGAAGTATTAGCGGACGCCAACCAGGTAGTCTACAATTAACAATATGACTCAATCCAGTTTTCGGTGACTTCATAGATTTGTGCCATGTTTTGGTTTGACCGTCCACAGATTTCCCCCAACCTACTCCTACACCACAAAATATAGCTCGACGAGGCAGTTGGTGTTTGGGCATGGGACTTGAACTGAACTCACACACAAGGGAATCAAATCTATCAACAGTCTCGCGTGCGATCATTGGAAACTTTAGATCACTAAGCCTACACATCTAACGTTGTTTTTAATGTACAACTTTCAATGGTTAGTCTAACTACAATAAAATTTGTAATTTTAACTCTGAATATATATATATATATATATATATATATATATATATAATATATATGTATATATAATTAACATGAGAATATTTTCGAAATTGCCATTAACCTTAAATGACCTTTATCATCATTTAATGGAATGTAATTCACAAACTCAAACAAAATAACTCAATCATGTTAGATTGACAGCTAGATTCACAGTTCAATGGAATACATTTTGTGTGTGTGTTTAGGTAGAAAACGAAACCATAAAACAAAAATTCATGTTGAATATTTTATGATAATCATAATTACAAATTTACTAATTACGATACTCCGACTACTACTGTGGTGCGAGCTACTTATAAGTAGTATATGACGTGAGTGTCAACGTAATGTCTGGCAGCCACAGCCACATCTGTGTTCTCGTTCACTACACTACTACTCCAACTACTACTGTAGTGAAGGAGAACACAGGTGAGGGTAACCGAATTGTATTTAACGAAAATTACAGAGTTACTCAGTAAAATAGGAAAACCATATCGTAAACAGTTAATTTGCAAATCTTCAATCCATCATCAATCCATTGTCTGACATTTCACTATTCATGCGTTTCATACAAATTCCATTGTGTTCCCACTTTTCCTTTCTTGGTCTTCCTCCATCTTCTGCTGCCAGACATAACGTTTACACTCGCGTCATATACTACTTATAAGTAGCGCGCACCACACTACTACTATTGATGACGACAACATTTACACAATATGCAATGAAAGAGTTATACGCACAGTGATATTGATATATTTGATCATATAGATGAAATGTCGCGCGCACACACACACAAACACACACAAATTTTAGTAATTATTTACAAAATAGATTGACAAAAAAATAAAGATAATACAATTGTTCAAATTAATAAATGAGCATAAAATTAATTAGCCAGTGAAATATTGACAAATTTATAGCCTCAATATTAAAATAATTTACAATGTCGTAGAGCGGTCAAGAATGAACGCCATTATGGAATTTATACTGGTATTACTGTTCCAGCTTAGAGAATGAAAACACCATCATAATCATCCGCCTAAGCTACAAACTTTCTCCACCATCTCAAAGGTCTTTACTTTAATCATGGATTAGAATATCCATGAGGATCACATTAGGAGTATTAGCAGTAATGGAGACGAGTAAGGATCGAAGACATTATTCCAGAAGTATGATCCTAAAGCAATCACTAGTTACCATTGTTCCACAGAGCCCACAACCAGATAGTCTACATCTACCTAACATAGTTCAGTCCAGAAACGTCAATGATTTCATGGATTTCTGCCATGTTTTGGATTGGCCGCACCTAGCTTTCTTCCAACCTATTCCTACACTGCGAAACATAGCTCATCGAGGCAGTCGGTGGTTGGGCATACGCAACACATGTCTCAATTGATGAAGTTTCACTAATTCGTCTATTGATTTACCATTTCTTACCTAGTACCATTTTTCTAACACTAGTGTTGCTTACTCGATCAATGCTTCGAAGACACCTGCCTAAGACCCAAGTAGGTAGTCTACACCTATTAACATGGCTCAGTTCAGTTGTCGGTTTTGACCGCTCCCAATTTTCCATCAGCTTATTTAACTAGTGGTCACGAGTCAGGATAGGTGATTGATTGTTCGATAAACATATTACATATTTTAACTACTATTAACCGATGAAGATAAACGGCCTTGTAAATTGATTTGTAATTCTTACCTAGTACTCTACCTATCGCTGACTACATTCAACGATCCCAACCAACCGAATTGAAAGTGTTTGTGATTAAATATTAGTGGATGGACACCGTCTCAAAATATGAAACGTGTAATACACGCTAACCAGCCAAAACTAGCTAGTGGAGCGAGAAGGCTGAAGTGGAGGAGGAAGTTATCGAATCCTTCGCTCAATGATTCATGATATACATTCATTATTTAGGACATTTTGGACTACCATGGAATGTCCGTCGGATTGGTCCAGTATCTCACTACTACAACAACAACTACTACTCGCAGGTATCATGAAACAGCGAATCAAAGTACAAATCAAAACAAACAAACAAACAAACAAATTACATAATAAACAGATTAAAAAAAGAAAAACAAACTGAACACTGCAACTAACCTAATAATGAATCACAACCATCCAATAAATCCGCTTGAACTAATTCACGTGCTAAAACATCAGCAGAATCTAAACACGCACATAAATGAAGACAAAGAAAAGATCAATAAACACATGATCAACATTAATGTGACATTAAACAAATGTTTATTACTATACATGACTATAACTCTCTCTTAAGGTAGCCAAATGTCTCGTCATCTAATTGAATGGGTTATATTAGGTGACGCGCATAAATGGAGCCAACTGGGGATTGTGGTGGCGGCCACCTCTATTCGTGATCCTGCCAGGCAACGTGGCGTTGTTTACAGCGCTGTGGCTAAAAGCCGTTCAGAACGCTTAGGATACCGTGCCTAGCATGATCCAGGATAATGGCCATGGATGCGGTTAGCCACTCCAGGGGATTAGAACTGAACGCCTCTAGGTCTGAATCCCGTCGATCGAGCGTAGGTAAATTTGAAATAATAGGATATAGCTTTCCAGGATACTTGAAGGCGGCCCTAGACGATTTGTTTGGGGAAGTAGGCGTAGAGATCCTGGAATATTGACGCCGACCCTATGTGGTTGTCCCAAATACTCTGCATTTTGGTGTATTGTGTAAACCGGCGTCGAGGCCCCTTGAACAAGGGTCTCCAGTTGGGTTATGGGATCCAATGCTGACAGGGTACTGGACGCCAATGTTGTCTGCTCACTTATGTGGGATTAACCCTACTTGGTCGAGTGCTTGTGCTTAGTTTAGTACATGACATCTTACCCATGGGAGGGTGTACGTTCCGGCTGACCTTGTGGGACAAACTCGATCTTTAGCTTCATGCGGAGTCTGAGGGCTCCGATCGATTGTATCAGTACAAGTCAGTTGGAGGCCAGACGGTTGGAATGACTGCTGGTTAGTGCACTGCTGGGTGGCTCTATCCGTTTGGGGCGCCACGTCTAACTGGAAAGCCGACCTTTCAGATTGGGGATTGTGGGTAGTGTGGATTGGTTGGAGGGATCTTGTTGGTTCATAAGTGCCCGAACGGGGGCCACTGCTCGTGCGCGTGCTTTTTGGACGTCCACTTGTCTGCAGACCAATCTAGACAACATGTACGTTCCCTTATGGGGCAGGGGTGATCGCAATATTAGCTCTTGTGAGAATCCTTGTGTTGCTTAAAAATGCAGCGGCATGCATGTGCAGCAAGCATGATGGTTAACCAAGAATATTATTGTAAATGAAATAACAAGAAAACAACAGACAAATACACTTTTCGTTGATACAGGAAGAAGTAAGGTTGCGCGAATTTCAGGGATTGGATCAAAGTGGTCCAGAGATTGGGTGTTCTCACGCGCTATACAACAAAGGTCTTGAGTTCGATTCCTACGGCGAGGGTCGTGGATGCTCATAACATACTAGGGATGAAACGGCTATACAGTGCTTCAAGGTTTCGAATGGTAGGGTCTCTAGCAATGATCGATTTATGGTCGCAAGAAAACTGAATAATCTCTATAACCCTATGACGAAAAATACGCTTTTCTTGACAGAGTAAGTCATGAAATGCTTCGGGAAATGACTGACAACGGCGTTAAGTGATTATCGAGCAAAGACTCAGTTTACCAAGTAATCGGTGAATTTGAATTACATTGTTCTTGTGTTATGGGGTTAGCAGTAATGAATATTATGTAATTAGACAAAAATGAAGTGTGTGACAGGGTTCGGAGCTTCGGATCAAATGATTGATAAAAGATAGTGAAGTAATTTAAATATGAAGACCATCATCTCATATTTTTATATTTACTAAGGAGACTCAATATTGAGTTCACTCTTGATATTTTGAGAAATATGACGATGGCGTAGATAGTTTAATTGATAAACTATGGCAACACAAAAGGTATACATATTAGACGAAGTTTGTCTTTCTTTGTGAAAATGACCCCAACCAAGTAGCCTGCACCTACCAACATGACTCAATCCACTTGTCAGTGATTTCATGGATTTGTGCCATGTTCTGGCTTGGCCGCCTCTAACTTTGTTCCAACCTACTCCTAAACCACAAACAATCGCTCATCGAGGCAGCCGGTGGTTAGGCATACGCAACACGTGTGCCGACCACCGCAACTGATGAAGTTTCATTACTTCATCTATTAGTCTATCATCCTTACCTAGAACCCGTTTCCTAACGATAGCGTTGCTTACTCGGTTGTCCCAATGTATACGAGCAATGCTTCCAAGGCACCAAGGATCGGATACTAGTAACCTATGAATATACTCTGCTGTTACTAGCCATGCGATACAACCATAAAGTAGGACGGAGCGAACTACTGAGCAGTACACTCGACCTTTGGTTAGCAAACGGATATATCGCCTACGCCATAAATGAAGCAAGTCGGCAAAAACAAATCGAGCCTTCTGTATTCGTGCTGAGATTTCGTCAGTCACCAAGCCATCAGCACTGATCAGACTCCCGAGATAAGTGAAGCGGTCTACAAGTTCGGCTACTTCACTCCCTATGATTAGTTCAGGTACTGATACAACCCAGTCTTGAAGCAACATTTTGCATTTCGAGCGGGAAAAGCGCATCCTAAATATGCTTGCATTGTTGCTCAGAGTAGTCCGAAGACTCTGCATTTTGTCAGCGTCTTCACCAAATAGGACTATGTCATCAGTATGTTCTAAGTCAGCGAGCGCGTATGCTGATAACAAAAGAGGAGCTAACACTTAAAAAAAAACTTCTCATGGTATTAGTAGCTTTATCTCACAGAAAAGCACCATGCTAAACGAAACTCTAACCAGTAATAATTATTTAAACACCAAGTAAATGGTCAGACACATTGAATTACCGTACTAATAAAACACTTCAACACCAATCTAATGTCACATATTTTTTATTCTGTACATCTAAAATCACTATGTCGATTAGCCAACTCGCCATAATGCCTGAAAAACTGGCATTATTATTTTTAGAAATGAAAGGTTCTTGGGGTGAGAATTTAAGGATTATGTCAATTCGCCTGTTGTATACACTACCAACTTATCGAGACAGAAATGGAGCATCTGTTGTTACATGTAACAAACAACATGAACGACATGAACATTTTGAATGTTTCGACGAGTACACAAAGCTATTTTCTATCGTTTGTGTTAAATGATATTTAGAAAAATTCGCTTCACCTCCTCTATACCATATTTTTTTTACCAACAATGAGAAAAAAACTTAGAAAATAAAACTAGAAATTTCAAACAAGAGTGTGTACAACAGCAGCACAATGTGTTATGCAATCATTAAACAACCACGAATCTCAGCACGGATGATACAGAAGGATCGATTGGCTTTTGCCAACCTGCGTCATTTATGGAGTAGGCGAGATATTCGTTCTCTGACCAAAGGACGGGTGTACTGTGCAGCAGTTCGCTCCGTTCTCCTATATGGATGCGAAACATGGCCGTTAAGAGTAGTAGATGTTCGTAGGTTATTGGTTTTCGATCATAGGTGTCTTCGAAGCATTTCTCGTATATCGTGGAACAACCGAGTAAGCAATGCTGTCATTAAGAATCGGGTACTAGGTAAGAATGGCATATCAATAGATGAAATGCTGAAACTTCATCAGTTGAGGTGGTTAGGACATGTGTTACGAAGGCCTAACCACCGACTACCTCGACGAGCTATGTTTTGAAGTTTAGGAGTAGGTTGGAATAAAGTTAGGGGCAACCAGACCAAAACATGGCATAAATCCATGAATTCATTGACAAGTGGACTGTTTCATGTCGGTAATCGTCGACTACCTGGTTGGGGTCCGCGAGATGATAGTAATCGATGGTTAGAGACCTTGAATGACATGGCTCAAAATCGTTTGCAGTGGCGCCGGTGCATTTATGCTTTGTGTTCTCTCAAATCCTAATCTTCTGGATTCTTCAACACCTCTAGTTTTGACTTTCTAAACTTTTCTCACTGAATCATACTTCTTGAATCATATCTTCTAATCCTAACCTCTCCGATTACTTCTAATACCTTTACTACCTTTACTACTATTGGATTTGAATTGACAATGACATCTCTGTGCTAATGTGGTATGGTAACATGAACTGATGTATTTACGTACGAAGTTCTTTCTACGTTGCAACTGACTGACTGACTGACTGACTGACTGTAACAACCATGGCATACAATTAGAGAGTTCTGAAGTGTGACAACACCTAACAATTCATGTGCATTCCATAGATTGAGCTTACACAATCTTGACATTCACTTGTCTAAGTGAGTTTTGATAATAAAAAAAATAACTAGTAATAAATAGATTGAGCTAACTTTGGATTCTTCCGGCCTATTCTACCCGCATGACTTGTGCACACTTTGTTTATCCTTGTCAATTATTCACTTCAAATCTTGGTTGTGTTTTTATTTGAGTGCGTATGTGCGCACTGTTTACTTCACTTACTATAATGTTCAGATTCATTCTATCTGATTATAAATACTTAGTCATGCCTCATCATTGTTGAGTTAGAGGGTTAGTCACCTTTTTCGCATTTGTATTTCCATGTCTGCCTGCATGAACGATGATTGCATGCAACAAACTCATCCAACTGAATTCGTACTCGGCTTCTTATTACCACCGTTACAAAAACAGAGTTCGCCTAAGCATACATGATATAGGGAGGAAATCGATGAGAAGATTTATATCACAACATAGTTTAGTCGTTCATCCAAATTGGAGTCAGATTCTGCCATCCTTACCTAGCATCCATTTCCTAACAACAGCATTGCTTACTCGATTGTTGTGGTGGTGTTTCGTTTTCTGAGCTGGTTGTTTTGGTTGTGGAGCTTTCATTGTTCTTCTGAACTACATCATCAGAACGAACTTCAGATAGAAGTGAAGCATTAGAATCTCTCCACGTTTGACCTGTAGTTTGTTCTGCTAACCTCGATCTTGATTGGTTGTTGTTGACCTTTGACCTGTCGTTGTTTGCAACTATGTTTTGATTGCCTCCCTCTTTTGATCTGTTTCTTGATCCAGTGTCACCTATGATTCTCCTGATTGGTTGATAAATTGGGTCAATGTCGATGTGTTTGTTGATTGCTAATTGCTAATTACTCGATTGTCCCACGATACACGAGCAATGCTTTGGAGGCACCTATGATCAAAAACCAGTAACCTACGAATATCTTCTACTCTCATTGGCCATATTTCACAGCCATATAGGAGAACGGAGCGAACTACTGCACAGTACACTCGTCCTTTAGTCAGCAAACGGATATCTCGCCTACGCCATAAGTGACGCAGGTTGGCAAAAGCCAATCGAGCCTTCTGTATCCGTGCTGAGATTTCTTCAGTCACCAGGACTTCAGCACTGATCAGACTCCCGAGATAAGTGAAACGATCAACACGCCCAACTACTTTACTCCTTATCACTAGTTCAGTTGCCGATGCAAGCCAATCTTGAAACAACATTTTGGATTTCGAAGGAGAGAACCACATCCCGAACATGCTTGCATTGTTGCTCAGGGTAGTCAGAAGAAGAAGAAGAAGAATCTATTCTCATAGAATATATCAGATCACGTATTAATTAATGTATAATTGAAAAGGGGGAAAAACAAAAGAAACACAATGGCAAACCAAACTCACCTTCTCCTGGAACATAATTGAAACTGATATCTTGTAGTTCATTATTCTGTTTTGGATTACGTTTACGCAATGTTATTCGATAGCATATACCACTGCCAGATGGCTAAAATCAATGGGAAAATTTATTTGGTGAATAGATTGAAAGCATAAAGTGAATTTTATTAAATAGAAAAAAAGTTCTACAAAATATATAATAAAGAAATGTTGGCAGTGAATATATACTAGTCTCAAATTGACCAGTAACGAACGATATAAACAAAACTTATCATATGGACACATAATAATAATGAAGAGGATTTTCATAGGAATCTTGTTTGATGTTGGCCATCCTCTTCCTCTCTCTAGTGCACCACCACAGTATTGAAAAAAAAGCCTACATCATGTTATCCTGTCCATCACTGCCAAATGCTTTCAATTGATTGCTACACAATAAATAATCTGCAGTGTCACTATTCGATCCGCGTATGATCGATCATTCAGTAAAACTATCAATTTTAATGTTAACTGTAATAGTTTGAAATATTCGATTGTTGATATTTTAACAGAAAATCTAATTAGCTCTAGAGATAAATTACAGCCATTATGATTAAAAGTTTATAATAAATAGTGCGATTCTCTCCATTAAAATGCAAAATGTTGCTTCATGATTGGCTTGTGATCGCACTTGAACTAGTGGTAGGGAGTGAAGCTGATGAACGTGTTGACCGCTTTACTTATCTTGAGAGTCTCGTCAGTGCCGATGGCCTGGTGACTGACGAAATCTCAGCACGGATACAGAAGGCTCGATTGGCTTTTGCCAACTTGCGTCACTTATGACGAAGGCGAGATATCCGTTTGTTGAATAAAGGACGAGTGTACTGCGCAGTTGTTCGCTCCGTCCTACTTTATGGCTGTGAAACATGGCCAGTGAGAGTAGAAGATATTCGTAGGTTACTGGTTTTTGATCATAGGTATCTTCGAAGCATTGCTCGTATATCCTGGGACACCCAAGTGAGCAACGCTGTTATTAGGAAACGGGTGCTAGGTAAGGATGGCAGGTCAATGGATGAAGTAGTGAAACTTGTTATCATTGCTAACCTTCTCATCAGGCGAGGTGGTTGGGATGTGTTTTGAGCATGCCTAGCCAATGACTACATGGACGAGCAATCTTTTGTGGCATAGGAGCAAGTTGGAAGAAATCTAGGGTTTGCCAAAACAAAAATATGGCACCAGTTCATAAAGTCCCCATCGACAACTGGAATGAGCCATGTTAGTAGGTGTAGACTACCTGGTTAGGGTGCGTGAGACAATCGTAGCCGGCAGTTAAAGAGTATAAATGACATACATGGCTCAATATCGTTTACAATGGTGCAGGTGCATCTCTATTCTTTGTGTTCTTTCAAATTCTACGCTTCTGAATGCCTCATCACCTTTATCTCTATATTTTTTTAAAATTGATTTCACTGGATTATATTTCTTGAATTATTTACTCCATCCCTAATCTTTTCCATTAATTGGAATGACATTTTTATCTCTGTATGTTAATGCAGTATGGAAATTTGAACTGATGCTTATATGTATCGATCAAGTTATACATTGCAACTTAGTAACTGACTTTTAATACAATTCCAATTGAAATCTTTCAAACAAATTTATAAAAAACATACATAATAAATAATAAAAATTATTATTATGATAATAATCTGATTGTGACCGATTTGGACTCGTGTGCCGGATACACGAAGTGTAAATCGAGTTGCTTCTTTATCTTGGCATGGTGAGGTCAAGTGAATGATTAAGGAGACCAGGAACGACGTTTCACGAACTCGCATCGTTTGCTGATAAAGGAATGTGGGAAGAGTTAGTCGTGGAGATAATGGAGGTACTAGGGGGTGTAGGAAGGATTTGATTGTGACCGATTTGATCTCGTGTGCTGTTATGGGTATTGAGGCGGTTATCACTTCCCGGCTGCCCACACCGTGGAAGGTTGCTTCTTGAGGAACCTGAAAAGGAAGGTAGATTAGCGTTGGTCTGAGCGACCTGGCAGCGTGACGACAGAGCTCAAGGGACAACTGCTTGAGGCCGGTCACGCACGGCCTTTTTATGGGTAGTATTTAAAGTGTTAGCTCCGTTCTTGTTTAAAAGCCCCTACCGCCGGAGACGGAAATCCGTGAGGTAAGGTGAGGTGTGACATTTTTAGGGTCGACCTTTTCTAACCCCTTCCCTCCTTGTGAAAAGGCAGTATGGCTGCAGATGCTGGTTATCCGAGGGAAACACCTTACTGCTGTCACAACCCTCTCTACAGTTAGCAGTACGACTTCGCCCTCAGACCTTGAGCAGCTGCTTTTAGGCTCACTATTTTTCAACCAATCTGTCTCGCATGGTAGAACCTACAGGAACACGTGTTCCAGCCAATATAGCTCGGTTAGGTCACCAAGATAGGCAAGCCCGACCACTACGTGAAGGTGGCAGCTACGGTAGGGAATAATAATAATAGTAATACGTAATATTACTACTCAGAATAATAATTACAACTTACAGCATCATTTGTTTGAGATTGTTGTAATTGTTCATGATTAGGATCATCCGTTGTTGTTAAAGTACTTCCAAATGCTGCAACCATAGCACTAATTGAATTAGCTGCCTCTGGTGAAGCCGGTGTACATGCTGGAGCTGGTGGAAATGATGATGACGATGAACCAGACACTTCAATATGATCTGTTCTATCTAAATGAGGTGTATTACTACAACGTGGACTAATACCACCCATGTCAACTGTTGATGTAGCCGGCAATGTTGTATTAGTAGTAGTAGTTGTTGTTGTTGTTGTTGATGATGATGATGCAGTTGGTGGTAGGGTTGTTGCGCCTGGTGCAAGTGCATTAGATGAGCCGATTAGAGCAGTTGCATTAGTTTGAGTTAATAATTCCGATGGAAAATCAAATCCACTAGATGAATTAGACGATTGTGACGGGAGTACACGATCAGTAGTGTTAGTATATGCAGGCATTTTATAATCATTCTCATCACTATCCTCATCGCTATCCAAACCAGCACCACCGGTATTATTAGTTACACGTCCGACTGTATCAAAATTCCATTCTGTACTGTTATTCTTTTTTTTTTTTATTTAAAAAAAATTAATTAATTAAATAAAGTTATTAAAATTCTTCTTATTTTACAAAAATTTAGATCAGATCAGATCAGACTTTATCATTATCTTCGATCTCTCTCCTCCCCTTGACAAATTTTATACTTACTTGACAATAGATGCTTTCATAAGGGCAAACTAAGCTCTATAAGTTGACGAAAGTTAAAGATTCTATTGTAAGGACCAAGTCCCCTAGGTGAATCCTACATCTATACCTGCCCCCTTGGTTTAAAAGCATCAAACATCCGTTTTTTCTCTCAATTTTTTAGTCACAATAAAACCTCCCTGGTAGGATTGTACACCATTTGACTCCCTGGGATCTTGGAACTTATGTATGCACCATTAGTTTGGAGTCAGGATCTTCCAACTTCCATAGGTAGGAACCTCCATACCCCGTAACACAGTTTAAGCTTCGGCCTGACACAATAATGCCTTGTTGGAAGAAAGTTAGGGGCGGCCAAACCAAAACATGGCAGAAATCCATGAAGTCATTGACGAGTGGACTTAGCCATGTCGGTAACTGTCGACTACCTGGTTGGGGTCCGCGAGATGATAATAATCGATGGTTAGAGACCTTGAATGACATGGCTCAAAATCGTTCGCAATGGCGCCGGTGCATTTATTCCTTGTGTTCTCTCAAATCCTAATCTTCTGGATTCTACAACACCTCTAGTTTCGACTATCTAAACTTTTCTCACTGAATCATACTTGTTGAATAATATCTTCTCATCCTAACCTCTCCGATTACTTTTAATACCCTTACTAACTCTTCTACTATTGGATTTGAATTGACAATTACATCTCTGTGTGCTGATGTGGTATGGCGACATGAACTGATGTACTTACGTACGAAGTTCTACGTTGCAACTGACTGACTGACGTAAGCAACACCTCAACCACAAGAAGGCAGTGAGTAGGACTCCCTAGTCTATGACTATATACATGTGGCTACAAGAAAGCATTTGGGAAGAGAGAGAGCAAATTCTCCTTACTTCCAGGTTGTACCATGGCATAAATAATCACTTATAGTAAGAGGGAGTGACATGAAACAAATAAATTTTCATGTCTTCTTCAAATAATCAACTGATTAAGTCAAAAGTCAATAAATAACAGAAGACTACCAGTATGTCTCTTACCGCCCCCAATGAAATCCGACTAACAACATAGTGAAATGCTTTTAACATTTAGAAGTGTACCACCACACACAATGTCAGGAACAACAACAACAACAACAAAATGAAATAGAATCTTGTTGTTATAGCCAAACGAATATTGTAAATGATGGAACCGGTCTTACGAATTATTTATCAATCACAATTTCGTTATGATATGGTTCAGTCTGCTATGTCTAGATATAAACCATGTGTCCGGTTAAAATATATAAGTGTACCGTAGACACTGGTTAACTATTAGAAAATATAGTGTCAATAGTAGTAAGGTTTGAGTTTTTTCTGATGTTGATAGTAAGGACTGAACTTTAATCAGCCTTCAATTGGCACATGTACATCCTGTGTGTGTGTGTGTGGGTAAAGCTAGTTGGTGACATATTTCATTGAACAGATCAATTGTAGGTAAGAATATATATAATCTAGGGACCGCGTTTTATCCTATTAGAGACATAGTGGAACAATTCAGACATTTTCTACTAGTTGAACACGTTAGCGGCTCTCTGGAATCAGTGAATGTCCGTCGCACTAATAGAAGGAAACGTAGGCTCTGTCTGGATTAAACTGAATGTCAAAGTTTATTTGTTCTGATGTGAACATACTTGTTAGTCAGTAGAAGAGAGAGATGAAGTATGCAAGCACATATATAACACACACATACCTTAGGATCACGTTTTTCTGATCGATCATCTGGATGTTTATTGACACGAGCAATAGGAGGTGGCATTTCACCGCCAAGTAGAACACGACAAAGTAAATCTCGATCCTGAATAATAATAATAATAATAATAGTAATAATAATGACATCAACAACAATTGAGTTTGAAATAAATAGGATAAATAATGAAGTTTGCATTACGGGGTTGTGAAAATTGGTGAGTTACACATTTTTTTGAAACCATGAATCGATCAAGTTAGACATTAACACTGTTAGATACCGGCTCAGTGGTCTAACGGTTGGGGCGTTCTCGCACAATACCGAAGGTCCTGGGTTCGAATCCCGCAGAGTGCAGGAGTCGTGGATGCGCACTGCTGAGGAGTCGCAAACCAGGACGAAACGGCCTTCATTCAGTGCTTCCAGGTTTCTAATGGTGGTCTAACATTGATTGATTCATGGTGTTTTCAAAAATGTGTAAGCTTAACAATTCATCCACAACCCCGCTAATGCAAATTTATCCTGTGCCTCAACTAGTGACTAGCTTAGTGAGGGATCTTCTCCGAGTTCTAGTGGGACAGACTGTGTACCAAGGTGAAGTTCAAACCTGTTCGGGGGTAGGACAGTACGTACCGAAGACGCTGTAATAGGTTGCGCAACTCCGTGAATTAGATCAAGTTTAGACCATTAACACCGTTAGATACCAGCTCAGTGGTTCAAAGGTTAGGCCTGGGTTTGAATCCTGCGGGGTGCAGGAGTCGTGGATGCGCACTGCTGAGGAGTCCCATACTAGGACGAAACGGCCGTCCAGTGCTTCCCGGTTTCTAATGGTGGTCTAACATTGATCGATTCATGGTTTCAAAAAATAATGAAGTATTGCAAAAGTGAATGTGTTTCAAGCAGCAAGAAACAGTCGACTTCCATAAACAAAGCTGTACCTACCTACACACAACTGAAAGTGAATTCAACTTTGAACAGTTTTGGTTGGTGCATGTGCATCCATTGTTTGTGTTCGCTCAAATCATAACCTTCTGGATTCTTATCTTTGTCTTTTTAAGTTTATTTCACTATATTATACTCTTTGAATGATATTTTCAAACTCTAATCTCTCCGATTACTGCTAATAACATCAAGACATCTACCACTATGGGGTTCGAATCAACGATTGCGTCTCTGTGCTAATGTGTGGTACGGCAACCTGAACTGATGTACGCACATACGAAGTTCTACGTTGTAGTTAACTGACTGACATAATTATTCATGAAGTTTTCTCTAGGTCAGACTACTACTACTACGGACGGCAGTACAGCGACATCAAAGTGACTTTGAGAAAACTCGCCTATTCACTAAAGTCCAAATACGGTTGGTTATATAAATTAGTTTGACGGCTCGGTATTGAGATTTAAGGAGAGAAGTTGGGGTTAGTGATTATCGTTAGGACTATCGATATCAGCTAATAATGCCGAAATGAGACTCATTCACTTGAATCTGATTGGTCCGTCCATGAATTTATAGTCAAGTCCATATTGTAATAATAATAATAATAATAATAATAATAATAATAATAATAATAATAACAATAATAATAATAGTAATACTTCAATGTTGGATTACCTTTGCTTTCGATTTAATATAAGTATGACTAAGTAATTCACGGGCAGATAACCGTTGAGCTGGATCTTTCATAAGGCAGGCTTTAGTAAATTTACGAAATTTATGCCCATAATTTAAATATTGATTATTGACTGTAGCAACACTGTCAATATCTGGTGAATCATTTTGTAATGTAAGCATTAATACCTGATTGGATTTTTTTTTAAAAAAGAAAAATGGAAATTTGAAACGAATATGCGGATGATGATGATAAGAGAAAAACAAGAGAGAAACCATGCAAAACGCATAATCAATCATCAAATGCAAATAGCTTAGATGTTTGGTCGATTAGTCTTAAAAAGAGAGAGAGAAAACACTCACTTTACAAGTGGTGCACGCCACTTATAAGTAGTATATGACGCGAGTGTCAACGTAATGTCTGACAGCAGAAGATGGGGGAAGATCAACAAAGGAAGAGTGGGAACACAATGGAATTTGTATGAAACGCATGAATAAGTGAAATGTCAGACGATGGATTGAAGATTTGCAAATTAACGGTTACGATATGGTTTTCCTATTTTACTGAGTAACTCTGTAATTCGCGATGAATACATTTCGGTTGCCCTCACCTGTGTTCTCCTTCACTACACAAGGATATGCTTGAAACTATTACGAGTTCGTCTTACTCGGTAAACGAGAGCGAAGACAATTGATCCAGTGACACGATAGGCTAATCTAATCCGATTGTCCCCGGCTGCGCTATGATAAGAAGTCTTGATAAGGCTTAGAAAGTGTATTCTACAAACACTCAGAAAATATGAGGTTGACAAGCACACAAATCAAGTTTATTTATACAGCATAGAAGAGAGCCACAAAAATAGCGTACTAAAATACTCCATAGATCAATGACAGTCAAGGATTTTTCAGGTGGGAAATGTAATCTCAAGGTTAACTGAGCAGCTTATGCGCGGACACATGAAAATAGAAATCCAAAATTAGGATCTTTTCCAAGTGAAATCTAGGGATGTCGAGTCCCCAACAGTATGCTATGGATTAAATCTTTATGATATGGGACAGTTTATCGAAAAGTAGAAAAAAAATAGTTACAATCTAACAACTACTTCTTAGCATAAAACAAAATTAAGTAAATGAACCCAAGGGACGTGTGCGGTATGTGTACTTTTATATGTTGTGTGTAAAAATCGAACCGTTGGATGTCGTCTTGATAGCCAAAAGCTTAAGTAATTAATTGCACACGATACCGAATGTCTTGCTTGAGCTCGATTTTCAAGTGCAAGGGGGGTGGTGGTGGGTGCTCACTTTGAGAAGTCCCACACTAGGACTAAACGGTCGTCCAGTGCTACCCAGTTCATAATGGTATTATTTTACCCTGGATTATTTCGTGATTTCAACTACTGATAGTAGTAAGAGTTTAAATGATGTGAAACACTTAACAATTTCGGCATATAACATTGTTTAATTGACTTATTCGTATATATGTGCCTTATTTTCGTCCTCTTATTTGATTTGACTTTGACCAATTTGGTCTCGTGTGCTGTTACGGGTATGAGGGCAGTTGTCACTTCCCGGCTGCCCACACCGTGGAAGGTTGTTTCTTGAGGGGCCTGAAAAGGAACATAGATTAGTGTTGGTCTTGGAGACCTGGGAGCGTGACCGCAGAGTCCAAGGGACAACTGCTTGAGGCCGGTCACGCACGGCCTTTTTATGAAAGGTTTTTTGAGGATTAGCTTCGCTCGTAAAGGCCCTTAGTGGGCACCCTTACCACCGGAGATGGAAATCCGTGAGGTAGGGTGAGGTGTGACATTTTTAGGGTCGACCTCTTTTAACCCCTTTCTTCCTTGTGAAAAGGCAGTATGGCTGCAGATGCTGGTTATCCGAGGGAAACACCTTACTGCTGTCACAGCCCTCTGCAGTCAGCAGTACGACTTTGCCCTCAGACCATGGGTAGCTGCTTTTAGTCTGATCGCTCTCCAATCGACCATTCTGGCATGGTAGAACCTAAAAGAACATATGTTCCAGCCAATATAGCTCGGTTGGGTCATCACGATAGGCAAGCCCGACCACCACGTCAAGGTAGCAGCTTCGGTCGGGTTCGCCCTCTTATAACACATCAGTTTAGTAATTCATAAAAAAAACTGTATGGTATTTTTTTTATTGGTAAATAATAAGAATCTCATGCAAAAATAAAGTAAAATATGGAATGAAACTTACCTTCATTGGGGCGAATTTCGCATAAGGCGCTTGACCAGTTGCCATTTCAATGGTTGTAATACCTAATGACCATATATCTGCTTTCTGGTTGTAACCTCGAGCCTGGAAATAATAAAAATTACATCATTCTATTGAATTGGAATTATAATCAGAAGAAATTAGTCAGTCAGTTCGTTAGAACTTCGTACGTATGTACCATAAGTTCATGTTGCCATGCCACATTAGCACAGCGACGCAAATGTCAAATCGAATCTCATAGTAGTAAAGATAGTAGAAGTATTAGCAGTAAAGGAGAAGATTATGGTTCAAAGAGATGATTCAAGAAGTATAATTCAATGAAATAAGTTTAGAAAGAGAAAGGTAAGGGTGTTGACAAAATCCAGAAGATCAGGATTTGAGAAACGACAAAGAGTGGATGCACCGGCACCATTGAAAACGATTTTGAGACATGTCATTTCAAGTCTCTAACCACGGTGGCTCGTCTCGCAGACCCCAAT
>OX103971.1:80512391-80596585 GCA_944470395.2 Schistosoma turkestanicum | reverse complement strand
AGAGCCAAGGGAAAACTGCTTGAGGCCGGTCAAGAACGGCCTTTTTATGAAACGTTGTTTGAGGATTAGCTACGCTCTTAAAGGCCCTTACTGGGCACCCTTACCCAAGGAGACGGAAATCCGTGAGGTAGGGTGAGGTGTGGCATTTTTAGGGTCAAACTTTTCTAACCCTTCCTTCCGTGTGAGAAGGCAGCATCGCTGCAGATGCTGGTTGTCCGAGGGAAACACCTTACTGCTGTCACACCCCTCTGCAGTCGGCAGTACGACTTCGCCTTCAGACCTTGGGTAGTTGCTTTTAGTCCCATCGTTCTT
Source organism: Schistosoma turkestanicum (assembly GCA_944470395.2). Classification (NCBI taxonomy): domain Eukaryota; kingdom Metazoa; phylum Platyhelminthes; class Trematoda; order Strigeidida; family Schistosomatidae; genus Schistosoma; species Schistosoma turkestanicum. Next base: position 80,596,273 of record OX103971.1, on the reverse strand, counting down.
CAATCGACCTGCCTAGCATGATAGAACCTTCAGGAACATATGTTCCAACCAGTATGGCTCGGTTGGGTCATCACGATAGGCAAGCCCGACCACCACGTCAAGGTAGCAGCTTCGGTCGGGTTCGCCCTCTTATAACACATCAGTTTAGTAATTCATAAAAAAAACTGCATGGTATTTTTTTATTGGTAAATAATAAGAATCTCATGCAAAAATAAAGTAAAATTCAATGAAACTTACCTTCATCGGGGCGAATTTCGCATAAGGCGCTTGACCAGTTGCCATTTCAATGGTTGTAATACCTAATGACCATATATCTGCTTTCTGGTTGTAACCTCGAGCCTGGAAATGATAAAAATTACATCATTCTATTGAATTGGTATTTAAATACAATATTCATTGAACATGGTAAAAGTTAATCCTATCCGACCGACTAAAGCAAACAAAACTATCTTGATTCGAAATGAATTATCGAAATTCAAATGAGTCTCTTAACAGTCGTCAGTCATATAGAGTTCTCGTGTCTTGAATCCCGTTGACTAACTAGTATATATCACGTGCCCAATCACGAATCCAAATCAGAATCTAAATTCTAATTTGGTCTGTTATTTACACTAACTGTGTGGCCTTAGAATCTTTCACTTGGCCAATCACACAAATTCAACAAACACAATTCACCTTGGTCAGGAAGTTGAGCTCATATTGATCCATTATTCGTTAGCTCCTCTCACCACCATCATTCATTAACAGCAACGTAGAACTTTGTAAGTAAGTACGGCAGTTCAAGTCGCCATGTCACATTAGCACAGTGATATAATTGTCAATTCAAATCCTATAGTAAGTAGTGGAGGTAGTAAAAGTATTATAAGTAATCGGAGAGATTAGGGTTCGAAGATGTTATTCAAGAAGTATAATTCAGTGAGGTAAATTTAGAAAGAGAAAGATAGAGGTGATGAGGAATTCAGAAGGTTGGAATTTTATAGAACACAAAGAGTAAATGCACCTGCGACATTGCAAACGATTTTGAGCCATGTCATTCAAGGTCTCTAACCATCTATTATTATCATCTCGCGGAACCAAATCAGGTAGCCTACATCTACCAACATCACTCAGTCTACTTGTCAGTGACTTCATGGATTTGTGCCATGTTTTGGTCCGGCCTATCCTAGCTTACGTCCAACCTATTCCTACATCGCAAAACATAGCTGTCAGCTCCTCTCAATGCCTACCTGTGCCTTCCGTCGAGAAGTAGCGACCCAGCGTCTACGATACATACATATTTTAACCGGACACATGGTTTAAATCTATCTAGACATAGCAGGCTGTACTATATCATACAGTGAAAAACAACATTCATACGAAAACAAGTGAATAGAAGAGAATGTGAATGGTAGACTGTCAACAAAAATCCCATTAGTAAAGGAATACAACTGCATAGAAATCTAATTATTCAGTAATTATACAGCAACCTACTGACTCATAAGAGTTTGTAAAACCAACTACAACTTCTGTAATATTCATTTTGTTTGTTTTTGTGGCCTAAGCTTTGACTACGATTTGAGAGAACAATTGACTCGGTTATCAAAAATAAACCTTTCATCTAATTTCTGTATATGAGTCGTTGACTAACCGTGTGTGTCTGTGCGACAACGGTGATTAAAAGCCCCCCCCCTATACAGTTTAGTTTATTATAAATGAATTTATCTTATACATTCGCGGCAAGCATACATACAGACAATAAAAGAGAATTAATTGTAAAAGCAACGAAGGCGAGTGGACCAACTGTATACGATAAAAGCCCGACTAAGTATATTTATAGTCAGACAGAGATAAGCAAAGTAAGCAATGCATACACACACACACACACACACTCTCAAATGAAAACAGCTATGGCTATGAACGAATAACAGACAATGTCATGCGAATAGTAATCTCGAGAAGCACAACGCTATGCTCCGTTTCACAATACCAAAGGAGACAAATATCCGGTATATAATATATCACTTATAATTACAAATATCAATTTATATGCAAATTCAAAAGGATGGAACGTCTCCTGGAACACTTCTAGAGTCACTGCCCAATCCTAAGCTTGGATAAAGGAGGAGGATTGGGTATGGAGTAAGCGACCCAATCCCGTAGAAAACCAACTTGCTAAAACAAACGCAAACCAGAACTACAAAAACATGGACATCGGAGGAACAGAGACGCTGACCTCAACTTGAACATATTCCCAAGACTTTACATCTTCAAGGTCAAAACAACCCTCATAATTCGGAGGCGTGATGCTTACTAGACTCGGAGCACTAAGTTAACGCAGTGAACACATTCCAGTGCTATAGTATTAAGATTGGTGGAGACCACAGCAAATAGAACGGTTGATTCTGATCTTCGTATTCACAAAAGGCCATTGGTTAAGCTTCAACTACCCAGGCAAGAAAAATGGAACTAAACATTTCAACACCTTTTCCCCATTACTTGTAACTGTGATCTAGTGAGTCACACTAGAACGTCCTTATGTTTATTGTATACTTCCACGGTGTGGACAGCCGGGAAGTGACATCCGTCCTCATACCCGTACCAGTACACGAGACCAAATTGGTCACGATCAACTCCTAAAACAAACTTTTTATAATACATAATAATTATGCAATAACAATAGTGAGTATCCTTACTTGTTGCATAACTTCTGGAGCCATCCAACAAGGTGTACCAACAAATGTATATCGTCGTAGATCAACACTACCTGTCGCAGTAAGCGGTTGAGTAGCCAAGAATCCAGCAACTCCAAAATCTGCTATTTGAATAATTCCATCATCTTTGACCAATAAATTACCGCATTTTAAATCGCTGTATTCATTTAAAAAAATTATGATAACTTAATTAGGTATGATATTTTAACAGGATAATTGTATGCGAAGAAAAAAGTGGGGCAAATAATAAGAGATAGGCAGGAGACAGTTATCCACCACGTGTAGACCACTTCACTTATCTTGGGAGTCTCATCAGTGCTGATGGCCTGGTGACTGACGAAATCTCAGCTCCGATACAGAAGGCTCCATTAGCTTTTGCCAACTTGCGTCACTTATCGCGAAGGCGAGAAATCCGTTTGCTGAATAAAGGACGAGTGTACCGTGCACTACTTCGCTCCGTCTTACTTTATGGCTGTGAAACATGGCCAGTGAGAGTAGAAGATACTCGTCGGTTACTGGTTTTCGATCATAGGTGTCTTCGAAGCATTGCTCGTATATCCTGGGACACCCGAGTAAGCAACGCTGTCATTAGGAATCGGGTGCTAGGTAAGAATGGCAGATCAATAGACGCAGTAGTGACACTTCATCAGTTGAGGTGGTTGGGACATGTGTTGCGTATGCCTAAACAACGAATAGGAATGGGTTGGAAGAAAGTTAGAGGCGGCCAAACCAAAACATGGCAGAAATCCATGAAGTCATTGACTAGTGGACTGAGCCATGTCGGTAATTGTCGACTACCTGGTTGGGGTCCGCGAGATGATAATAATCGATGGTTAGAGACCTTGAATGACATGGCTCAAAATCGTTCGCAATGGCGCCAGTGCACTTATTCTCTGTGTTCGCTCAAATGCTAATCTTCTGAATTCTTCAACAACTCTAGTTTTAACTTTCTAAACTTTTCCCACTGAATCATACTTCTTGAATAATATCTTCTAATCCTAACCTCTCCGATTACTTCTAATACCTTTACTACCTCTACTACTATTGGATTTGAATTGACGATTACTTCTCTGTGCTGATTTGGTATAGCTACATGAACTGATGTACTTACGTACGAAGTTCTACGTTGCATCTGACTGACTGACTGACAGGCAATGGATGAAGGTTGCGCAACATCATGGATTGACTGAAGTGAAACATGAATACCATTGAATTGGCATTCAATGGTCTAGAGGTTGAGTATTCGCACAGGAGATCAAAGGCCCAGTATTCGATTTTCATGTGCGGAGTTGTGAGATACACACCACTGAGGAGTCTTATACTAAGATAAAACGGTTGTGTACTGCGTTTCCAGGCTTCCTAACAGTGAGTGGTCTCGCTAATATCGATTCTTGTTTACGGTTTATTGTGTTTACATTAATATAGACTGAATTTTGTTGGATAACGATCGGAAACTAGGAACCATTGGATAGTTGTGAAACTTCTTGGTAGTGAACGAATTGGACCAGTACCATAGACTGAATCTAGTACATTCATGTCATGAAGCGATCATTCAATGGTTTACATTTTTTTAAAATTTGAACTCGACTCCCAGTGTGGTCAACGCTACTCATAAAGTGCTTTGTAAATAGTGTGTCGCGGAGCGCGTCACCTACATGTTACTACCAGAGAGAGAAGAGTCAGTCAGACAGTCAATTACAACGTATAACTTGGTACGTACACACACCAATTCAAATTTTCATGCATCAACATAGAGAGGTGGGTGGAATTGTCAGACAAAATATCATAGCAGTATTAGCAGTAATGGAAAAGATTAATGGTCGAAGATATGAATCGAGGAAATACGAACCAGTCAAATGAATTTAGGAAGAAGAGAAGAAAGGTTATAAGGAATTCTGAAGCTTGAAATTTGGAAGGTAACGAGGAATGGATGCACCTACGCCATTGCAAACGATTCTAAACCATGTCATCCAGCGTTTACAACTCGTAACCTTCGCATATCTTCTATTCTTAGTGGCCGTGTTTAACACCCGTACAATATAGAATGGGTTACAGTCAGTTACAACGTGGAACTTTGTACGTAAGTACATGAGTTCAGGTTGCCATACGGCATTGGCACAGAGACGCCATTGTCAATTCAGATCCCAAAGTGGGAGAGATAGTAGAAGTATTAGCAGTAATGGAGATTAGGATTTGCAGTTGTTATTCAAGAAGTAAAATTCAGTGACGTAAGTTTAAAAAAACAAAGGTAGAGGGGCTGACGAATCCAGAAGATCAGGATTTAAGAGAACACAAAGAGTGGATGCACCGGCACCACTGAAAACGATTTTGAGCCATGTCATTTAAAGACTCTAACCATCGACGACTCGTCTCGCGGACCCCAACCAGGTAGCCTGCATCTACCAACATGACTGAGTCCACTTTTCAGTGACTTCATGGATTTGTGCCATGTTTTAGTCTGGTCGCCCCTAACTTTCTTCTAGCCTAAACCTACACTATCTATAAGCTTCACTGAAATAATATCACTCAATCATTCTTCTAATGAAATATCATTATTTATTATCTATCATTCATGACTTAATCGTTTTCATTAATCATAGTATATATTTTAAGAACAAAAGGAATTAATTCATAGTTCATCGGCTGAATAATCTATGCACACCAAGAAGCATTAACAAATACAATCGATAGATCACTGAGTACTGAGTGAGTGAGCGACCAATCATGTCTTTGGTGCTTATCGAAGTTGACACGTAACAACTACTGACGCCACGTAGACACTTTATTGCCTGCATGGTGGTTTTTGAAGTAGTTGGTTAAGGAATAAATATATTTCAGTACTAAAGGAGGTCAATTACGGTTCATAAAATCCAGTGACAACAACTAAAAATGTGACAAATGGCTTTGAATCTCATACTGGGGGTGGCATCAATTCTATCAAGACTGAAAGTACACAAAAACCTTGTTGATGAGTGTTAGAACTAGTAAAAGGAGACTTTATTAGTGCAAGGTTTCCCGCTCGACTAACTTAAACCATTTATTCAATAAAGTATTAGAAAACACATCCATGTGTATGTGTGTGTATTTGTCCGTAATTTCCTGAAACTTAATGTTATTTCACACCTTTTATTCTATGATATTTATAATGACAGTCACTCATCTAAATGTAAGCTGTTTGTAGATGATAAGAAACCATAAAAACATGATGAATCCACACATAGAAATATGAATCAGTCATTGTTAGACCACCATAAGAAACCTGGGAGCACTGGACGGTCACCTCATTCTGGCATGGTACTTGTTAGTGGCAGTGCGCATTCACGACTCGCGCTACTCGCGGGATTCGAACCCAGGACCTTAGGTCTTGTGCGCGAATGCACGACCTCTGGACCATTGAGCTAGCCGGCATCCAACGGTGTTAATGTCTAACTCTGATAAATTTAGAGATTTTTTGCGATCTCACCAATTTGTTTTCGGTAATTACTACCAACACCCGACAGGGTTGAACTCCACAGTGGTCACGTGTTCTCACTAGAACTCCGACAATTTCCTCATGAAACTAGTCACCACGAGTGATGAATTCATTTTATTTTGCTAATATATTGATCTTTTTTCACTTTATTTAAATGTACATTTATCATTGAATAATCTACTCACACTGGCACTTCGTCATTTTCTACACTCTCGGATAATGCAATGAGAAGATGAAGGTTATTTCAAAATTATGTGTGATCGATAAATTTATGCAGTACATTTCGAACAATCTGGTCACACGTACACACACACACACACACACACACATGAAAAATGTATACAAAGGTCAACTAGACAAATCAGAAGGTTAAGAGGTGAAAACAAAGATCATCCATAAAGTACACAATGTGAAGATCATTTTAGATAAATAGATAGCAACAAAAAAAAATCAGTATTATCAATGTAGGTTAAGGATAAGAACAAATTGTTTTTAAATAAATAAAAAAGGGGTTTTCACTTTCTTTTTTTATTAGCTTCAAGAATTCAATAAACCTTACATATTTTGGGGCACAGTTTTGGAGGTTTGCGTTTTTACACATTTGAAATTATCAATCAATCATTGTTAGACCACCATTAGAAACCTGGAAGCACTGAAAGACGGCCGTTTCGTCCTAGTATGGGACCCCAAAATATCGTAACAGTGCTCACTAGTGACTAGCTTCGTGAGGAAATTCTCGGAGTTCTAGTTGAGAAGACGTGACCAGTGGAGTTCAACCCTGTCGGGTGTAGGCAGTAACTACCAAAGACCAACGGGTGAGGTCGCGCGAAATCCCGAGATCAATCAGAGTTAAACATTAACACCGTTGGATGCCGGCCCAGTGGTCCGATGGTAAGGCGTTCGCCTACAATGCCAAAGGTCCCGGGTTCGAATCCTGCGAGTAGCGCGAGTCGTGAATGCGCACTGCCACTAACAAGTACCATACCAGAACGAGGTGACCGTCCAGTGCTCCCAGGTTTCTAATGGTGTTCTAACAATGATTGATTGATGATTTCAAATGTGTAAAAGCCTTACGTAGTGTATACGCCCTTAAACACTTTTGTATAACACTACAAAGGTTAACTTGATGACCGGTTTCAACTAAATGTTTCACACAATTGAGGATGATATTTGCCTATTCTGTGGGAACGCATTTTCTAAATGGTATCAGAGGGACTAGTAAACAAACACTAAGAATATTACTTGAAAAAATGGAATGAAAAAGTATACGTGAAGAAATATGAGGACTCAATATCTAGATTAAAATAAATGGTGAATTTGTTTGCTCTGCTAATACAAATCTAAGCCATGTCACTCAAAGTGTTTATCGCTACTAAAGATTATCACGTGGACTTGAAATAAGTAGGCTGTATCCACAAGCATATCTTAGACCATCAGTCAGTCAGTCAGTTACAACGTAGAACTTCGTACGTAAGTACATCATTTCAAGTTACCATACCACATTAGCACAGAGAGATGCAATTGTCAGTTCAAATCCCATAGTGGTAGAGATAGTAGAAGTATTAACGGTAATGGAGAAGATTAGGGTTCGAAGATATTATTCAAGAAGTAGAATCTAATGAAATAAGTTTAAAAAGAGAAAGACTTGAGAGAAGTAAAAGAAAAGGATGCACCTGAGCCATTACAAACGGTTTTGAACCATGTTAGTCAAAGTCTCTAACCATCAGTTACTATCATCTAGCGGACCCCAACCAGATAGTCTACCAGGAGTAATCAGTTCACTTGTCAGCGACTTCATGCATTTGTGCCATGTTTTAGTTTGGCCGTTCCTAGCTTACTTCCAACCTATCCCCACATCACAAAATATCTCTCGTCAGGGCAGTAGGTGGTTGGGTATACGTAGGACATGTCTCGACCACCTCAACTGATGAAGTTTCACTACTTCATCAATTGATTTATCCTTACCTAGTGCCTGTTTCCTAACAACAGCATTTCTTACTCAGTGATCCTAGGATACACGGGCAATGCTTCCAAGGCACCGATGATCGAATACAAGTAGCCTATCAATATACTTTACTCTTACTGGTCACGTCTCACAGCCATAAAGTAAGACTGAGCCAACTGCTCCACACTAAACCCGTCCTTTGGTTGGCATACGGACATCTCACCTACGCCATAAGTGACGCAAGCTTGCGAAAGCTAGTCGAGCCTTCTGTATCCGTGCTGAGATTTCATCAGACACCAGGTCAACAGCACTGATGAGACTCCCAAATCATTAGTCATTACTAACTTCGTGGAGTAGTAATGTCAAACTGTTTATGCGAGAACTAATGTGACATGACACTCTAATCAGATTTTTAAACCAAAAAGTCGATTGAATAAGGTTCAAAATTTCAACAGATAATTAATTTATTCATCGAAATGAATTTTGAAACAAAATGAAATTTTGAATTCAGATAGAATTTATTGAAATTCACACTAGGATAATGTAAATTAGCTAAACAATAGAAAGTCAAATATTTTGTAGAAAAATTAGGAAGTGCAAAGTAGTTAGTTAGTTGGCTCAAACAAACAAACCATATACATATATATGAATAAATTATTCGTTGGAGGAAACTATAAAAATGAGTTAATTCTGATATTCTTCTTTCTTTTTAAGAATAATTTTTTTATTTAAGATGAATGTGGGATGTGATAATTAATAGATAGATAGATAGATAGATAGGTAAGCAGATTAGTATTGATTAGAAACACTTACCGATGAACTAGACCATTTTCATGTATATATGCTAATCCACGTAAGACATCACGTAGAATAGTAGCAATTGTATTCTCATCAAATACACCATAAGTAATATCTCGTTTATTTTGTGTATACTTGATCACATCTAATAATGATCCTGTAAAAAAAAAAAAGACAAAAATTATTTATTTATTTTATGATTTGAAGACTATAAACAGTGTCAACGCTTCAAGAAATTCGGTTATAAGGACAATGTGTCTAACAAAGCAGTTTAAATCCATTGGCAAAATAACGCAACCAGACAAAAAAAGGGCACTTCATTCACTACCATCATGTTATAATGCTGCTACGTAGCTATTCAAATCCTACCGACGTATGAATTCAAATATTCCAATACGACCCAATTACTATTACCAAATCTCTCCTATATATTAGAACGCAACACCGTTGGATGGAGTTGTTTATTGGGTCGAGCACAGAAGAGAGGTAGGCAGGAAGGAACGGGGAAACATGAAGTCTTACAGATAGTGCGTATTTATACATTTAAGTCGAATAGGAAAGAGCATCAAAGTCTATGGGCATTGACAGTTTAGGACGACGACCAATAGGAAAGAACATTTGAAATGACATTGACAGTCCGGATGACCAATCAGAGACAAGATTGAAGTATTTGATTTTGACAGTTAAAACGACCATATTTTTGACCAATAGGATTATACTTCCAAAAATAGTACTCTTAGGATATTTGGTGAATATCCTAATACATCATGAATATCAAGATGAATGGCAGAGACACGAAACAATCAATGTACAGTTTGGAAACTTTAGCCTTAGTACGTAAAAAGTTTTGGTATCGTATGTATTCATTGAAAATTACCAACTGGAAAGGGTTTACAATTTGATCAATAGCATCTTTGGATGACAGGAGAAACTAACAATAATAAGAAAAAAGGAATCGTGTAACAACAAACCACTTTTTTACAATGCCTTGTTGATCACAAAAAATCATTTCGATAAAGCTTTTAGCTTAACTATATCAGAAACCGAAGCATAATGATTAAATATTCAATTAAAACAAGAATCCATTGACTCATAAATTAGGCTGTGTAAAAACCCCGTTCAAAAAGAATGGAGGAATATAGAAGCAATCCCATTACATAGAAGAATGAAAGGAAATACAAAAATGTACGTACGTACGTACATCAGTTCATGTTGCCATACCACATCAGCACAGAGATGCAATGGTCATTTCAAATCCTATAGTAGTAGAGGTGGTAGAAGTAGTAGCAGTAATCGGGGAGATTAAAGTTTGAAGATATTATTCAACAATTAGGATCTAGTGAAATAAACTTAAGAAGAAAAAGATAAAGGTGATGATGAATTCAGAAGATTAGAAATTGAGAGAACACAAAGGATGAACGCACCTGCGGCATTCCAAACGGTTTTGAGCCATGTCATTCAGGGTCTCTAACCATCGATAACTGTCATCTCGCCGGCCCCAGCCAGGAGTAGACACTTACCGACATGACAGTCCACTTGTTAGTGACTTCATGGATTTCTGCCATGTTTTGGTCTGCCTGCCCCTACCTTACTTCCAACCTACTCCTACACCACAAAACATAGCTCGTTGAGGTAGTCGGTGGTTACGCATACGTAACACATGTGCCAACTACCTCAACTGATGAAGTTTCACCACTTCATCAATTGACCTGCCATCTTTACCTAGCACTCGTTTCCTGGCTACAACATTCCTTACTCGGTTGTCCTATGATACACGAGCAATGCTTCGGAGACACTTATGACTGAAAACCAGTAACCTACGAATATCTTCTACTCTGACTGGTATAACAGATACATATTGGTAAACAAACAAATTTTTTGCTGTACGCTTTAAAAAAATAAATCAAGATCATAAAAAGATTATTAATGAGTACCATGGATATAGGTTTACTCCTAAAGCATACAAAATCTTTGCAATCAATATTACGTAAACCAAAAGACAAAAATAACAAAAGAAAGCAAACCGAACTTCAAATGAAAGAAGCACTACATGGTGTAAAGTAGCCTGTGTCCAAGTCAGCATTAATGTCATAATTTAGCTTCGCTTAAATTAATAATGTGGAGAAGCATAGGGTATGAGTTGGACTTAAAAAATGTCGAAATGTTGGACTGAAAGATAATAACAAAGAAAGCCAAGGAATTTTTAAAAGCTTGACATTCAGGCAAAGCATCAATAGCATGAAAATAATGTAAACTACTCAATTTGTTAGCCAATTAAAAGAAAGGATGATGGTCAACAATGAAAACCAGGACGAGGATGCTATGGCAACACAACTATAGTCGACAACCAACCAATTTTCAAATCAACCGGAAACGCTTTTAGCTAATATCGCAAAGAGATTCTTGTGTCTCATTACTTTTTCGGAATATGCGTTAACTAGGAAGATAATCCAAGCTTCACGACCAAGTCATCCAGTTGAGACCAAAACACGCCAAGAAAGTTGTATACAATTGTAAAGAATAAAGCACTATCTTTATCCGAATAGACTGTCACAACAAGCGGAAAGGGCACTATCTTTTCGAAATCAGTTAGCGTAGTATCAGAATTTAGGCAAGGTCTATTGAATCGAATCTACTATTGAAGATGAAGAGACTGGTTTTTTTTATCTAAAAGTCTCTATCAAATATTCAAATGATAAAAATAAAGGATAAAATAAAATAGTAGACGAAACTGAATTTGTGCTTCGGATACATTAAGGGTATTTTGAGAAAATGAGTTCGATACATAGTTGTTTTTTACCAAACGGACATCAATGGTAGCTGAAAATACACAATCCGCTTTGGTGGCATTTATCTAGTAAACATTCTTACACTACGATTGTTATGATTATTATTACTATCATAACTCATTCACCAGGTGTAAAAATTGGTTTACTCGACTTCGAACTAAAATCAATCAAACCCAACGTAGAACCTGACACAAGTGTACATTGGTCTAAGTTGTCATACCATAATAATATGCGTAAGAAGCGGGTGATTTTTAGAGGTCTCCATAAAAAGAAGCAAGTGGAGCAATATCCTAACCTGTGGTTTATATTAGCACCTGCAGCATCATGGTACTTTGTGTATAATAATTAGTTGATACATTTAAACTTCGTACGTATGTACATAAGTTCATGTTGCCATACCACATTATTAGCAGACTGTCTCTAGTCTACTATCAACTGATTGTTTCCGTTCACAGTTCTATTCGAGAACTTTTCTCTGAATACAAAGGAAATAGTATTAACTATCTCGTGTATTAGTATTCTTCAGCAATTCTAGTTACATTTATTTGAATCTATCAATTTGTTTTAATCAATATCAACTGAATCATGTAACGATTATTGATTACTTAAGTCTTATTATTATGCAGATGGAATAATGAATTCAGTTGATATTTAATAGGATTCTATTTAAAGTGACTAACGTACAGGATGTAGACAATGCAATATAGGCATAAATAGACAACAAACACGCACAAAAATTAAGAAATAGGAAAATGTAATATATAACAGAAGTATAAATACAGAAACTCAAGAGCAGTGGAAGAATGGAACATATGGGTAGGAATAAAAGTAAACGGAGAAATTTCGAAGATAAGAGATGGATAGGTTCATTGTATCTCTTTTGAAAACGTTCGATTGCTAATTTTCAATAACTTGAAAATCCTGATCATACATACTAAGCATTAACACGCTACATAAATCAACGGTCAGTGATTTCACAAACTGATAGTGTTATAGCAATCAGTATTGTTATACTCCTACGTAATTTATTCCAAAATCCCCTTCAGATGGACAAATTATTTTAATATTTTTTGTCACTCGTCCATCACGTGACCTTGAACAGCATAGTTACATATGTATCCATTTACTTGTTTATATCACTCCCACGCTCGTATGTGCTGAGTCACTCCTCATTCAGTGAATTGTTGATTTTTGTCACTACAGTTCACATGCATTTATTTGTTTCTTATGGTTTGTATGCACTAGTGAGTATCTGACATTTCTTGCAACCCAACTTGATGTAATATATATATATATATATATATATATATATATATATATATGAACCGAGGCTAATCATAATATTTGAAACAACTTGATATTCCAAAATCACTATAAGGAACTAGTTTAAGAGTCAATCAGTCAGATGCAACGTAGAACTTTGTACGTAAGTACATCAGTTCATGTTGCCATACCACATCAGCACAGAGATGTAATTGTCAATTCAAATCCAATAGTAGTAGAGGAAGTAAAGGTATTAGAAGTAATCGAAGAGGTTAAGATAAGAAAATATTCAAGAAATATGATTCAGTGAGAAAAGTTTAGAAAGTCAGAACTAGAGGTGTTGAAGAATCCAGAAGATTAGGATTTGAGAGAACACAGAGAATAAATGCACCGGCGCCATTAAGAACGATTTTGAGCCATGTCATTCAAGGTCTCTAACCATCGATTATTATCATCTCGCGGACCCCAACCAGGTAGTCGACAACTACCGACATGGCGAAGTCCACTAGTCAGTGACTTCATGGATTTCTGCCATGTTTTGGTTTGGCCGCCCCCCTAACTTTCTTCCAACCTATTCCTACACTACCAAACAAGGCTCGACGAGGCAGTCGGTGGTTAAGCATACGCAACACATGTCCCAACCACCTCAACTGATGAAGTTTCATTACTTCATCTATTGATTTGCCATTCTTACCTAGCACCCGATTCCTAATGACAGCGTTGCTCACTCGGGTGACGCAGGATATACGAACAATGCTTCGAAGACACCTATGATCGAAAACCAATAACCGGCGAATATCTTCTACTCTCACTGGCCATGTTTCACAGCCGTAAAGTAAGACGGAGCGAACTACTGCGCAGTACACTCGTCCTTTAGTCAGCGAACTGATATCTCGTCTACGCCATAAGTGACGCAAGTGGGCGAAAGCTAATCGAGCCTTCTGTATCCATGCTGAGATTTCATCAGTCACCAGGCCATCAGCACTGATGAGACTCCCAAGATAAGTGAAGAGTTTAAGAAAGAACTGCCTACTCAAACTGAAATTAAGCTGAACATTACATTTCAGTAACTCTAATGCTCCTATGTGATTAAGTTTGCCAAACACACCCCAACTATGAGTCTCACTGAGCGTATGTATATACTTTATATCCGTAACCATCGTCTACTGATCAGCATAAAGTAGAGCTGAAAAGTGCTGAGGACGGTCACTCTACGATTTGACACGTCCAAAAGTTGGTAGGTATAGACGATCCACTTAGGGGAGTTGTAAAAGTATTATTCCAAACCACTGATGCACACGGGTTTCAAGATCCTGAAGGAACAGGTAACGTATGAACCTATTGTTTATCACTGGCTATCGTGGAGCAGCATCTCTGCGTTGCTCCTCTGACTAGTTTCTTGGGACAAAAGCTCAGAGTATGGTTCTCTAAGGAAAAATCCTGTTTCATTTGGGCACCCGGGCAGTATTCTAGCCAACACAAATTCAATGATTTGTGCGGGACACAAATATCTATATACCCCTCTGTACCATTCTTTATGTTCAAATATATAAACCAACAAATTGACCTATTTTTCTAAATTCAGCAGAAAGATTTGACAGTTGTGTAATGATATAACGGGAGATATGTCAGTCAGTCAGTCAGATGCAACGTAGAACTTTGTACATAAGTACATCAGTTCATGTTGCCATACCACATCAGCACAGAGAAGTAATCGTCAATTCAAATCCAATAGTAGAAGAGGTAGTAAGGGAATTAGAGATAATCGGAGAGGTTAGGATTAGAAGATACTACTCAAGAAGTATGATTCAGTGAGAAAAGTTTAGAGAGTCGAAACTAGAGGTGTTGAAGAATCCAGAAGATTAGCATTTGAGAGAACACAGAGAATAAATGCACCGGCGCCATTGCGAACGATTTTGAGCCATGTCATTCAAGGTCTCTAACCATCGATTATTATCATCTCGCGGACCCCAACCAGGTAGTCGACAATTACCGACATGGCTCAGTCCACTCGTCAATGACTTCATGGATTTCTGCCATGTTTTGGTTTGGCCGCCCCTAACTTTCTTCAAACCTACTCCTACACTACAAAACAAAGCTCTTCGAGGCAGTCGGTGGTTGGGCATACGCAACACATGTCCCAACCACCTCAACTGGTGAAGTTTCAATACTTCATCGATTGATCTGCCATTCTTACCTAGCACCCTATTCCTAATAACAGCGTTGCTCACTCGGGTGTCCCACGATATACGAGCAATGCTTCGAAGACACCTATGATCGAAAACCAGTAACCTACGAATATCTTCTACTCTCACTGGCCATGTTTCACAGCCATAAAGTAAGACGGAGCGAACTACTGCGCAGTACACTCGTCCTTTAGTCAGCAAACGGATATCTCGCCTACGCCATAAGTGACGCAGGTTGGCAAAAGCCAATCGAGCCTTCTGTATCCGAGCTGAGATTTCGTCAGTCACCAGGCCATCGGCACTGATGAGACTCCCAAGATAAGTGAAGCGGTCTACACGTTCAACCACTTCACTCCCTATCACTAGTTCAGGTGCCAATGCAACCCAGTCTTGAAGCAACATTTTGCATTTCGAGGGGGAAAACCGCATCCCGAACATGCTTGCATTGTTGCTTAGGGTAGTCAGAAGACTCTGCATTTTGTCAGCGTCTTCACCAAGTAGGACAATGTCATCGGCATATTCTAAGTCAATAAGCGAGCCACCTGGTAGAAGGTCTACTCCTGAAAATTCAGACGAGGATAATGTTATGTCTAGGAGCATGTCTATGATAAAATTAAACAAGAATGGAGAAAGTGGACATCCCTGACGGACACCACTTGATGTAGAGAATTCCGGTGACAGTTCGCCATAAGCCCTCACCCGACCAGTGGTGTTCGAGTAAAGAGCTTGTATAAGGTTAATGTACTTCTGTGGTACACCTTTCAATGACAGACACTGCCACAGAACCTCACGATCAACAGAGTCAAATGCCGCCTTAAGGTCTAGGAAAACAACTATTGTAGGACGCCTAAATGTGTGTCTATGTTCCAGGACCTGTCTGAGTGTGAAGACGTGGTCTATACAGCCACGTCCAGGTCGAAAACCAGCCTGGTTTTCTCGAGTCTGCTCTTCACGAGCTTTCGTTAAGCGTCGAAGTATTATTGAGGCCAATATTTTAGATACTATATTAGTTAGACTTATTCCTCTGTGATTGTCACAAGAAGACTTTTGTCCTTTCTTATAGATTGGGACAATCAAGGATTGAGACCAGTCGGATGGGATTACGTACAGTTCCCAGATTTTACCTAAGATCTCAGTCAATCTAGCTGCTAAAACTGGACCACCATCCCTGAATATCTCAGGGGTCAGTCTATCAGGACCTGCAGCTCGTCCTCGTTTCAGATTTCCTAACGCTTTCTCAACGTCATAAAGACTAGGGGGACTTACGTCGATTTGCCATTCAGGATGACTGGAGATCGTGGGTAACTGAAGAGTGGCTCGTGGCCAGTTGAACTGATCCCTAAAGTGTTCTGCCCATCGATCCAGCCTCCTGGATTGAGAATGGATAATAAGACCATCCTTTTCCGAGATAGTCTCACTCACATTCGGGTTCTTAATACCGGTTTCTTTGATAAGGCGGAAAAGTTGTCTAGTGTTGCCTATCGCCGCTGCCTTTTCCATCGCTTTTGCTTTCGCCACCCACCACTGTTCGCGGTCGTTACGCAGACTTTTTATAAGTCTGCGCCTAAGCTGACTACGCTCTTCATCATGCTCAGAGTCAGGTGGGATGCGTTTTCGAGCATCCATCAGTTCCGTGGATGCGACTGAAATCCACGGCTTCATCCTAGCCTCATGGTTTACCTTACTAGCAGATATCACTGCTGTTTCCACAGCCTTTTTGATATCATACCAACCTGCTTCTGGATGGGAATCGCTTGCATGGTTGCTTAACTCTCTTTCTAGTTGCTCCTGAAATATTTTCTTAGTTTGATTATCATTAAGTAAAACCCTAAGAGGCTTTCTTACGGTGTCTTTCCTACGTCCAGTAAGCCTTAAACAGATACGAGCTCGCACTAGAGCATGATCTGAATCCAAACATGTGCTCCAGAACGAGCGACAGTCTTCTATCGAACCCCTCCATCGGTGGCTGATGGCGATGTGATCTAGTTGAGTCCAACGTTGAGACGACTTTGGAGGTCGCCAGGTCAACAGATGCTTTTCCTTATGCCTAAAGTTGGTGTTCGCTAAGAATAGGCGGTTATCTGAGCACAGTTGCAACAGACGGTCACCATTGTCTGTTCTCTCAGTCGCTACACCATAACATCCACCAAGATGTCTTTCCTTTT
The DNA here is from genome assembly GCA_944470395.2 of Schistosoma turkestanicum. Lineage (NCBI taxonomy): Eukaryota > Metazoa > Platyhelminthes > Trematoda > Strigeidida > Schistosomatidae > Schistosoma > Schistosoma turkestanicum. The sequence goes on along the minus strand of OX103971.1, from coordinate 80,578,965 downwards.
CACCTAGTCTACCTACTTGAGCATTAAAGTCACCAGCCATTATTACTATGTCAGAGCGCTTAGCTTTTTGGAGGAGGTCCGAAAGCTTTCTGTAAAACTCATCTTTAACCTCGTCTGCACTGCAGTCAGTGGGGGCGTAGGCTGATATGACGAAGAGGCAACGGCGAGTGTCCCTATCCTTACGAGTCCTTACTGTCCCGTTTAGTCGGACAGCGCACAAACGACTATCTACTGGGATCCAGTCTAGGAGAGATAATTCTGCCCTAGGACTCAACGCTATGCCTACACCAGCAAGACCCCTGGAAGCAGCATCAGGGCTACCGGATACCCGAAGAGTAAATCGAGCTGCTTCTTCGTTTTGACAAGGTGGAATCAGGTTAATGACTTTACTAGGATCCTGTATGCGCGTTTCCGAGACGCAGCATACATCGATGGCACGAGTTTCTAAAGTCCTAGCTAATGATGCCTGTTGCCCTATTTGACACAATGTCCGTACATTTAAAGCTCCAATATGTAGTCTAGAACGGGGTTTCAAGAGACCAGGAACGACGTTTCGTGATCTCGCTTCGTCTGCATTAGCGGTGCAGTGAGAAAAGGGAGTGTGAGTAGAGTTAGTTGTAGAGATAAAAGAGACATTAGGGGGTGTAGGAAGGATTTGATTTTGACCAATTTGGTCTCGCGTGCTGTTATGGGTATGAGGGCGGTTGTCACTTCCCGGCTGCCCACACCGTGGAAGGTTGTTTCTTGAGGGACCTGAAAAGGAAGATGGATTAGTGTTGGTGCGTGACCGCAGAGCCCAAGGGACAACTGCTTGAGGCCGGTCACGCACGGCCTTTTTATGAAAGGTATTTTGAGAATTAGCTCCGTTCTTAAAGGCCCTTAGTGGGCACCCTTACCCAAGGAGACGGAAATCCGTGAGTTAGGGGAGTGTGACATTTTTAGGGCCGACATTTTCTAACCCTTCCTTCCTTGTGAGAAGGCAGCATCGCTGCAGATGCTGGTTGTCCGAAGGAAACACCTTACTGCTGTCACACCCCTCTGCAGTCAGCAGTACGACTTCGCCCTCAGACCTTGGGTAGCTGCTTTTAGTCTCATCGTTCTCCAATCGACCAGCCTGGCATGGTAGGACCTGCAGGAACATATGTTCCAGCCAGTATAGCTCGGTTGGGTCATCACGATAGGCAAGCCCGACCACCACGTCAAGGTAGCAGCTTCGGTCGGGTAACGGGAGATATGAGATTCATCATACTTTTACCATGTTACTGGCGTTATATTATTCACCTACTGTATGTAACGAATGTGTCTATTACTCTTTGCAAACTAGCCAAGTAATACAGTGAATTGATTGATCAAGTTATTTCTCATTATTTTGAATTTTTAAATCCCTTATCTAAGGTTGAGCAAGAAAATCACCTGATGTAGGATTTGATTTACCTACATGTGAATTTCTTGGATAAATCTCTATAATGTTGCAGGGTCTTAATCAGAACAGGTAGCCATGTAAACAGCCCTGCTAGGACTGCGTGTCAGTATATGGATTTTTCCAAAAGATTCGTCTGTAGGTAAATCCGATCCTACAAAGTCTTAAATAATATAAGGACAAAACAATAACGAACGGTTAGTTATGTTTATATAACTAGCGCGATTTCATGATTAGGAGTTAAATGAAGAGAGTTATAATAAAAACCTGTCTGGGAATAAATGGGTCTTAAATGGTGGGTGCTTAACTCAAATATTATTGATCGGTTTACTATTATCGATTGAGACCAACACCTAGTGTAAAAATTGTGTACGTTAAGGAAACAGAGAAATATTTTAAATCTACTGGATACACCACAATAAAAAGTCCCCACTGTGTACAGTGTCGACTAACGTAAACATTACATGGAAAAACCACAAACCAATCAATAAGATTATTATGAACCACAAAAATATTGCCAAAACAAGGTTACAAACCTCTTTGACATAGATCCATAATGATGCACAGTTCTGTTTGGGCAACAAAAGATGCATAATATGCCACTATATTTTCGTTTTTCATATTTTTCATAGATTTTATTTCTCTCTAAATCAGCTCTGGATTAAAACGAAACAATGACGTACATTTATTTCTTCTAATGACGCTGATGTGCTGCATTTTTCAAGATTGATTATCTTGATGGCACATTTTTTCCCGTTTGAGGGACAAAGAGCTTCAAACACAGTAGATGTAGCACCTTGCCCTGAATTTGTTGTGACGAAATACTAAAAAAACAAACCAATTGACTTTCCAAACTCGTAGGAGGCCTTTGTCATTGGCCACTGAATCGGTGTTTCACAAAGACTACCTGTTGAGCCAACAGTTGACTCAGTCATGCTAGCTATTCACTGATCTGGATTGAGCACAACACGGGAAAAACGTAATGCAGCTTTGAACTTTTCCGCTCTTTCGCCTCAACGACCTTGAGCGATTAAATTTCAGGCAGTCAGTAATTGAGGATTTCAGTTGATTTCATTAAGGATATCAGGTCCATTGGCATATATTATTCAGTGAAATCTAGAGTTCTGTGAAGATATAACTTCGCTTCCAATTTACTTATTTAGAATCTGGAGGAGTCAAAATGTAGTTAATCACAAAACTCCTAATTCCAGTATTCGAGTCTGACCGAACTGATCATTTAAAGATCGTATACAACAGAAGAATACTCTGGCTAAGTCTAAAATTCGAACAAAAAACGGCGAAAAAACCTTAGGATCCATAGTTTTTAGGTAGTCAGGTCTTGGAAACCGATACTTCCAAGTCGTGTTCGGATAGAAGTGGTGGTCCTCAGAACATTTAAGTGTTTGTTGTACAAAAACTCATGGTCTTAGAGATAAAACGTCCGAGCCAAATTTTATAAGGGATTGACTCAGTCCCAACATGTGAGACTGCTAATAATAAAGTCTAGACATGGTTTATTTACCTTGGGAGGGATATACTGCAGTGAATATTGTCTTGCTAATAACTTCACCTCAAGTCATATCTATAGGTCGAGCGGGGATGATCGTTTTCTCATTCTTGAAGACTTCAACAGGCTACACACTAATTGGTATAGCTTACAACTTCAGGTGGACGTTTTGACATTAACTTGTCGTTAACTATTATTTAATGTGCACTCGCACAGTATATCGCGAAACTGACTCACTAGGAAAATGAACCATCACTACTGATTTATATTACTCACTACAGTAAGGATGTCATCTAAATTCATCAAAATTTGACTACGCAGTACTTTACCGCAGATTTCAGACCTTAATGTATGTAGTATGTTTTACTGGCAGACTTCCATCTTGGCAACCAGAAACCACACTTTCGCAACACTTCGGTCAGTCAAAGCCAAAAGATCATAATCCTGTCGTGGTATGTGTTGCGAAGATAACAAAATTGCTGAAATATACACATTTATTATCGTATTTAATTCTGAGAATAACTGTTATTAGAACAACACATATATATGCGTTGTTCTAATTTTCACAATGGGAATAATGATTATATTGTACTCCTTTTGTTTATCTGTACTAAAGACTATCTTTCGCTTACCAAGAGTGTCTTTCCCATTCCGCTCCTCTCCTCGCTTGTTGTTAACCGCTCCTTTACTCTAGTCTTGATAATATTTCGATATCACGAGGCTAGCGATAAACATACTTTTTAATCCAGAATAGTCTTTCCTTTGACTTCTGGATCATCGGGCTTTACCTTAGTATATAAATATATTTATTTTAACTCCCTATAACCTCATGCTGCACCATTCACGAAAGATATTTGGCATACGATCGCTGCACTTTGGGGTAATAGGTGCAGTACATGAGTGAATTAATAGCTAAATCAAAGGACAAAGAAAGAGGTTGAGACCAAATGAAACAAAATCCGAAGAGAAAACTATCAGAAATAGTGTACGAAGAATCGGGTCCGATCATAGTCATCTCGCAGTTGATTTGGAAGGACTAAGTAATCTAGAAAGAGATTTTCATATTTGTATACCTTCAACAAACTGGCCATAGGCAGTAATATATTCCAGCACATACGCATACACAAAAATTCATGGATTTCACCGGATCACAATGCGCAGAAGCGAATCGACTACATCTACTTCATTATAAGGTTCAGGGGGATCATGGAAGACCTTAGAACACGGAGATGACATAACTTCAGACCATCACTTCGTAGCGGCAATTGGAAGAACGATTTCCAGGTCCATACTCACATTTGTGTCCTGCATTTAGACGGTTTGGAGGAGGATCCTTTGGATATCTTATCGTTTATTATTTCTAAACAATATTTGGAAGAGGATCTTTGGATATTTTACTGTCAGCTGGTTCTTAACGATATTTGGAGAAAAGTCTTTTGGATATCTTATTGTCGACAATAATTGAAGAAAAGGAACCAGTGAATTTTAATATCTGGTCTTTGTTCTTTCGTTTCCGTTGGATTTCAAATGCTATAATGAGTTCTCGTAAGAAGCCTAACACGCCCAGGGATGGAGCCCATGAAGAATCGCGGAATGCAAGGCAAGTACCTTATGATACTTCATGTTTAAAGGGTTCACTCTCTGATAAGGATGATATTATGTTTAGTACTTATTGTCGTAAGCCAACGTTAGAGGGTACTAAAGGACGTAGTTTGGACGAGAAGTTTGAGGTACCTGGTCCACCAGGGTACAGGTACCTGTGTGGTTGCACCACAGGATTGAGCCGAACTGTTCATGTAGTGATGGTAAAACGTGTCCAGTCTCTATGGTTCTCCTGAAAACCAATGTAAAATTGCCCTAGACATTACAGGGTAAATTTATATAATTGTATATAATTGTGGGAAAGATTTGATGTCTAGGACACCAGTAGTAGGCTTAGAATTGCCAGAGGTTGAATTAAGTTATTTTTACGGACACTACCGTGATTATATTAGGTTCATTAGACAGTTTGATACGTTTATAGAACCTAGAGTTATTGATGACAATATGCGCCTATTATATTTAATCCATTACTGCAAGGGTAAGGCAAAGGCTGCCATTGAAGGATGTCTAATGATGGAAGCTTCGTCAGGCTACAAAAGGGCTAAAGACATTTTAAAGCAGCTTTTTGGTCAAACGCACTTGATAGCCCGGGAAATGTTAGAAGAGTTTTCTAAGCCAGGAAGGGCTGATTACAGTGATCCAGAACGTATGTCGTATTAAGCCATACGTATGCAAGAATGCTCTATGATCTTAGAGCAGCTGAATTATACCTCTGAATTTAATTCCTTGGTAACTTTGGAAAGGATAGTTGGGCTTCTACCTCATCGTATGCAAGTCCAGTGGGCAGAGCTGGAAACTAAATGGGACGAGGAGGATAGAGAGCCTAAATTCAGTGAATTGACTGAGTTTATTTTGTCTCGTGCAAGGATAGCTAGTAGTAAATTTGGACAATTAGCTAATCGTCCGAAAACAGGACATGATATGAAAGCAATTAGTCATCTGCGTGACGGACATGGGAATCCTTCGAATGTGTTTGCACCTACCTCACGCCCGCAACTTAGGAGAGTTGTTCATTGAATTAGCAAGGTAAATCTTCCTGAAGACCGAGCATGTAAGCTTTATGATTTAAAATCCATTGACGTCTATCCTAAGGAGAAGTCAGTATCTGTAGCAGGTAAGGTGGCTTTTTTGAGGATGACGAAGAAGGAAAAAGGCAGAAAGGTTAGGTATCAAGACGGATCCGAGGTATGTGAAGGTAGAAGTTTCCTAACTGCTCGAAATGCAAGGAACGGTAATTTGGATTTGAGCAAGCAGAGGTTAATGGGTGCAGTGAATATAAATAAGGACGAAACAGGTTTGACTGTATGGAATGAAGCTTATGTTCGGAACCCTTTACGTAGGGTAAATTATTTGACACTACAGACAGCTGATCCTAGGATAGCAAGTGTAATCAGTGACACAGCACTTCATGTTGTTGCGCGATCAGGATGTCTGCGGGCTACTGAATCTAGTTCTACGGAGTATCATAATAGTGAAGCGAAAGATAATAGCAGCTTAGTGCGTCCTGCTGATGTTTGTTTACAGTCAACTGATGGACGGTCTCATACTAGTCCAAGTAGTCATAGCAATATTGGTGGTGTTAGTGTTAGTGGCAGCAGTGGTAGCTTATCTTTAGAGCCTGCATGCCAACCTTCTCGCAACTCGGCATTAACTGTGAAGAGCCGGAACATCAATGTGGACAACAACAACAACAGTGGAATCACTATAGGTAGTGCAGTTTCTTCGGTTGTTGTCACTAATGTAGCTTCTTCGAGTACTTCAGATGAAGACGAAATTGGATGTTTGAGCATGGAGAATGTAGGCGTCGGTGGCAATAGCGTCAGCCACAGTGATGGCACTACTGAGAGGGCTAACATTCAGTGCCCTAGGTGCAATGAGGAGTCATCTAGGTTTAATGGACATGCTGTTGTGTTGAATATTCAGCATGAGGAATCGAGCATGGAACTGTCCACCTGTCTCACTCCACCATCTTTGACTCGTACTACAAGATTCGGGATGAGCACTACCAACAGTGATAAGACAGAAGAGGTTAAGAGCATTCCTAGTAAAGAAAGCAATGTTAATCGAGTAGAGTTGCACAATGGATGTCATGAGAAGTGTACTACTACTTCTACAGCTGTGGCTACTAATAGTGATCAAGGGGAATCGAAAGACACTCATCGACGTCGAAGTGGGCGTACATTACGCTCACATACTTCTACCCAAGGTGAGAAGCATAAGAAACGACATGATGCTAATATCATTAAAAAGTGTAAACTTCGTTCTCTTTCGGATGCTGTAACTAGCAATGGAGATAGCAGTCATCAGAATCTTAGGAGTGGCAGCGATAGTAGAGACAGAAAGTGTGAGCAGTCCACCTATAGTGACTAGTCTATCTACTACGTCCAATGAACCTTCTAGTTTTCTGACGTTATCGAACCCTGCCGTAGATGTAAAGTTGATTGAAGATGCACAAGGTTGTGCAACTGCAACTGTTTCTACTCCGGTTGACTGTTAGTCGAGTATTGATGAGAAGAAAGCGTCTGATGGTAACAGCCAGTCTACAGTGTTGTATGACAACGATGCTATTGATGTGCATATGTCTTGTGTCTCTGAAACGAAACATGAAGAACAGCAAGTGAGTTTATCGGTTTCGAATTGTGATACTAATGCTGTTCCTTCATGTAGTGAGATGAGTTATACAACAATGGAAGAGTTTCACCCTATGGATGCTATTGTAGCCAGATACGACGCGACTTGTCTGACAGAACGGAATCATGATGACGATGATAATAATCTGGATGTCACTGATGTGACAAATGAGTTGTCGACGATGACGAATGCTGATCGAACCTCCTCTGTATCAGGAGATGGATAGTTGAATATTGTTCCTATATTATGGCTCTTAGAGTCTTCAGGAGACGAGGAAATATCAAAATTGGAGATCCCACCCTTGCATATTATCTATGGGTCAAGAGCTTCTGTTGATAAGACAGCATCACTGACTTCATCGTATCTGCCGTTCGAAGCAAGTGGTGTTGGATTGACGACTCATCCCCATGATGTGGAAGGTAAATCCCGTATAGGATATGACCAGCGCTGCGACGTGTTATACATATTCATCTGGGTTAATTGGATGAAGTTTATACTACCGTTGGGTCATGTTACTATAGATAGGGGAATCACGAACCTGATTGGAAGGTTCAGGTACACAGTTAGTTTGATAGGTCATATCCATGTTGGAGGGCGGGTAGGCGTACTGCTGTAAGTCCTACTCGTTCTTCCGGTGTGGATTAGGGGATGAGAGTGAACCCTAAGTTGAAATGTCAGATGGGCTTGTTTTGCATGGAGGGATTTTGCGGGTTTTGTTTTTGGAAAATCCCTCCATGTATGTATATTTTGTGTTATGATCTGACTTACTCTTCTGTTCGATATTTTGGTACTTTATTTGATACCATTTTGAGATTTTATCGTTTGTATATTGTTATTATTTCTATATCTTGTACTTGTATTGAAGTTTCCACGTTTCCTTCTGAACTATATATGTGTTGTTTAAAATTGATATTTAATATGGCTACAGCCATATTTGCATTTAATACTCTAGCAGTAACTGACTGGAAGCACTTATTATTCCAGTAACGGAACCTGTTGTGGTGATTAGAAACTCGAGGTTGTAATATTGTTTTGGTAATTATCTGAATTCCCTTTTTTGATTAAATACAGAACAGTTCTCTCCCAGAATGATCGCATCATAAGGAATGGATCTCTGTTGATACTCTCGCAAAAATTGAAGAAAGGAGGAACAAGAAAGCAGCAATCAATGTCAGCCGAACAAGAGCGGAGAAAGTTACCGCACAAGCTGCATACACAGAAGCAAACAGGGAAGTGAAGAAGAGCATCAGAGCTGACAAACGAAAATACGTGGAAGATCTAGCAACGACGGCGGAAAAGGCTGCAAGAGAAGGAAACATGAAACAATTGTATGAAACTACAAAGAAGCTCGCCGGGAACTATCGTAAACCAGAACGACCAGTGAAAAGCAAGGAAGGCGAAGTAATCAGCAACACTGACGAACAGCGAAATAGGTGGGTAGAGCACTTTCAGGAACTATTGAATCGACCAGCTCCACTGAACACACCCAACATCGAAGCAGCATCCACGGACCTCCCAATTAATATTGGCGCACCTACGATTGAGGAGATCAGTATGGCCATCAGACAAATCAAGAACGGCAAAGCAGCAGGACCAGACAACATTCCAGCAGAGGCAATGAAAGCAGATGTAGAAACAACCGCGAAAATATTTCACATCCTCTTCAAGAAGATTTGGGATGAGGAACAAGTACCATTGGATTGGAAGGAAGGATACCTGATCAAAATATCAAAGAAAGGCGACCTCAGCAAGTGTGAGAACTACAGAGGCATCACTCTTCTTTCAATACCAGGCAAAGTCTTCAACAGGGTATTGTTAAACAGAATGAAGGACTTCGTAGACGTCCAACTTCGAGATCAACAGGCCGGATTTCGGAAGGATCGATCGTGTACTGACCAAATTGCTACATTACGGATCATTGTGGAACAATCAATTGAATGGAACTCACCACTCTACATCAACTTCATCGACTACGAGAAAGCATTCGATAGCGTGGATAGGAAAACACTGTGGAGGCTTCTTCGACACTACGGTGTGCCTGAGAAAATAGTCAACATCATACGAAATTCTTATGATGGATTCAACTGCAAAATCGTACACGGAGGTCAGCTGACAGACTCTTTTGAGGTGAAGACCGGTGTCAGGCAAGGTTGCTTACTCTCACCCTTTCTCTTTCTCCTGGTCATCGACTGGATTATGAAGACGTCAACATCTGGAGGGAAGCACGGTATCAACTGGACAGTTAGGACGCAGCTGGACGATCTGGACTTCGCAGATGACCTGGCTCTTCTATCGCACACTCAACAACAAATGCAAGAGAAGACGACGAGTGTAGCAGCAGCCTCTGCAGCAGTAGGTCTCAACATACATAAAGGAAAGAGCAAAATTCTCCGATGCAACACAACATGCACCAATCAAATCACTCTTGATGGAGATGCCTTGGAGGACATTAACACCTTTACATATCTTGGCAGCATCATCAGCAAACAAGGTGGATCCGATGCAGATGTGAGGGTGCGAATCGGCAAAACAAGGGCTGCATTTCTACAGTTGAAAAATATCTGGAACTCCAAACAGATATCAATCAACACCAAAATAAGGATTTTCAATACAAATGTCAAGACAGTTCTAATGTATGGAGCGGAAACATGGAGAACTACCAAAGCCATCATTCAGAAGATACAAGTGTTTATTAACAGCTGTCTACGTAAAATACTTCGTATTCGTTGGCCAGACACCATCAGCAACAACGAACTGTGGGAGAGAACAAGTCAGATTCCAGTGGAAGAGGAAATCAGGAAGAAGCGGTGGAAGTGGTGGATAGGACACACTCTACGAAAAGCACCTAACTGCATCACGAGACAAGCCCTCACATGGAACCCTCAAGGCAAAAGGAAAAGAGGAAGGCCAAAGAATACATTACGCCGTGAAATAGAGAAAGATATGAGAGGAATGAACAAACATTGGACAGAACTGGAGGAAGAAGCCCAGGACAGAGTTCGTTGGCGAAAACTGGTGGGCGGCCTATGCTCCATTTGGGGTAACAGGCGAAAGTAAGTAAAGTAAGTAATTTATTCTCAAATAATAAACATGTTACAGGAGATATGCCAATTTACAGGCAAGATCAAAATGTTAGGATTAGCAACATGAAAATCATCTTATGGACTGAGAAATGATTCATGGTAGAGATAGGTTTGCATATAACAAGAATTGATGCGGTAAATGTACAAAGGTCTGGTTGATATTCATCAGCTAATGATTTCACATGTTCTTGGGTAGGGTAACCAAGTCTACTGCAAATATCCAGACTAATATATGAGGATTGGAATAAGGTTCTGAAAAAAGAGAAATAAAGAAAACGGGTCGAGGAGCGGAAAGAAAATATTCTTGTTCAAAGCCGAACAAAGCCTTCGTACATACGTTTATGGATAAAACAAAGGTATGTTCACTCAGACGTTTTTAATATCATAACAATAACTGTACACCTGCACTTATGTAGATTAATGAAGACAATTCAGTAGTGAGATAACTAATGGGAAGTTAGTCGAAAGAATAGAGGAAATTCAGAAGAACCAAGTTGTCGGTAATAATGTTGATTTACAAAATATAATAAAGAGGCTCAGTGATATAATTTTTTCTTATTTTATTTATTCTTTTTATTTTTAACTCTGCGGCTCAATAATTTATGAATGAGCTCTTTTCTAGTATAGTTGTCCAGACCAGCTTGTAATAGGATTTCTCGGTAGGAAGTAAAAACCAGTGCAAGGTAACAGACATGAGTTGTAGACGAGGTTAACTAGGAAAAGTAACATCAATATAAGTGATTTATTACATCCTGCAATATCGTAAGGAGCCGTAAGCAAACAAAATGTTCTGCCACATAGACATGGGTAGATTGAGGTTATCGCCCCACCGTCATGAATGCTGGTCAGATACACCACCCTCCCTCCTTTTGTGGTGTTAGGCTCCCTTACGTTTAATTGTTGATTGTAAATAATGGTCTCTGATATACTCTCAAATTTTTTTTGTACGCCTTATCGGAATTAACTTTCTCTACTAGCTCCAACATTACAAGCAATCCAGACAACTTTGCCAGACAATATATCCACGTAGCATATCACGCTGAGTTTAAGTAAACGAATGGTACAATTTGTAAGATGAGTCAGTTAATAGGTAGTTTGGAAATAGGAAGGACAGGGAGCTGGAACGAGGAGAAAGAGAGGAAGAAACAGTTGAAATAATGTTAAAAATTAATGAGTAAAGCAGTAAGTTGGTAAGTAGGCAAGGTGTTTGGATGTTAATGAATTGGGGAAATAAAAATTAGTTAAACTGTTAATACTTAAATTAGAAGACACTCACTATGATACACGGTGTTTGAGTTCCTTGTAATTGACAGTAGTTGATCAGCATCAACAGGCTTTTCAATTTGTCTGTCTACTAGAAACAAAAACTAAAACTGCTTTGAAGATATGAAAATAATAATCCGAATTCAAATTCAGAGGAAAGTCATGGGTAACACCTCAAAGTCGCCGGGTGAAGCTTCTTTGTACATTTTCTGCTCGCATTTTGTCCATGATATTCAAGTTTGAAAAGATGAGTGAACAATATTCAAGTGTGGGCCTTATACAGATTTTGAAGAGAATAAGCTTAGCCTCACTAGTCGAGAAGTTCTTGTTTATAAACCCAATTAGTCATCTAGATTTAGAGATAATATTTGAGGCATGTGTTACGGGAGAAACGAAGACATTTTGCTGATCAAACCTTTATATATATAATCACTAATTTCACTGTTTTTTGGGTATATTTGTTTTACTTAACTTATGAACTTGTTTGAATTATTATTTGCGGACATATTGGACTCCCGTTTCTCTTTGTTGTTCGTTGCAGTTTTTTGCTCCAAGAGATAATAAATTAGAAGAACGACATTGGTCGTCTATTTGTAATAAATTAATTTGGTCGAATTTGTGATTTGGAATAAACTTTGGTATCTACTTTGGAGTTTCGTTCTTGGTATAGAAATTTGGGACCGTGAATTACAGATAGACGACAACAGTGCTTCATAAGATCAACGAGCAAAAAACTGGACGTAACAGCATGTTCTTCGAATTTTAGGCTTTTAGAGTAACTAATACCAAGGTCACGCGCTGAAATAAGTGTCTGAAACCTACATTTTTGTAAGTAGAGTGGTGTATCAAGGTGACGCTTGCTAAAATGCATTATGCCACAATTGTTGTGGTTAAACGGCAGTTCCCATGTCTCGCTCCAGGTAGTTAAGTTATCAAGATCACGCTGAATCTTAGCTATATTTTCGTCCAGATCTTCAGGCTTATAGCTGTATACTATTTTCAGATCATCAGCATATAAGTATGCTCTTCCAAATTTTATAGTATTACATATATCATTTATGTACATTAGAAACAAGAGTGGACCTAAGACACTTCCCTGGATAACCCCACTGGTTATTGGTCTTGGTGATGAAAGGCAGTCGTTGTACTTTATCATTTGTTGTCGCCCATTTAGGAATGAAGCTAACCATGAGTGTAGTGGGTTGATGATTCCGAATGACTTCAGTTTAAGTAGAAGATTTTTGTGTGGGACTTTATCAAAAGCCTTTTTAAAATCGAAGAAAAGGACTGATACCAGAAGCCCTTTGTCTTGTTTATGCGTGATAACGTCGAAATAATCTAACAGACATGTATCACACGACCTAGACCTCAAGAACCCATGCTGTGAGGTCGATATTAGATTGTTACTAAGTAGATGTTGTAGTAACTCTGTCTTAACTATTTTCTCCATAACCCGAGATACTACCGATGTTATGTTTATAGGTCGGTAATTTTCAACGTTCTCACTAGGCCCAGATTTAATTGTGGGGATGATATGTGTAGTCTTCCAGTTATTAGTGTAACACTCTGTGGAGAGAGATATAGTAAATAGTTTGAGAAGAATAGCACTCAGATCATTGCTACCATTTTTTAGCATGCTGGCAGGGATGCCATCTGGTCTTTCAATGTAAGAGTGCTTCAGTGTAGTAATCGCCTTAGAAATGTTCTGTATACTAAATTCAACACTGGCGATTTCACAGGAAGGAGTTTGGGTCAGGTGTGACTCATTTATTGAGTTTTCGTTTGTTAATGTGGCACAAAAATGTTCGCTAAACAACTCTGCGATACTTTAAGGGTCGTCATACACTTGATTGTCCTTAATAAATATGCTCCCTCCTTTCACTTTGGAGCATTTGAGTTTATTCCGAAGGAGTTTTATAAGTTCAGAGGATTCATTGTTCAGCTGAACAGCACGCTTTTCCTGTGCGATTGCCTTTTTAGTACGTGTTATTTCTGCCTCGACACATATTTCAGTCATCGTTACTAATGAGGAGAAATCATTACAGTTATGAAATCTGGAAGCATGTCTTCGAAGACGTTTTCGTATATGACCTGGTATGTATAAGTCCTTTGAAATTCTGGGTCTCCAGGATTCTAAAGGTGCAAATTTGTTGAAAATGATATTTGTGTTGTGATAAAATACATTTATTAGTTCATCAGTATTGTTTGCAGTAAAGTAGTTTGTCCAGTCAATGCTTCTGAGGCAGTTGAAGTCCCCACAAATAGCCTTGCTTGTGAACGGTAGGGATGAAACAAACGTGAATACTTCTGGCAATAATGCTAGATCTCCTGTTGGTGCATTAAGCTGTTGGTAGACACAGCCAAACAGTAAGGAAACGGCATTTGACGGTTTCAGAACGATCCACACAGAGTCTGGCAATCTATTTAGTTCCAATATATCACATAAGAGCGAGTTTAGGCTAGAGTGGGCATATATAAGGCATCCTCCACCTCTTCCTTGTAACCTATCCCTTCGAAACAGATCATAGTTTTCTAGAGATATAGTAAGATCAGAAATATTACTACAGGTCCATGCCTCAGTTATCATAATAAGTGATGGCTGGCAGATAGTAGCAAACATGACTAGATTTATCTTTTTATTACAGATTGAACGAGCATTAATGAGACATATATTAAACAAATGTACCGCTGATCTAAAATAGTTTGGGGTATCTTGAGTAAAGGAGTTACTATGACCTACGTGAGTGTGGTATGAGGAGTTAGGGGGAGACATGTTAGGTAAATTACTGGAATTGATGGGAAGGGTTGTTAGCCCGGGGGAAAGGGCGAGAATGTTGTCTGTTTGAGATTGTGCGAGGAGCGTGCCTTTATATTCTGTATGTGGTATGAAATGACTTGAGCTATATGTCGCGCAAGAGGTACCACAAGTGGCTGTATCCCGAAAAAATTTTGATTCTGCTGGCATTGCAGTTCACCACCGTTTCTAGTAATGTCTTGATGACACAGCTCGTTACTAAGGTTAAATTTATACGGAATGGTTTTAACTTGGGGAGGGTTAGCCATATACGAGTGCCAGTTGGTATGGCCTTTTCTAAATTTGGGGGTCATGTTTACCAGCTGGCTTGGTAGAGCAGGATGCATAGTGTTACGGGAGGAATGAAGACATTTTGCTGATCAAAACCTTTATATATAAATATCATTAATTTCACTGTTTTTGGGTACATTTGTTTTACTTAACTTATGAACTTGTTTGAATTATTATTTTCTGCCATTTTGGACTCCCGTTTCTCTTGGTTGTTCGTTTGCAGTTTTTTGCTTCAAGAGCCAATAAAATAGAAGGTAATTGTAATTATTATAATTAATGTTGTTAGAACGACATTGGTCGTCTATTTGTAATAAAGTATTTTGGTCGAATTTGTGATTTGGAATAAACTTTGGTATCTACTTTGGAGTTTCGTTCTTGGTTTAAACATTTGGGATCGTGAATTACAAATAGTTCGACAACCGTGCTTCGTAGGATCAAAGGGCAAAAAACTGGACGTAACACATAGAGTTTTCATTCTCAGAGTTTTTGCGAATAAATGCCCGGGTATTTAGGATAAGGTGAGGGGTGAAAAATCTTCCATTTCCATTTTCACTAATAATTCTAGGATTAGGTGGTTGGGCAGTGCACCTAGCTCTTGGATAATAATTATTTGTGCGCATGTTCAGATGTTGGTCCGACCTGTTCTTAATATTATCAGTCTTACAACTTGGAGAGGCTAGGGGCACATCACATGACATTAAAGGAGTGAACCTGTTCATCGTAGTTGGAAAGTCGGTGGCAATGGGGTTTGAATCCTACCAATTTTTTTACTTGAGACCCAAGATTTAATCACTTCACTCTTCTTAGTTAAAGACGGAAAATTTTTTGGTCCCCTGGACGTGTTTTTGAAAAACACGTCAGTTTCTATCGTATTCTCTAGTGCAATATATTTTGGGGATGGATTCTTAATTTTATTAGTTTTAGCTGGAACTGTGTTGTTTTTCGGGACATATTCAGTCAAGTTAACGTTTGAACAGCTGGGATTAGGAATGCAGGTGTCGTTCGATTTCTCGGTGACAGAGGGGATCCGTACTTTGTTAGAAGGTTTACTGTCCACAGGCTCATCAAGATCTACAGAGTGGTTTATTTGTTTATTTACTTTCATGACATTGGGGGTTATCTTCTGTAGATTGTCTGCTGTGACACCGTTATGTGATCTAGTCGCCTCTCTTGTTTTTACACGACGTTGACAAGGTGTTAGATCCGGGGTAACCTTTATTTCTCTGTATAAGGTTGATGAGCTAATATTTTTGCTCAAATGGATAAATTGTTTGGCGTCGTTGCAGCAGCCGAATTTGAAAAGGAGAGGGCAAGTTGGTTTGTCCGATTTTTTTCGGAGGCGTGTGACGTGACAGCTGACGTTTGCTATATCGCACGCTTTTAGACAGGTATCCTTTAGCGAATTCAAGGATGTGCGGTCGGGGAGGTTATATGCAATCGCATTGCAGGAAGACATTATTCTTTTCGTAACTTCCTCAGCTACAAAATCTAGGATATATTCCACTTTGGCTAATTCTTCTAGGTTCCTGTCATTATTCGGGGCCCATAAGTGCATGAGCGGTGATAACAGGTTAAGCTTATCGTTAATTCGGGCAAGTGAGTTTTCAAACTGTCGTATCTCGCTGCCGCGGTTATTACTACTATTAACGGTTTCGGATGGAGCATTCAACTCCTTGGTTTGTGAATTTCCAGATGTAGGCTTTACAAGATTATGCTGAAGTTTTTTCTGTGTAGAAGTTTCGCCATATTTGGGTATAGTATCTCTCATATCTACGAGTTTCACTATTGAAATACTTAGTAAAGATTCATCTGACATAGAGTTTACAGATTTTGATCTTTTGGGTGGTTTGAAAGTCGGAGACATTTCTCTTTTACTCGAATTATTTGTCATAAAGGAAAATTTGGTGGGATAATTGCTTGTCTAAGTAACTTAAATATCTAAGGGTATAACTGTGTGTTAATACTAAAAATCAATGGCGGATTTTAAAGATAAGAGGTTCAGTTATGAAGTGTAAGAGTCACTGTAAGTCAATAAGTAGGCTTAAACTAGTGTATTCAGAAGTTAAAATCGTTATCAAACGACAAGTGTGTATTAACTGATTAAAAACTTAGAGGATTTGCTTTCTAAAAGCAAAGTGCACTGGGTACAATAGATAAATTCTACTAAATAACTGTAATACCCTACGAATGATTAATTTCCGAAAAACACTATACCACGTGAAAAAAAGTTACCACTTTAAGAGTTCGCGCGCAGAAGCGACCATAACAACCATTTTCGAGACCATACCCATGCCAGATATATCCGGAACCAAAACATTGACTGAGTGCATTGAGAAGAGCGTTGGTAATCAGACCAGCTTTCTGCAATATCGACTGAAGTCGACAGTAACAGCAGGGAGATAATCTAAGGCGTGGGCTCAAAATAAAAAGTCAGAGAAAAAGAAAAGTGTCGCAAGCACATAGTAAGTGGAGGAATCCTATACCCTAAACGTAGCTTATAGGGGCTAGTCACGAAAGCGTACAGAAATATGAGCTGAGAGACTGGGACGCGAGTAGGCAGTCTTGTTTCAGAGCGCGAAACTGCAATCTCATCCGAAGTCAAGGCCAGTGTGGTCTGCTGATCTGGATATGGATGATGCAGGTGCCGCCTGCTGTTGACTGGGACGTAAGAATGGGGCTGTAGTGAGTGCTGTTATGTCTAGGTCAAAGGGCTCGTCCTAGCCTTCGGATAAATTAATCAGTCCACTTGCCTTTTGACCTTCTCAGTTCTTCGTTCATATCTGCATCGCTTTTATTTGTAGATGTGCTCGCCCATCTCGCTTATGACATGTCTGGCTTATTTTGACTGACTTTAAATTCTTAGTCATGCTTAGCCTAATGGAGTTGGCTCCCTCGGCTTCTCCACTTCACTTCGCTTCGCCTTGATTGTGTGCTTTTCGATATCATTGTAGGGGTTTTTTAGTGATTTCTGAATACTGAAGAACAGTGAAAGAATTTAGATACGTGCCTTTCCCAGTCATCCCAAGAAAAAAGCAATTTATTTGGGTAAGAAAAGGTTCTATTATTAATGACTTAGATAAACAATATTACACTGTTCTTCAACACAATTTAACATAATGTGTTTCCAATACTGGAAGAATGCTTGCGTATAACTCCAAAATTGCGCCCTTCCTGTCCAGATTCAAAGTTCACCGCCCAGGGCGTCAAATTCGAAATGGCTGACGCCATAATTAAGTATCAATTTAAACAGCCTAATACAGTTCAGTAGAAAACATAGAAACTCCAATAAAGGTACAAAAAATAGAAACTAAAGCAAAATACAAATATAAACATCACAAAATGGGATTAAACAGAGTACCAAAATGTAGCGAAATTGATTCTAAAATCATGTCTGCTTTAACGACTGCCTGAAATAAATTCCTCCCACTGAATCCGTATTTGGCTTCTTATTACCACCGTCTCACAAACAGGGTTCATCGGATTATAATATACAGAAACTGATGAAGAGATTTATTTCATAGCATACTCGATGTACCCGATCGATCCATAAATATCGGAGTCAGATCACGGGCCAACTAGGTCTCTGATGTATGTAGCGTGTGGTCCGAAGGAGACATGCCGATCGCGCTGGTGATTTGGACAGGTCTAGTATTGAACCTGGATTTATCGGGCACTGTCATCGATGTGTGCTGGTATGAGACGATCAATGCTAACCTTATCGATCAACCTTAAAAGTCTTTTCGCGACGAGAGATCGTGTGAACAAGATCCTTCATAAGGCTGTTGCAAATGTTTGAGCACCGAATCTACTTATATGAAAACATATGGACAGATAAATAGAGGTAATACATATGGCAAGTAAACTGTCAAACTCACGCTTAGCGAAAACTTATTTGTTCAGTGCTAGTCGTCGAGGTTTTGCCGTGACTGGGGGTCTGAAGGTAACGATGTGGCCTAATACATAATTAATCCCCGACAGAATTTCTTCGGTTTTGTCACTTCAGAGAATTCATCAAATATAACATGATATAAGTAGTCATGCAAAGTGGGTACAGTGATTCTGTACAAATCTGTTGAAACGACAAAGCCCTTGGATTTAATATTCGACCAATTATCGATCAATCTCAGCCTACGTGATTCATAGAGCTGTAGGAATTCGATGCAAAGTACGGCTATGGGAACATCAGCAAAGATGAACGTCGACAGATACTGTCGTTGACTATCCAGGCTGGTCGTTAGCTGCGTGTACCGTAGGTAGGAATGACTTAGGCCATTCGCAAGCATAGTCAAATCGTTTTAGCTTGAGATTTGCTGCTAATTGACGATACGACAGACATTTGAGATCCTGTGGCCACTAGGTACCTAGCGTTAGTGTGAAAATCGTGCGCGTAAAATAAACGGGCAACCTGAGGTGATGAGAAGAAGATAGGTGAAAATGCAACAACCTGGATTTCGGAGTCCATTTAAATATAACTATTCACCATTTCGAAACGTTGTTGCAAGAATATTATGTATTAAAGGACACTATTAACTACGTTGCGACATGAATGCGTTAATTCCTTTAAAACTTTAAACCATTCACCTTCTAAAACAACATTCAGAGAACTGGGGAGAGGAGGTTAAAAACTTATCCAGTACAAAGAGACAAATGATTTCATGCAAATGAAAGGACAAGTTTGTAACTGAAACTAGCCTGTGTTTAAAATATTCGTGAGTTTCGCATAACTAGTGACTGCCGACAGAACGTTCAGTTGTACATTCAAAGACAGCAAAAAGTTATTAGTAGGCCAGTCAGCGTACGGATACAAATGTACATTCTCTACAGGTGAATGGAAAGGGTACTAAAAAATAGCTAGTTATAACCTTTCCGATCCAGTTTGAAATTTTAATTTTAGCTTCACAAAGTGACAAATGTTGATTTAAAACGCATTTTCTCCAAGTTTAATGAGAATCAAACTACATATTTAGATAATTCTTGCGCTCCTAAACCGAAACTGAAAAATGATTTCCTCTATGCGCGGATTTTTGAACAATGCGTTACGCGGAGTTCTGTTTCCCTAGTTTTATCCCGTTAAAATCGAAATGTGAAAAATGTGTTAGTCTTCCGTTAGTGCTTTTCGAAGAGAATTGTGACTTTTTGACAAGGTATTGTAAAAAATGAATAAATATTATGATTCGTTCGAACTGTAATTATAGATAGCTTATATACATTTTTAGACTTCAAACCGTTTTTTGTGTAAAGTTAGGAAAGACCCATGGTCATTCAAAATGGTAGGTTTCTGCCTAATAGCGCTTCGGCATAACATTTCTTTCAATGGCTAACCGGAATATCGCACATTGCGTCTCTATTATTTGTAACACTAGATCTGTTCATACGGGTAATTATATGTAAGCAAGTAAAAAGTTTGTGGAAATGAATGATTTAATAGCGTATGCAGTTTCTGATCTTCAAATGATTAGGGATTTTCTAATTTCACGTCATTTTTCTGTCCTAAAGATGTTTGATTGGTATTTATTGCCTAGGGTATGATGTCTAATCTCTCATGGATCCTCACGATTCCTCTCTATCTTTCTTAAATATTATAGGTTATGATCTCAGAATATTTTTTTCATTTCCAGAAGTCATTTTATATATTCTCGAGGTTTATCTCCATTCTAGGATGAGCACTTCTGGTTCACTCATACCCTTTTCTAGAATCTTGAGGTTTGAAGTGTAGTTTGGATCACTTTACCAGAAAAATTACGAATTTTAAGTTATTTTTTCTCAGTTAGAGTAGAGGACATACTTTATTATTGTTATATCACAAGTTATAAAAAGTATTTCTATGCTCGATACTTCACTGTTTTATGCACGTGGTTGTGCCGACACTGGCTTTTTAAAAATAGGTCAGCTGCCAGGATTAGGCACCTGGGTCGACTTTGGTGGTGTGCCTTAGAAAAACCAAAACAACAGTTTGCGTTGGTGATGAAAATTAGCTTCCGAATATTTTTTGAATTTCCTAGCGGTGCCAGTAACTTACAAGATTTTTGATTGTTAGTTTCTGAAAGGTGTTTGCGATTTTACTGCAGCTCTCTAAGTTCCAGTAGTTATAGGTGATGGGACCCACTCAGAAATCTTATTTTGGTCAGAACAAATGTTTTTACTTGAACATTAACGATTCCTGTTTTGTCCTTATTCGGGTTCAAACTTACAAATTACTTATTAAACGGTGAGTAATTCATCCGATAATCCACTGCTACTATATGCTGCAGATCGGAAATCGAATGCTTGGAGTTTAATCGTCCTTCTAAAGCGGTCAGGAAAAGACATACTCTCAGTCTTCGCCTTTAACTACATTTCTCACACCATACTTTCGCAAATGATTTATCCTTTGTAATCTCGTTTACTTTAGTGTTTATTCTAATCTCTTTAGTTTCTGTGATATGCTTTTACCCAACGTAAGATTACTTAGATTTCATATAGGTTCGTTTATGCATTGCAGTGGAGTTTACAACCAATATATAATAAATTTCGTCGAGTCTTCGTCTAAAATATATGTACTCTTTGTTGTGTCTAGGTAAGTTTAGTAATTATTCATCAGTTGGATTGATTAAAACTGGAGGTAGGATACTAGTAGCGTTTCTATTTTGGTTTGTCTTGCGACTCAACCAGCTATTGATTTTTTTAAATAGAAGGTATACTTAGTTGTTACATCAAAAAGTTGTGTATAATTTATCGGAACTTTTGTCAAATTTCAAATCAAGTTTCACATTATTTGGGCGCTGAGTTAATGTTAGACGTTAGAAAAAAATATTATATTATGTATTAAGCTGATGAAGTTTTATAGAGCAGTTGTTATTAGAAGTGATTGATATGTAGCATTTCATGTTTGATTATGATGTTACCTGTAACTTGTATAGAATATTTTTATTATTTTCAAGACAATAATTTTAAATTGGTGAGTTTTCCTAACATACTGACACATAATGAACTTCTTTTGTACAATCCTGTTGATTTTATCATTTGTGTCAAGAGCTTACATTTATGGCAAAAGGTAGGTAGTAATCCATTTTTGAACGAGTGTTTATCAATCACATTTTTAGGTATTTATTGTATGACGTGTTCTATGGAGAAGGTTTTAATTTGAGACGTGATGTTTACATTCGCGTCGCCAATACTGTACGGTAAGTGTGGTGCTGTTTAGATCAAACTGTGCTTAATATAACAGTGTAATTCATTTACTAAGTACAGAGTTTTGTACCTTGCCTTAAACCATACTTTGTTTTGTTACGCATGCCAACAGTACTATCCATATCGAATTATATAATACGGGATTTGAACTCAATTGTTCATAGCTTGATTTTTCATCCATTAAGCTATCGTTTCAGACAAACTTTTATCACTATTACCACTAGTAATATTATACAATTCGAAAAATTTTCATAGTGAAAATAATTTTTTTGTGTTCATATAATTTCATTTTTAAATGTTTTGTATACATGACTCTAGATTATTTAAATTTGATACTGGGGACCTTACTTCTTCGTTAATTCATCATGTGTCATCCCTTTATTTATCCTGGTGTAAAGTTTGAATGTTCATTGTTGTATGATTACGTATGAGTGTAAGCAGGGGATCTTTATCAAAATTGTAGGCTTGGGAAAGGTTTTGTATTTTCATTTAGTGTTTTATTATGGAACCAAGTGTCAAATTATCTTTTAGTTCACTAATGCAATTGCTTTCAGAGTAACCCCATAGTATAGGGAAAACTCATAATTAATCAGTTACATTGTTCTTATTCTCAAACGTTGAATATTTTTGTTTTGTTTAAAATTTTATGGTTGGAATTATGTACCAAATTTGCAAATGATATTAGTTCCGTTTGCTGAAGATGCTGATAAAATACAGTCCTCTGACCGCCTTAAGCAACAATGCAAGCATGTTCGGGATGCGGTTCCCTCCTTTGAAATGTAAAATGTTGCTTCACGATTGGCTTGCATTAGCAACTGAACTAGTGGTAGAGAGTGAAGCAGTTTAGCATGTTGACCGCTTCACGTATCTCGGAAGTCTCGTCAATGCTGATGGTCTGCTGCGTGACGAAGTCTCAGTACGGATATAAAGGGCTCCATTGGCTTTTGCTAACTTGCGTCGTTTGTAGAGTAGGCAAGATATTTGTTTGCTAACCAAAGTTCAAGTCTACTGTGCATCAGTTCGCTCTGTCTTACTATACGGATACGAAAAATGGCCAGTCAGAGTAAAAGATATTCGTAGGTTACTTGTTTTCGATCATAGGTGTCTCCGAAACATTGCTGGTGTATCATGGGACAACCGAGTAATCAATGTTATAGTCAGGAATTGAGTCCTAGGTAAGGATGACAAATCGATTGATGAAGTAGTGAACTATCATCAGTTGAGGTGGTCTGGACATATGTTACGTGTGCCTTGACGAGCTGTTTTGTGATGTACCGGGTAGGCTAGAAGAAAACTAGAGTAGGCCAAACCAAAACATGGTATCAGTACATAGTATTTATCTTGATAGTTTCATTTCATTGTGTTCACATAGTATGGAGATTTAAATTGATTCATAAGCTTTTCTCTCTCCAGGTTCTACACTGTTTATGACTGATTGACAAAATCAGTGAATTGTAAATGACAGTCTTTTTTTTTAAAAAAATATTATCAATGATTAACAAAGATCTTAGTCAAAAAAGATTTTATTATTCATTTATTTTTGTGTGTTTCTGTTATTTAAGTAGAAAAATTCATTTAAATTTTTTTTCATCTTTTTTCACAGTCTTTTAAGAGATCCAAGTCAAATACCAAAATTTGCTTTGGATAACATTGATGTCAAAGAAAATTTAACTGGTGATGATTGGACATTAGTTTTACCGCCCTGGGGTCCACTCCCTCATTGGTTTAATGATAGATCATATGAAAAATATACAAATCATAGTTATTATTTTAATAATTGGTCAGCGATCCCATGGTCAGTGTTTTTTGATTTGAATAGTCTTTCATTATTTATACCAGTTATGGATTTAATGGAATTTCAACGCAGTGTTGGTAGGTGATTTCGGCTTTTTTTTGCTTATATTTATATGTACATTGGTTGTATGTCGTGGGACAGCCGAGTGAGCAACGCTGTTATTAGGAATCGGGTACTAGGTAAGAATGGCAGATCAATAGACGCAGTAGTGATACTTCATCAGTTGAGGTGGATGGGACAGGTGTTGCGTATGCCTAACCATACCGACTGCCTCGTCGAGCTTTGTTTTGTAGTGTAGGAATAGTTTGGAAGAAAGTTAGGGGTGGACAAACCAAAACATGGCAGAAATCCATGAAGTCATTGACGAGTGGACTTAGCCATGTCGGTAATTGTCGACTACCACCTGGTTGGGGTCCGCGAGATGATAATAATCGATGGTTAGAGACCTTGAATGACGTGGCTCAAAATCGTTCGCAATGGCGCCGGTGCATTCATGCTTTGTGTTCTCTCAAACCCTAATCTTTTGGATTCTTCAACCCCCCTAGTTTCGACTCTTTAAACTTTTCTCACTGAATCATACTTGTTGAATAATATCTTCTAATCCTAACCTCTGCGATTACTTCTGATACTTTTACTACCTCTTCTACTATTGGATTTGAATTGACAATGACATCTGTGTGCTAATGTGGTATGGCAACATGAACTGATGTACTTAAGTTCGAAGTTCTACGTTGCATCTGACTGACTGACTCTGACATATATATACATACAGTACGAGTTAATTTTCGCCTCGGTATTTAAAACACAGTATTTACTAGTGACTGTTATCAATTATTTTGGCCTCAAATTCATTGGTGTGGTAGAGAACGGGAGGAGTTCCTTTTATTACTTTCTTGAAATGCTCTCGTATGGCCACGCGTGTATAGCCACTGACGAGGAAGTCTTATTCACTGCTTTCTCGCTGCAGGGATGTTTTGCGAAATTAAGATGACAGAAATCGAATGTCTGGTGCTTAAACCAGGTTAATGGGTCTGGGGATATACGTCTAGGGAGTTCGAAAAATCTTATTTCAAACCAATAATCCACATGGGCTTGCGCATAGATATATATCCCATCTCCTCATAATAGGTAACCATTCATCATTTAGGATATTTTCTGATGGTTACTAAGTCGCATTCTCATCAGGTCACTTCTGATTGATTCACCATATCAGTGTGTAATAATATAAAGTTATGCGTTGATAGAAGTTGAGCATTCAGACTGTTGGGTGCTGCTGGCTCAGTGATCTATAAGGTATGCGTTTGTGCGCCCGACCGAATGTCCTGGGATAGACTCCCATTTGCAGGATGGTGATTGTGAGCTGCTGAGGAGTTCCACACGAGAACAAAACTGCCGTTCGACGCCTCCAGATTTTCGATTTCAACTATGAAAATTATACAATCTCTACAAATCAACTATATACTAACACATGATACTAGTTTATTAACTGGGTGGATTGGATTGGTTGTGTACACTAACATGCATTGCATAGTGTTCGAACTTTGGAAGTAATTATGTTGGCTTTCTCATGCAATTTTCTTTTATGTGAAAAAAATAGGTCAAACTATCTTCAAAACTGCTAAAAATGTTTTTATTTTTCAAAAAATTCATTTTTTTTCATTAATTTTTATTTTATTAGATTCAAAACAATCTTCATTGAACAATAAATCATTCAATTATCCATTGAAAATTGATTTAGCTCTTCAATTAGTTCGTGGTGATTTTCATAAACAATTAAAACAATATTCAAATGTCAATAAGCGTAAAGTAGATTTTTGTCCATTTGGAATACGTGAATTATATCGATTAAATGTAAGTGATGAGAATGATGAATCCGTGATTTGCATTACGGGGTTGTGAAGATTGTTAAGTTACAAATTTTTGAAAGCATGAATCGATCAATGTTAGACCACCATTAGAACCCTGGAAGCACTGAAAGAAGGCCGTTTCGTCCTGATATGGGACTCAGCACAATACCGATGGTCCTGGGTTCGAATCCTGTGAGGTGCAGGAGTCGTGGATGCGCAATGCTGAGGAGTCCCATACCAGGACGAAACGGCCGTCCAGTGCTTCCAGGTTTGTAATGGTGGTCTAACATTGATTGATTCATGGAATCAGTGATTGTCCACGATGTAATCAATGTTCAATAATCGTTATTGTACGCAACCTTTTTCGATTACCTTTTTTTTCTGTTCATAGAATTAAAGTGAATGATTACTGTGTCTACGAAATTATAAATTTTGTTAGAAATTTTATTTCAGGTCTTCTTCACATTGATTATATCTGTGTTTTTCATCTGACATATTGAGTTATGATTGAATGACAGGTTTATAATAGATAGATAATTGCTCATAATTTCAGAAGGTTGTTAGGAAATCTTTTATGGAAATTACACTATCGCGCTTATTATAAATGAATGAAAAATTGTCTGAAGGTACTCGGTACAACAAATTTATTGAATATCCATAGCCCTTTTTCTCCATGTCTTTTTTGAAAAAAATTGTTCTCATCAATGTTTTAATCGGCTTTTATTGAATATCCACTAAAACTCAACGTGCTAGAATCTGGATATAAATATATGCAGGTTCAAATCAACATATCTCATAGTGGTGACGCTGAGGAAAAAAGAGTGAAATGAGTAGTTATTTCCAATTATATGAGATACATACAGCAAGAAATGCTGCCAGACTACAACATGGCAAAAATCCATGAAGTCACTGACAACTAGACTGAGCCATGTATATAGGTGTAGACTACCTGGTTGTGATCCGCGAGAGAGTAGTAACCAGTGAATAGAGACTTTGAATGACCTAGCTCAAAATCGTTTGTAATGTCAATGGTGCATCTATTCTTCATCTTCTCTCAAATTCTAATCTTCTGGATTCCTCTTGACCTTCATCTTTCTCTTCCCAAATTTGTTTGACTGAATTATACTCCTTGATTAATATCATCAAACCCTAATCTCTCCGATTACTTCTTATATTTCTTCTACGTCTACCCTGTATGGGATTTGAAGTGACGCTTTTATTGCTCTGTGCCAATGTGGTATGGCAATTTGAATTGGAGTAAGTATGTACAAAGTTCTACGTATGTAGCTGACTGACTGGAATGGCATTCATAATTAGTTTTTTGTACTCAAACGATTTTACATTTTCTTTTGTATTTCATGAATTCCCTTGTTCAATAAGCATTTATTTTAAGATTATATAATGAAATTTCGCATCATAAATGATCTGATCCTAAAAAAAGTAATACTGTTGATGTAACTTTGACAGTTAATGTGCCCTGAACAGCTGCTGTCTCATAGGTGTGTATGAAACTCATCAATAGTACAGACATATCGGTTATCGAGCGAAAGGTCTCATGGCGAACGTTTAATCGATTCTAGCTACTTGATCAGCATACGATACTTACTTACTTACTTACACCTGTTACACCCAATGGAGCATAGGCCACCTACCAGTTTTCGCCAACCAACTCTGTCCTGGGCTTCCGTCTCCAGTTCTGTCCAATGTTTGTTCATTCTTCTCATATCTTTCTCTATTTCTCGGCGTAGTGTGTTCTTTGGCCTTCCTCTTTTCCTTTTGCCTTGAGGGTTCCATGTGAAGGCTTGTCTCGTGACGCAGTTGGGTGCTTTTCGTAGGTGTGTCCTATCCACTTCCACCGCTTCTTCCTGATTTCCTCCTCCACTGAAATCTGGTTTGTTCTCTCCCACAGTACGTTGTTGCTGATGGTGTCTGGCCAACGAATCCGAAGTATTTTGTCTAGACAGCTGTTAATAAACACATTTGAAATCATCAATCAATCATTGTTAGACCACCATTAGAAACCTGGAAGCACTGGACGGCCGTTTCGTCCTAGCATGGGACTCCTCAGCAGTGCGCATCCACGACTCCTGCTCCTCTCAGGATTCGAACCCGGGACCTTTGGCATTGTAGGCGAACGCCTTACCATCGGACCACTGGGCCGGCATCCGACGGTGTTAATGTCTAACTCTGGTTGATCTAGGAATTTTGCGCAACCTCACCCATTTGTCTTTGGTAATTACTGCCTACACACCTGACAGGGTTGAACTCCACTGGTCACGTCTTCTCAACTAGAACTCCGAGAATTTCCTCACGAAGCTAGTCACTAGTGAGCAAGCACTGTTACGATATTTTGCGGCACAGTTTTGGAGGTTTGCGTTTTTACACATTTGAAATCATCAATCAATCATTGTTAGACCACCATTAGAAACCTGGAAGTACTGTATCTTCTGGATGATGCCTTTCGTAGTTCCAGCATACGATAGGATAGTTCTAAATTCAATCTATTTCGGTATGTAACTCGACATTTATTTTATCCAATGATATTGATTTTATTTCTGACATATCTATGATGAATACAACATTTAAATTAAATTAATCTACACAGATCTCATTTCAATCCAAAAAAAAATTGTACAGTCTTTTTTTTATACAAAAAATGGACTAATTAGAAAGAAATCTTTCGCTTTTAAACACTCATTTACAAGTCATTTGTTAAGTACATCTACTTTTTAAAGCTTATACATATTTACTTATCAAATTATGCATTGTATCTGTTATGATGTGCAGTAGGTGCTACTCCCTCTCCCAACTTGAAGAAAAAGTCTATATGGCTCAGTCAGTCAGTCAGTTAGTCAGTCAACAACAACATAGAACTTCGTTTGTACGTACATCATTTCAAGTTGCTATATCACGTTAGCACAGAAATGCAATTGTCACTTCAAATCCCAGTAGAAGTATTAGCAGTAATAGAAGAGATTAGGGTTCAACGATATTATTTAGGAAGCAGAACCTAGTGAACTCCACCTGTAGACCCTCCAGGGCTACAGCCGTTCTCAAGCCCGGATAAAGGAGGAGAGTTGAGATTGAGGTAGGCTACCTCATCCAGTAAAAAGCTAACTTGCTAAAAAGAACGCTAACGAGAAATCACTATTGCTGCCCAATAATATATACAAATACTTGTCTATACATTTATATATATAGAGCTTGGAAAAAAGAAGTCATTTCTTCAACAGTGGTGTGCATTTGGTGTCTAGGAAATTTTTTAATGATAGTCTTCTCATTGGATTCGTTTCTGCAAGTGGACTAAGTGGTGTTGGTAGATGTAGGCCACGTGGTTGGTTTCAGCGAGACGAAAGTCGACAGTGGTTGGAGACCTTGAATGACATAACTCAAAATCATTTACAATGGCACAGGTGCATCCACTCTTTTTTGTTCACTCGAATTTTAATCCTCAGAGTTCCTCATCACCACTTTTTAAAGTTATCTCACTGGATTATACTTTTCGAATAATATCTTCGAACCCTAATAATCTTCTCCATTACTGCTAATACTTCTACTATCGCTACCACCATTGAATTTGAACTGTGCTAATGTGGTATGGCAACGTGAACTGATCTACTTACGTACGAAGTTCTAAGTGGTAATGGACTCTGACTGACTGACTGACTGGATCCATTTCTGATTGACGCAGTATTTCAATATGCTGTTTATGAATCATCTCATTCAACATAAAGAAGACGAAAACTATTCATTATTTTCATCCTTTTTTGATTTATAGGACTCATCAACATCAACATCTAATCAACCAATGGAATTATTTGAAGGAAATAGTTTTAATTTACAAAATGATCTATTACCAATGATCGCATCTGAATATGATTGTATTACTGGCGATTTAGAACCGATTCATTTAGCGCCATTTTTAATTCAATTAATTCAAAACTCTGAAAAGCCGATTTCGTAAGTTTGTTTGTTTGTTTTCCATTCTGTTCAATTTTGTGCGCATGTAAATCAGTTCAATTTGGCAGAACACGTTCACAAACACACACACAGAGTTGGCGTTGTCAGTTCGAACCTTATAGATTGGTAGAAGTAATAGGAAGTATAAGAAGTAATCGGAAAGATTAGGATGTGAGGATATTATTCAAGCTGAAGGTCATGAAGACCTTTTGACGATTAGAATTTGAGAGAAGACAGAAAAATGCATGCACCAGTGCATGCATGCAAACGATTTTGGGCCATGATGTCATTAAAAGTCTCTAATCATTGGTTGCTATTTTTTTTTTTCCAGTGATTTCATGGATTTGTGTCATGTGTTTTTTTTCGTCTGGATTGATTTATTTTACAACGAATTTGTTGACTATAGTGGTTTATTTCATCTAAATTTTAATCATTTGAAGAAATTATTAAGATTATTTACTCTTAGTTAGATTCGATAAATAAAGCAGGTTTGTGTGTGTTCTTTGAATTAAAAGAGAGTGCTAGGGGCGGCCAAAACCAAAACATGACACAAATCCATGAAGTCACTGATAACTGGATTGATTTATGTTGGTAGGTTTCGACTACCTGGTCGGGGCCTGCAAGGTGATAGTAATCGATGGTTAGAGACCCTGAATGACATGGTTTAAAACTGTTTGCAATGGAGCTGGTGCATTGATTCTTTGTGTTCGCTCAAATCCTAACCTCCTGAATTCATCATCACTTTTATCTTTTTCTTTTCAAGTTTATTTCACTAGATTCTACTTCTTGAATAATACTGTCAAACCCTGATCTCTCTGATTACTGATGATACCTTTACCACCCTTACTACTATTGGATTTGAATTGACAATTGCATCTCTATGCTGATGTGGTGTGGCAACTTGAACTGATGTACGTACGTACGTACGTACGAAGTTCTACGTTGCTGTTGATGATGATGAAGATGAATCAAAAGAGTTTTATATTGATTGATTTAATTTGTACGTTGTTGTTTAGTCGCAATCTATCCATATTGCTTGCGTACGTTTATCAATTAACTTGTTCATTGTGGTGGTGTTTCGTTCTCTGAGCTAGTTGTTTTGGTTGTGAAGCTTTCATTGTTCTCATTCTGAACAACATCATCAGCACAAACTTCAGATAGAAATGAAGCATTTGAATTTCTCCACGTTTGACCTGTAGCAATCAAAACAAAGTTGCAAACAACGACGGGTCAAAAGTCAACAGCAACCAATCAAGATTGAGGTTAGCAGAACAAGCTACAGGTCAAACGTGGAGAAATTCGAATGCTTCACTTGTTCTATCTGAAGTTTGTACTACTAATGATGTTGTTCAGTAGAAGAACAATGAAGGCTCCACAACCAAAACACCCAGCTCAGAGAACCAAACACCACCACCACAATCATCCACCTGAGCTACAAATCTTTTCCACCATCTCATAACTTGTTCATGTAAAGCCAAGCCAGGTATATGATCTGTTTGATGCGTATTTTATCTTGAATAATAATTCAAGAGCACATTATTTGGCTTAACTGAAAATAAAAATGTTGAAAGCTAGTCATTGAACTAACTGTTCAATAATCGAACATCTTGTTAAACATTGATCGTTTGATCAAAAATAGATTCAATGTTCAAAGTCATCTTTGAAGTAAGTAGAAAACTATTTCTCAAAGGTAGTTAGTTAGCTTCCAGTTTATTTTAGCATTCGCCGATGCACTTGCTTATACATTTAGAAACGCGTGTATTCTATTATTATTATTTTTTCTCTTTGTGTTTATAGAACATTATACTTAGGCTCAGCTCAATCAATCATACATGGTCATTGGAGTGAATGGAGTCAAGAATATTGGACTGTAAGTGTTTTTATTTTCTTCCCTATACACAAACGTTTGATGTTATGATGAAGTTGAGCAAAAAAAAAATTAGTTCACTACTTTAAATAATTTTGATGATTATCTGAAAAAAAACTACCACAGGATAAGAGTTTAATTTATACATCTGAAATCATGAATCGATCAATGTTAGACGACCGTTAGAAACCTAGAAGCACTGGATGGCCGTTTCATCCTGGTATGGGACTCATCAGCAGTGCGCATCCACGAGTCCTGCACCTTGCAGGATTACGAACCTGGGACCGTCAGTCTTGTGCGCGAACGCCTAACCACTGGGCCTGTAACTAACGGTGTTCATGTCTAACTTCGATCAATTTTACGGTCTAGCACAACCTCATACCAGAGGTTAGACGTTTGCGCGCAAGATCCTAACCCCAACCAGGCAGATTACATCTACCAACATGACTGAGTCCACTTGTCAGCGACTTAATGGATTCGTGCCATGTTTTGGTTTGGTCACACCTAGCTTTCTTCCAACCTACCCCTACATCACAAAACATAGCTCGTCGAAGCAGTTAGTGGTTGTGCATACATCAAACATGTCCCAACCACCTCGACTGATGAAGTTTCACTGCTTCATCCACTGATTTGCCATTCTTACCTTGTTTCCGTTTCCTACTAAGTGGATTGTTTACTCGACAGTATCAAGATAAACGAGCAATGCTTCTGAGACACCTATGAGCGAATATCAGTAACCTACCAATATCTGCTACTCTTATTAACCATGTTTCACTGCCACAGAGTAGGATGGAGCGCAGTACAAAAGATAATATAAAACAATGACTCAGTTAATACATTTATAGAATTCACTTGCATTACAAATTAATAAAGCACACTACAACATTCAGGTAGTTACAGTCGTGAAATCAAGGCAATCTGTCAATGGAAACTAGTTAGGTCCATAACAGTAATATTTTGAACACATTACCAAGCATTAGCTGGTAAAATAGTAATTCCTTAGTACTTTTGCACATCCTAAATACAATTAGATTTTGCACTAAAGTAAATGATGTTAGTAAGTTTTTTTAAGAAAATCAAATGTGTGCTAAGATATTTCATAAGTCTGATCTTGAACAATCCATTATCCAACATCAAAAATCAGACGTAGCGTTTGACCGCTAGTAGATTTGCCTTTCCAATGGCGTATGAGTTGAACGACCGAAATCCTTGACTTGAGTTTCATCAGCAGGACTTATCTTCAACCTTGAGAAGATTGATGCTCACTGTTAGTTGCAAACCCAAATCATTCGGCTGCACAGTTTGAGTCTTTACTACTGAACTGTTTGGGCTGTGACTAATCACCTGTAGGATAGATATTTACAGTTGTTTCGCTCATTGATAAGATCTTAGGCAGCGAAGCTGAGTGACACTTAGACTCGATATCACCAGTAAAGCTTAGTTTGTTTAAGATTAAAGGTACGCTTTGCTGACGATAACTATTTAGACTGAAACCTTTATCCAGAGTTTCCTACCGATTACTTATAACCACCTAACATCAAAACCTATTGAACACAATGTTAAGTCGCTTAGATTAATGAACACATTGCAATTTAATCGACGAAATTAGATCAATAAAAGGGACTTGATGAACATGACATTAGTCATCACACAAGTGATCTATCGAATACAGGCGTTATGTTCAGTTGATGAGTTAATTATCAGTTATGCATATCAAACAAAGTTTATTTGGTTATTTGTATTTCCAATAACATGTAGTACAGTGGTACGATGCAGCTTCACCACGTCAATTGATTATGCTTGAACTATTACAAGTTCTCCTCGGTCGGTAAACGAGATCAAGGATCGATGGTCCGACGAAACGACAGGCTACTCTAATCCGAGTATCCCAAGCCCCACTAAGTAGAAGAAGTCTTTAAATGAAGTAGAAAGCGTATTCAACAAGAACCCAGAAAATATGAGGTCCGAATCCAGGGGAGAATAAAGACCCCGGATTAAGGATTCAGGTCACAAAACGTTACAGACAATGCATATTTATACATTTAGGTCGAATAGGAAACAACATTTGAAGTATGTGGCAGTGGTAGTTAGGACGATCGATAGGAATTCACCAACAGGAATTGACCAATAGAATTAGACTTATAAAATAATTCTCTCAGGATATTTGATGAATATCCTAACGTAATAAAATGTAATTACTTTTCAGTATTTCCTGTCATAATCTTATTTTATATTAAAATTTTGATATTTAGGTACGTCGTAGTATGACATTTGCAAATCATTTACGTAAAACAGGTGATCATTATCGTGAAACTTATTTACATTCAAATGATCTGTCAGATCGTACAATGCCACCGTTATTCGTTGAACATCTCGGTCCTGGTTCACATTGGTTACATCCGAAATGGCCACTTTCACCAGCATTCGGTGGACCATATGTAGCTATTCATTGGCGTCGTGGAGATTTTATTACTACTACAAGTACTACTACAAGTAATCGTACCGCTACAACAACAGCTCAACACATTTTAAATACTATCAAAATATTTAATCAATATGAAAATCATCCAATCGATAGAATTTACATAGCCACAGACACTGATAAAAAAGGTGAGTTTGTATGCATATAATAGTTGGAAAAAAAAGCCAATTTCACTATGACAGGTGTGCTCACGCGTCTGTGCGGTAACATCTTACGCAATCAATTTTCGTTTAGATCGTTGTATTAGATGAGAAAGATTGATTAAGAGAAGAGTTGTCTTTTCGATAAATTCGTCGGTCAAACTGTAGATGTTTTATTTTTTTCTAAATATTCATATTGATAACGTCATCGTGTTTTAAGTCAACATACCTACTGGGATTTAAAGTGAACGGCACGGGGTTCGAATCTTGAAGTGAACATCGAATCGGAAATGCAGTTGCAGCCAACTAAAGACGAGTACTGGATTTCACTGCTAGCCTTTTGGGGATGATGGATCTTCAGAAGTCACTTCGAAAGGTCCTAGTTTTGTAATTTCATTCTGAAATTTTGAATTTTATATATTTTCGCGCATAAGTTGCTTAGCTAACCTTCAGCTCACATTTCCCACTCGGAAAATCCTTGGCTATCATCGGTTGATGGATTATTTTAGTACGCTATTTTGTGGCTCTCACTAAGGACGTTTTATCATTGTGTGCTTAGCAACCTCATATTTTCTGGGTTGTCTGTAGAATACCTTCTCTATGCCTTGTCAAGACTTCTTTCTCGGTTTGGCTCTGCCTGGGATGATCGGATTAGAATAGCCTATCGTGTCACTGTATCGTTGATCTCTGTTCCGTTTACCGAATAAGGTGAACTCGTTATACCATTCATGCTTATTCACCTTTGTTAACAATGCTTTCAACCTGAAGGCAAGTCGCATAGGATGTACAAATCCCAAAAAAGGAGACTTATCAATTGCACCAATGGGAATATTCAAATAGCCAATACAAATGTCATCATCTTCATCCGATTGCTCAGGCAAGTAGCTATGTAGACTTAGTAGCTAAGTGGATAACCCGTTGATATCTGAAGCAAACGATAGTGAGTTCAGGTTTCGAGGTGGATATCATTTCTGATAGGAAGTTAACTATTGCTAATGAACCCTAAACGGGATGAAATGCGTGTTCTGGATCCCAGTGCTAACCAACATCCATCTCAGCTCATGATGCTTGTGACTTAATGACAATATAGAGGGAGTCCTTACACATCAATCAAAAGATTCATACATGCAATACAATTTGGTTGGAAATAAGTTGGTTAGAAGTAAAAGGTCAGTAGAGAAATGAATTAGGAAGAAAGATATGATGGTACTAGATTATCATTTTTAAATTAAAAGTATTAATTTTTAAGAATGAATTCAAAGGTAAAAGAACTCTTCCCTGAATCAAGCTTTTATATTATTATATCTCAATGGGTATAACCCCGTCTGGAGCCCCTCTGAGTCTATTGTCGGTCCCAAGCCCTAATAAAGGAGGAGGGTTAGGTATGGTGATGGAGACCCCATCCCATAAAAAACTAACTCGCCAAAAAACGCTAACCAGAAAACGTTATTCAAACCATTTAAACTCTGTCCTGAGAGTTAGAAGATCTTCATTCAGAAGAGTTATGACATCTCATGATGAAAGCCGCGTTCCTTCGGAAGTTACGAGGCCGACACCCCGTTTGCCGACCAGAGCAATCATTCTTTCAGGTACATGGAATTTTCGAACAATGTGGGAAACTGGAAGACTGTTTCAAGTTGCTGCAGAAATGAAAAGACACAACCTGAAGGTGCTTGGAATCAGTAAAATGCATTGGACGCAAGTTAGACAACTGAGACTAACTTCAGGCGACTTGCTATTACACTCTGGCCGTGAAGAAGAAAAGGTCTCACAAACGCAAGTAGTCGCACTGATGCTGTCCAAACAAGCACAAAAGACGCTGACAGGATGGGAATCTCATGGACCCAGGATCATCAAAGCATCCTTCAAAACAAAGAAAGAGGACATTACAATGAACATTATCCAATGCTATGCACCAACCAATGACTACAATGACGACGTTAAAGATCAATTCTACAAGAGTCAATTGTAGCTGTTACCTTGACGTGGTGGTCGGGCTTGCCTATCGTGATGATCCAATCGAGCTTTATCGGCTAGAAAATATGTTCTTGTAGGTTCTAACATGCCAGGCAGGTTGATTGGAGAACGGTGAGACTAAAAGCAACAACTCAAGGTCTGAGGGTGAAGTTGTACTGCTGACTGCAGAGGGGTGTGACAGTAGTAAGGTGTTTCCCTTGGACAACCAGTATCTGCAGCGATGTCGCCTTCTCACAAGGAAGGAAGGGTTAGAAAAGTTCAACCCTAAAAATATCACACTTTACCGTACCTTGCGGCCGCTAAGAGCAATGCTAATGCAATTTCTTTTTCAGGTTCCTCACGGAACACCCTTCTATGGTGTGAGCAGCCAGGAAGTGACATCCGCCCTTATACTCGTAACAGCACATGAGACCAAATTGGATCTCTAGAACTCCGACTAGGATAAGCATTCCTTTAGAGATGGTTATGATAACGATGGTCGATGAGCACAGACATTTACCAGACATCATCAGCTTAAAGAAGTCAGATTCTATAAGTATTACTGTAATCATATGGAAGCAAGTTAAAGGACTTTAATCATTTGAAGTATGAATTTTTTTTCTAGTCTAAAAAATACTAATAATTTCACATCATTGTTGAATATTTTATAGTATAGTGCTTTAAAACTACTATTGTTATCATAATTTAGTATTAGTAGTATATTTCTAAAGTATCAATTGACTTGTTTTCTGTTATGTGTATATATTATAGAACTTGAAAATTTGAAAAGTCTCCTTTATCCATTTCAAATATTTCATTATGAACCAAATGAATTCGAATGGAAATTGTATGGCCCAGGTGGTTCGGCAATTATCGATCAGTGGATTTGTGCACATGCCAGGTATCGATTTGTTTGTTTTTTTGTATTTACATTCTTTGTATGAGTTTTTATTGTTACCATTATTAGTAGTAATATTAAAGGAGTACAATCCATTGATCCGGATCCTCCGACCAACTCTGTCGTCCGCTTTCGTTTTGCAGTTTTTCCCGGTTGCTATTCGTTTTGTTTTCTATATTGGTCTCCAATTCTCGGCGCTATGTGTTCTTCAGTCTGTTTTTTCTGCTTTGTCCTCGAGAGTTCCAATTGATGGCTTGTCTTGTAATGCAGTTGTATAATTTTCCTAATACGTGTCCTATCCACTTCCCGTGCAGTGAATAACAATATTCACAATATTACTGGAACATATTCTATTGACTCCAGTAAGTAACTGTTACTTATACTTGAAATGGTTCGTTATGTAGTATTATGAATTGATCAAAGTTAGATATTATCACTGCTGATTGTTAGTTCACTTGTCAGTAACTTAATGGATTTGTGCCGTGTTTTGGCTTGACCGACTCTAGATTTCTTCCATTCTTTTCCTACATTGCAAAACATAGCTCGACGAAGCAGTCAGTGATTAGGCATACGTAACATATGTCTCAACCACCTCAACTGATGAAGTTTCAATGCTTCATCTATTGATTTGCCATCCTTACCTAGAACTCGTTTCCTAACGACAGCATTGTTTACTCGGTTGTCTCACGATATACGAGCAATGCTTCGAAGACACCTATGATCGAATACTAGTAACCTACGAATATCTGTTACTCTTACTGGCCATGTTTCACAGCCATAGAGTAGGACGGAGCAAACTGCTGCACAATACACTCATTCTTTGGTTATCAAACGGATATATCACCTACGCCATAAGTGACGCAGGTTGGCAAAAACCAATCAAGCCTTCTGTATCCGAGCTGAGATTTCGTCAGTCACCAGGCCATTAACACTGACTAGACTCCC
The DNA here is from genome assembly GCA_944470395.2 of Schistosoma turkestanicum. Taxonomy (NCBI): domain Eukaryota; kingdom Metazoa; phylum Platyhelminthes; class Trematoda; order Strigeidida; family Schistosomatidae; genus Schistosoma; species Schistosoma turkestanicum. Next base: position 80,541,314 of record OX103971.1, on the reverse strand, counting down.
CAGATAAGTGAAGCGGTCGATACGCTCAGCTACTTCATATATTGGCTTAGGTGGATAGTTTAGTTTCAGTTCATGCGCTTGAAGTTTCAAGACAGGTTTCTTTCAGGGTTTTTTTTTCGAAAGAATCACTCGAAGTACTCTTGACTTACTTCTGTTTACTGATGTGGATAGATGCAGATTACTTACTTGTTTACTCCTAATACCCCTAATCGAGCATAGGTCGGCGGCCAACATCCTACAACCAACCAACCAACCAACCAGCAACATACACTTAGGCTTGAATAGAAAACAACAATCAAATTTACAAATGAATCATTGACAAGGTTGAAATATGTGTGGCTAATGACTCCAAAAGAACAGATTAATTTTCCTGTATCTACCAACAAGCTCCTTTTCTTTGTAAACTGATTGAATAGCATTGTAGTGAAGGAGAACACAGGTGGAGCAACCGAATTGTATTTAACGAAAATTACAGAGTTACTCAGTAAAATCGGAAAACCATATCGTAAATCGTTAATTTGCAAAATATCAGTTCATCATATCGAACTGGACTGTTCCTGTTGCCAAACATCAATCCATTGTCACTATTCATGCGTTTCATACAAATTCCATTGTGTTCCCACTCTTCCTTTCTTGATCTTCCCCCATCTTCTGCTGCCAGACATTACGTTGACACTCACGCCATATACTACTTATAAGTAGCTCGCACCACAGTATATTATATTATATCTTATAAATTGTTTTGAACTTAATTCCTGTCAAAATATATTAAGGTTGATTTATTTTTGTATCAATCTGTTGGAAAGTATAAACTACATTGATATATAACATTTTAGACATTTGTTATATGTGTATACATGTGCCTTGCCCAAGTGAAATTAATGTAGCTACCTATTGTTGTAGTACTGTTGTTCATAAGACAGTGTAACTTACTAACAACATCAACGGTTCACTATTTTTAGATGTTTTTTTAACTTATACTACTAAATAAGCTGAATAATCCTATTGGTTAGATTGTGCAGTCATATGAATCTATCGACGACGCAAATCATTTCTATCTTGTTATTATTGCGTTGTATTGTAAAAAAAATAATACAATACAACGAAATAATAACAAGACATTTCTATAATTGAACAACATCTGCGATTCGAAACAACTGTCAACCAACAGCAAAGTCAGAATTTTTTAATAAAATGTCAAGAAAGTTCTACTGTATGAGACGAAAACTTGGAGAATTACCAAAGCCATTATCCAGAAGATACAAGTATTTATTAACACGTGTCTACGCAAAATACTTCGGATCGGTTGGCCATACAGCATGAGTAACAATCTAATACGGGTGAGAACAAAGCAGATTGCAGCGGAGGAGGAAATCATGAGGAAGCGCTGGAAGTGGGTAGGACACACGTTGCAGAAAGCACTGAACTGCGTCACCAGACAAGTCCTCACTTGAAATCCTCAAGGTCAAAGGAAAAGCGGAAGGCCAAGGAACACATTACGCCGAGAATTAGAGACAGACATGAAAAAGAATGAACAACAACTGGACAGATCTGGAAAGGAAGGCCGGAGGACAGAGAAGGTTGGAGAATGCTGGTCGGCGGCGGCCTATGCTTCATTGGGGTTGACAGGCTTTAGTTCAAGTTCAATGATTGCATTGCCTCAATTGTATATATTTGTAGCATAAACTCAGTTATCCATCTACTTCGCCTCTTTGTGATCATATTGAGAAGAAAAATATCTGAAACACCGTCAATGGCGATAAATTCAAAGCCTGACATGTTTTCGTTTGGCTAAATTTTAATTCATACATTCAGTAATGCAAAAAGGCATAAAGAATGAAAAGCGTAAAATAACGAAGTGTGACAAAGTGAACCGAAAAAAGCCCCAATGGGCTACCTCCCATTCAATGAGACAGATAGAGAGATATATAAACTAAACATATGTTGTGGTAAGCGAACTAAGCATACACATACACACACACACACACAAATAAATGCAGCCAAAGTTATAATAAGAGATTGTTGAACACGATCATGCGATGTGTCAGTAACGATGAGAGAACATTAAGGTTAATCGGTTTGTCCAGAAGCTAGAACAAACCGTTTAGGCTTAACGTAACAGTATACACACTGTATAATAATGATACTACCTTCAGTTTTAACCGATGGAGATTTAACTTTTCACAGGATTCGCCCTAGAGAAATGAAAAAAAACAAAGTTTTATCATTCATTCATTCATTCATTTACTGTCCAGAATGTAGGTCAAAATAAAGTCTTATGCACATGCGCGCACCTTATTATATATGTATGTGTATGTAGGGCAATCAATCAGATATCGATGAATGATGATGATCTTGTCATGTGTTGATGTCTTTTTATAACGTTTTCACTTATTCAATGTTCAATAAACTGATCAATACCAACTACAATGTATACATAGTAATAATGATCGATTGCATTGTGACATGGACATTTACATATTTGTTCAATGTCCAATTATTTGTTTGTTACATTGTGAATGAATCATCCATCAGTGATTTCTTCAACCGTTGTGTTTTTTTTGGTTATTTTGTTGTAAATTTTTTTAAATTTATAGTTGAAATTTTTAATGCCTTTCCATGTATGTTGTTTATTGGTATCAAGTGTGTGTGTGTGTGTGTGTTTATTCATCAACTTGCAATGGGATTAATTAAATTGCATTTAAACCAGTGACTTATTTTCATAGGAGAAAATTTTGTAGCTCAGATGGATGGATGATTAACATGGGGTTTTTTACTACTCAGAACTGGAGCTTTTAATTATTCTTTTGAACAATAACATCATTGTTAGCACAAACTTTACAGAACGAAACCACACTATATACAATGATTACAGTAGGTAAAACAGCTGTAGTAGTTGTTGATTCGTTGTATTGTCTCTAATTTTAATCTTCTGAATTCCTTATCACCTCTGTCTTTCTCCTTCTAAACCTATATCATTGAATTGTACTTCTTGAATAATATTTTCTACATTGTAACTGACTGACTGACTGATACACAATGATAATTTATTCTAATATTATGAGTAAGAAATTAGTTAACATCATACGGAATTCTTATGATGGATTCAACTGCGAAATCGTGCACGGAGGACAGCTAACAGACTCTTTCGAGGTGAAGACCGGTGTCAGGCAAGGTTGCTTACTATCACCCTTTCTCCTTCTCCTGGTGATCGACTAGATTATGAAGACGTCGACATCTGGAGGGAAGCACGGTGTCAACTGGACAGTTAGGACGCAGCTGGACGATCTGGACTTCGCAGAGGACCTGGCTCTTCTATCGCACACGCAACAACAAATGCAAGAGAAGACGACCAGTGTAGCAGCAGTAGGTCTGAACGTATATAAAGGAAAAAGCAAAATTCTCTGATGCAACACAACATGCACCAACCAAATCACTCTAGATGGAGATGCCTTGGAGGACGTTAACACCTTCACATATCTGGGCAGCATCATCGACAATCAAGGTGGATCCGATGCAGATGTGAGGGCACGGATTGGCAAAGCAAAGGCTTCATTTCTACAATTGAAAAATATCTGGAACACCAAACAACTGTCAACCAAAACCAAACTCAGGATTTTCAATACAAATGTGAAGACAGTTCTACTATATGGAACGGAAACTTGGGGAACTATGAAAGCCATCATCCAAAAGATACGAGTGTTTTTGAACAGTTGTCTACACAAAATACTTCGTTTTCGTTGGCCATACACCATCAGCAACAACCTATAGGTGGGAGAGAACAAACCAGATTCGAGTGGAGGAGGAAATCAGGAAGAAGCGGTGGAAGTGGTGGATAGGACAAACACTGAGAAAAGCAACTATAACTGCGTCACGAGACAAGCCCTCACATGGAACTTTCAAGTAATTATGAATAAAATGTTATTATTATTCTTATTATTATTACTTCTTGTATATGCAAATATGCGAATACAGCGGTATTCGCTTTTTTTTAAATTTAATTCTTTGGTTCCAATTCAATTAAAAAAAAGCACAGTAGAAAGAAGTTGGAATAAATTTCTCTAATTCGATTCTGTCTTTTATTTAGTGTAATAAACTAGTAGTAGTAGTACTACTACTACTACTGTGCATCAGTTTTATTTTCTCTCATTCTCATTATTATCTATCTAATAAAATACTCTACTACTACATGTTGATTGAAATTGAATTTTGTGAATGAATATTTAGTAATTCATGTATTTTGCATTTTTATTGCAATGTCGTAAAATGGGATGTATATATATATATATATATATGTGGTGTGTGCTACCTAGACGAACGATATAAGTAGTATAAGAAGGGACGTGAAAGAAGCAAGAAGTGAATGGAGTACCAACAGGAAGGAAAGGAAGCAACAACAGGAATGGAAGCAGGATGGAGTGTTGAAAGTCACGACTCAAAGATGGTGTGCAAATAGAGTATTCAATGTAATGTTTTTGTTTTTAACTGACTCAGTGTAAATTTGCACAATACAATCTTCCTCGCCTATATATATATATATATATATATATATATATGTATATATAGTTTGTTGATTGTATAGTGTACACTGATAACTACAATATTTCATAGGATTACTTAACTACGTACTCCTCTACGTACTGCTCTTAATGGAGCAATTTTCTCCAAAACCAACACTTTTCCTAGTTGTCTGTCCTCAGTTACTTACTGTTCATTCTTTTTTCATGTCTATTTCCAATTCTCAGCATAATGTGTTCCTTGGTCTTCATCTTTTCTCGTGACCCAGTTGGGTGCTCTTTGTGCAATTTATGCTATGTACACACCTCCGGCACATTTGTGTCGTTCCTTCCCAAAATAAGTTGTTTTCTTACTGATGGTGTTTTGTCAACGGATCCGTAGTATATTGTGTATAAAACTGTTAAGAAACACTTGTATCTTCTCGATGATAGCTTCGGTAGAGTTCTCCAAGTTTCATCATCATACAACAGGCGGTTTTAATGTTTGTGACAGACAGTTGTTTTGAATTCCAGATGTTATTCAGTAGTAGAAAATACTGTCACCGGTTTCCCGATCCACACCTCCCATCTGTATCAGATCCACCTTGTTCACCAAAATAATGCTGCCCAGTCGTCAAGTAGAGGTTTTCCACACCGAAGGTCTCGGGTTTGAGTCATGCCAGATGCAGGAGTCGTGGCTGCGCACTGCTTATGAGTCCCATACCAGGACAGAACGGTCGTCCAGTGCTTCCAGGTTCCTCATTGTGGTCTAACAATGATTTCAAATGTGTAAAAGCACTACTATTCTCCATAACTGCTAATTGAAAATGTTAAGTATACCTTTTTTTTTAATAAAATTTCTTATATATATTCAGATATTTTATCGGGACCAGTTTATCCACATTCACATTTCGTATTGTTGAAGAACGTTCCATTATGGGCTTTTTACCAAATACTACATTAAATAATTTATGTACCAATGGATCAATACATTTATATAAACCAAATCATTATAACGCTGAATCATTTACAACCGATTGTCAATCATTAACTGAATGGCCAGTGATTTATGAAAAACAATATACTACTTTATCATTGCCAATATCCACATCACAAATGATTACCGATAAACATATGAAAGATGAATTATAACGGTGGATGAATTTCTTCAACATATATTATTGATTCAATTATTTACTGGCTTTTTGTTTCCTGCTTCCCTTGTGTATATATGTATATATTTGTTGGGGATGTTAGATTCCTAGAACTCAATTGATAAATAAAGGTCCTAATTTTGGATTTTATATTTTCGAGCATACGCCGATCAGTTGACCTTGAGATTATATTTCCCACCTGGAAAATCTGGGTTGGTTTGGGTGCTTGTAGAATAATACATACACTTTCTACGTTTTCTCAAGACTTCTTGATCTACTTCTTAGTGGGTGGGGCATGGGGACGCTCGGATTAGAATAGTCTATCGTGTCACTGGATCATTTGTCTTCGCGCTCTCGTTTACCGAGTAAATTGAACTGGTAATATAGTCTCAAGCATATCACAACTGGTGGCAAACATAACAATATTCTTCTCCTACTTTTGTGGATGGCTTTCATGATGAGGATTACTGTTTTCTTCGTGTGTGTGTGTGTGCGAGTGCATGTGTGCATGTGCATGACTTTAACTGATACTGTGAAAATTTCAGATTTTCAAAAGATAAAAATAAATATATTTATTTATTTTAAAGATTATTTTTCCTATGATAGTGTTGGGGAGATTGTTGAGTTCCATTGAAATTGTGCTGTGTAATGTATCACTAGCTTCGTGACAGTCGGTATCCAACGTGTTCCTAGACTTTGTAATTTGCTCGTCTAGACAATCGTTATTAAGTAGCGCCTGACGGTTTATAGATCAGAAGGTGAACACGAAGTGTTGAAAACGTTTATTTTGGCACACTACAAAATGGACCAGCAGACCACAAGCACGCAGAGACTGAGCGAATCGGTGAATAAAGTGAAGTGTAGAAGGCTAGTGAACTAATTCAACTAGATAAAGTATGACAAAAATAAGACAGACATGTAACAAGCGAGGTAGGCATGTACACACATGAATAAAAGCGACGAATGATTAACAAGGTCAAAAGACAAGTGGGACAATTCATGTGAGCTAGACATTGAATGCTTCACTACAAAATCACAAAATCGATTTCTGCGAGCAAGGTGTCGTTCATACGCATTGTTGATGGGTCCCATATTAGAACGAAGCAGCCTTCGTTCAGTGCTTCTCGTTGGTCTAATATTGATCGGTTCGTGATTTCATATTTAGATAAGATCATCAGTTTATGCTGTATGCTGTCAAGTTTAATAGTCCTCACAGAACACCTATGTTGTAATAATAATCGTCATATGTTTGTTTACTAGTGACAAAGCTTACCAAGTTATTTCAACTGTTCTAGTGTGAGAGATACTGTGATCAGTGAAGTTCAGTCATTTTAGATATGAAAATGTTATTTACAAGTGGTGATATTGATAGATAGATAATCAGGAAATATTATGAATTGACTGATGTTAGAAATGTAAGTTTTATTAGATATCAACTCAGTGATATAAAAAGGTTTAATTATTTATTGTTCGAAGGTTTTCATTTTCAATAAACTTTAGAATCGTTCATTTATAATATTGAAAAGTTATTTGACTTCATCGGAAGAGCTGATTTAATGCTTTTGGTTTTTAATGACTAAAGATCTAAGGTCTGAAAAATTCTTTTAATTTAATTATTTCAACTTTTCCAATTTAGTGGTTGGTTAATCAACGTAACCGAGGATACCCCAGTCTTAGTGCAATACATTGACTTTGATTTGAATGTGGTTACCCTCAGCTTCTTATAGGCAAACTCACATCTCAAGGGATTAGAAAGTCTCCGCTTGCTTGGTTGAATTCCCTCTTTCCTCAGTCATTAACATTCAATGATAAAATAGACTTTTGTTTATCGGAAGCTGTTCCAATCAGAGGTAGAGTACTACTAGGTAGTGTGTTAAGTCCCTTGCTCTTTTTAGCTTAAATAAATGACATTTGCAAATGCTTCTGTACAGATATTTCTTCTCTTAAAGGGTATTCATTGTCCCGTTATGCGCTGAACAATGTACAATATCACTACGGAGCTCAATCAAGTAGTTCAGTAAAATGAAAGTTGGACCTGATATTGCCAAGTGTGGATGGATCTGGTTTAGCAACCCTTTACTCAACCTTGTAGACCTAACCATAAATGGTAAAGTGTTAACGAAATTTCATACAATAGTGGACTTCGCACTGAAGTACTGACTTATTTACGCCTGTTACCCCCAATCGAGCATAGGCCGCCCACCAGTTTTCTCCAACCAACTCTGTCCTAGGCTTCCCTCTGCAGTTCTGTCCAATTTTTCTTCATTACTCTCATATCTTTCTCTATTTCTCGGCGTAATGTGTTCTTTGGCCTTCCTCTTTTCCTTTAGCCTTGAGGGTTCCAATTAAGGGCTTGTCTTATGACGTAGTTCGGTGCTTTTCGTAATGTGTGTCCTATCCACTTCCACCGCTTCTTCCTGATTTCCTCCTCCACTCGAATCTGACTTGTTCTCTCCCACAGTACGTTGTTGCTGATGGTGTCTGGCCAACGAATACGAAGTATTTTGCGTAGACAACTGTTCATAAACACTTGTATCTTCTGGATGATGCCTTTCGTAGTTCTCCAAGTTTCCGCTCAATACAGTAGAACTGTCTTGACATTTGTATTGAAAATCCTGATTTTGATTTTGGTTGAAAGTTGTTTGGAGTTCCAGATATTTTTCAACTGTAGAAATGCAGTTCTTGCTTTGCCGATCCGCGCCCTCACATCTGCATCGGATCCACCTTGATTGTCGATGACGCTGTCCAGATATGTAAAGGTGTAGACGTCCTCCAAGGCATCTCCATCAAGAGTGATTTGGTTGGTGCATGTTGTGTTGCATCGGAGAATTTTGCTTTTTCCTTTATGTATGTTGAGACCAACTGATGCTGCAGAGGTTGCTGCTACACTGGTCGTCTTCTCTTGCATTTGTTGTTGCGTGTGCGATGAGTCAGGTCAACTGCGAAGTCCAGATCGTCCAGCTGCGTCCTAACTGTCCAGTTGACACCGTGCTTCCCTCCAGATGTCGACGTCTTCATAATCTAGTCGATCACCAGGAGAAGGAGAAAGGGTGATAGTAAGCAACCTTGCCTGACACCGGTCTTCACCTCGAAAGAGTCTGTTAGCTAACCTCCGTGTACGATTTTGCAGTTGAATCCATCATAAGAATTCCATATGATTTTAACTATTTTCTCAGGCACACCGTAGTGTCGAAGAAGCCTCCACAGTGTTTTCCTATCCACACTATCAAATGCTTTCTCGTAGTCGATGAAGTTGATATAGAGAGGTGAGTTCCATTCAATTGATTGTTCCACAATGATCCGTAATGTAGCAATTTGGTCAGTACATGATCGATCCTTCCGAAATCCGGCCTGTTGATCTCGAAGTTGGGCGTCTACGAAGTCCTTCATTCTGTTTAACAATACCCTGTTGAAGACTTTGCCTGGTATTGAGAGAAGAGTGATGCCTGTGTAGTTCTCACACTTGCTGAGATCGCCTTTCTTTGGTATTTTGATCAGGTGTCCTTCTTTCCAATCCTCATCCCGAATCTTCATGAAGAGAATGTGAAATAAATTTGCAGTTGCTTTCACGTCTGCTTTGAATGCTTCTGCTGGAATGTTGTCTGGTCCTGCTGCTTTGTCGCTCTTAATTTGTCTGATGGCCATAGTGACCTCTTCAATTTTGGGTGAGCCAATATTAATTGGGAGGCCCGTGGATGCTGCTTCGATGTTGGGTGTGTTCAGTGGAGCTGGTCGATTCAATAGTTCCTAAAAGTGCTCTACCCACCTATTTCGCTTTTCTTCAGTGTTGCTGATTACTTTGCCGTCTTTACTTTCCACTGGTCATTCTGGTTTACGATAGTTTCCGGCGAGCTTCTTTGTTGTTTCGTACAATTGTCTCATGTTTCCGTCTCTTGCAGCCTTTTCCGCGGTCATTGCTAGATCTTCCACATATTTTCGTTTGTCAGCTCTGATGCTCTTCTTCACTTCCCTGTTTGCTTCTGTATACTCGGCTTGCGCCTTAACTTTCTCTGCTCTTGTTCGGCTGACATTCACTGCTGCCTTCTTGTTCCTCCTTTCTTCAATTTTTTCAAGAGTACCAACAGAGATCCATTCCTTGTGATGGTGCTTCTTGCGACCAAGGACATCCTGACATGTTGAAGTGATTGCCTCCTTAATCCCTTTCCAATTGTTCTCCAATGTTGCTTCCTCTCCATTGAGTAGATCCTGAAAGGCCTGGAACCTATTGGTGAGGGCTATCCTGAATTCGTTGAGTTTTACGGTATCCCGAAGAAAGGCCGTATTAAACTTCTGTGATGTTGTCTGTCCAGTTGTCCAGTGCTTCCTTAGTTTCAGTTTCATTTCGGCGATCAGCAAATGGTGATCCGAGGATATATCAGCTCCTCTCCTGGTTCTCACATCCTCCATGGTCCTTCTGAACTTTTTGTTGATACAGATATGGTCAATTTGGTTTTGAGTAGTGTGCTCCGGTGAAATCCATGTGGCTTTGTGAATGTGTTTGTGCGGGAATATTGTGCCACCGATGACCAGTTTGTTGAAGGCACATAGGTTTGCAAATCTCTCACCATTTTCGTTCCTTTCTCCCAGTCCATGTCGTCCCATGATGTCTTCATATTCAGTGTTGTCCATTCCAACCTTGGCATTCAAGTCTCCGATCAGAATGGTCAAATCCTTTGGTGAGCATCTGTCGACGATTGACTGCAGCCTTTCGTAGAATTGATCTTTAACGTCGTCATTGTAGTCATTGGTAGGTGCATAACATTGGATGACGTTCATTGTAATGTCCTGTTTCTTTGTTTTGAAGGATGCTTTAATGATCCTAGGTCCATGAGATTCCTATCCTATTAGTGCATTTTGTGCTTGTTTGGACAGCATCAGTGCAACTCCTTGTGTATGTGAAGCGTTTTCCTCTTCATGACCAGAGTATAACAGCAGTTCCCCTGAAGCTAGTCTCAGTTGTCCTACCTGTGTCCAACGCGTTTCACTGATGCCGAGCACCTCGAGGTTGTATCTTTTCATTTCTGTCGCAACTTGAAATAGTCTTCCAGTCTCCCACAATGTTCGCACGTTCCATGTACCTAAAAGTATGGTTTCTCTGGCTGTCAGAAGAGGCATCAGCCCCGTGACTTCCGAGGGAACTCGGCTTTCATCACGAGACATCACAATTTTTCTTGCAACTCCCAGGGAAGAGTTAAAATGGTTTGAATTATTTTTTCTGGTTAGCGTTTTTTTGGCAAGTGAGATTTCAACGGAATGGGGTTGCCAACCCCATGTCCAACCCTCCTCCTTTATCCGGGCTTGGGACCGGCAGTAGCCGTGAAGGTTCTACTGGCGGAGTTAGGACTGAAGTAGTCGGATTATTTATTCGTTTCAGACCAAGTATTTGAACAGATCTCTACTCCTCAGCATTTGTCACCTCCATAACAATGAATCACGTATTTGAATGTACAAATAGTGTTCGACCACATCTAGAATACTTGAAGTTTATTCTGAATAGTGTTTGCATAAAGGATGAATTAAGGCTGGAATCAGTTCGGAGAAGATTTACACTACGCATTCATGGAACTGATTGTACTTTATATTTTAAATCCAGATGTAATGAACTTGGACTCCGACCAGTAAACCTAAACTGAATCTGATTTTTTCTGTCAAACTACTCAATAATCTATGCTTTACATTCAATAAAGCTAGGTATGTCTTCCGTAATTGTTTGACATCAGTGAAACAGCCCTATTACAAATCTTCTCTTGATATGAATTTACTTTACTAGTAAATTTACCGCAATCCATCCAATCGTTACATCGATGACTATTACTCCTCAGAAAATGTCTTAAATTTGCTTACAGCTGTAAGCAAATCTCATTCCAAAAGTAAGATTATCAGAACCTGAAGTGTTTAATCATTCTATAATTGAGCGTACACAACACTAATTCTGCTTACTTGCAGATACTTTACACTTACATCATCCATCGCTTGTAGACTTAACTAGTTTGCATAGTATCTAACCCGAACACAGTATATTATAGAATGATTCTGCATTTCAATCATGATAGACTTGACAGGTTGATCATTGTAATGAGTGCTCTGGTTGTTCTGCGCTCTCCTCGATCTTCGGTTTGATTTTCTCTAACTGTAAGATGATGATAAACAATCAAATGTAACATATAGGAAACGGGGGGGGGTTTCAGGAGACCAGGAATAACGTTTCGTGAACCCGAATCGTTTTCATCAGTGGTATGAGGCGTAGGCAGCCAGGAGGTGACATCTGCCCTCGTTCCCGTACCAAGACACAGGACAAAATTAGTCACAATCAAATCCTTCCTACAACCCTTAACATCCCCTTTATCTGCCTGCACGACATCAGTGATACTTGCAATTGTATAAACATTTCATATACACGAAATGTATTCATAGTAAACACCATATTGTTTACATCGAAATTGATAAATAAATTTATTATTACAATTTATCAACTTTGTATTATTCATTCAAACTGATGTGTGTATTACTAAATAACTGAACAGACCGCTTTGAGTGTAACCAATGAGAATTCAGTGATGGTAGAAAAAATTTCAAGTGTAGAAAGAGATAACTTATTTGTAGAAGGTAAGGATGGGTGATGAATGAATGATGAAGCCGTGAATCTTCATCAATTGAGGTGGTTGGGACATGTGTTACATAGGCCTAACCATCGACTGCTTGGATGAGCGACGTTTTATAAGAAGAGAAGGCTAAGTGGAGGAGGGGGTGTCCAAAGTAAAACATGTCACAAATCCATGAAGTCACTGACAAGTGGACTGAGTCATATTGGTAGATGTAGACTACCTAGTTGGGTTTTCGAGAGATGATAGTAATCGATGGTTAGAGACCTTGAATGACATGGTTGAAAATCGTTTGCAATGACGCGGGTGTATTCATTCTCTGTGTTTTTTTATCAAATCCTAACCTGAATCCCTTATCACCTTTATCTTTTTCTATTCAAAAAATTTATTTCACTGGATTATACTTCGGGAAAAATGTCTTCAAACCCCAATCTGCATTACAGCTAATACTTCTACTATCACTTTGGAATTTAGATTAATAATTGCGTGTCCGTGCTAGTTAGTATAGTATGGCAACTTGAACTGATGTGCAGACGTGCGAAGTTCTAAGTTGTAGCTGACTGACTAACTAACTAACTAACCGATTTATTATAATTATTAATATTAATGAACTATACAATGAGCAATACATGGTCTTGAAAACGCTTCAAATCAATAAAAATCCCTATCACGTTGTAACTTGAAACAGAATTTATAACGGTGCTTAGTTCCTTTAGTGGAATAGAATAATCCAACAGAGAAAGAAGCGTTTGAAGTGAATAGAACATACATCGTGAAGAAAGCACCCAACTGCATCATCACAGGCCAGGCCTTAACTAGCGTGCCTCAAAGTCAAATAACAAACACATTACGTTGAGAATTGAAAGCAGACATGAAAAGAATGAATAGCAATTCGACAGATTGATTGCTTAAAAAACAGAGTAGGTTTGATTACGCTGGTCAAAACAGTCTATGATGCTTCTATTGGCCATAACAGGCGTCGTCAGTAAGTATGCTTTAGACAAATTGTGTGTTAAAGTACTCGTTATGGTTTAAATAAGTTGTTCAAAGTAGTTATTGAAGTTAGGTTATATCTAAATGTTCAACTATAAGCTTTTTAAGTACGAAAACGGTAGAATAATAATACAGAATTGCATTACAGCTGACGTCAGTAGTTTACGATGAAAATCATAAAATTGATTTGAAAAAATCAAGCTTAACTTTTTCAACTCTCAAGCACTTTGCAGGCTAGCTGGTTTTAGTCAGTGACGAAAACTTTGTGGGTTGACAATCCTAACTCATTACCAATGACCTAAAATTGAACATTTAGGCCTAAGCCTTTTTTCTTTTCACTATAAAGTTTTAATTCGACATGTAAGGATTGATTAGTTATCAGAAATAAAATGATGTTTACAGCTGTTGATTATTTGATAACTAGTCAGCGTTTCTTGATTGGTCGCTATCAAGGTCGTCAGTAGATGATACTTTTGCCGTTAGAACAAAAAAGAAATTGATGATTTAAATGAAGGTCGATTACCATCCTACAATAAATTAGATATTCACAGAAAAAGTATCAACGACATTTTCTGATTTGATTTTCCATACGGTGAAATATATATATATATATATATATATATATATATATATATATATAAACGGTGAATCTCCCCGATTACTGATCATACTTCTACAACGGGATTTGAGCTGACAATCGCAGCTCTGCGCGGGTGTGGTATTGCGACATGAACTGATGTACGTACGTACGAAGTTCTACGCTGTCACCTGTTTGTTGTCTCGGTCTACGTTTCGACTGACTGCAGTTCAGACGAGAAAAAAGATGACTTTTATAGAAACCTCTCTAACCTTCAGAAAGTTAAGCGCTATGATATAGTAGTAATGGCTGGTGACTTCAATGTTCAAGTAGGTAAACTAGGTGAACGGGAACGACACCTGGGTGGGTCTTATAGTGTCGCGCAGGTGCACCCATTCTGTGTCCTGTCAAATCTTAACTTGAATTCCTCATCAACTCTATCTTTCTCTTCCTAAAGTTATCTAACTGAATTATACTTCTGGAATCATATCTTCGAACCCTAATCTTCTCCATTACAGCTAATACTTCTACTTTTATTACCTCTACGAAGGAATTTGAACGAACAGCTGCGTCTCTGTGCTGATGCAGTATGGCAACCTGAACTGAACAGAAAGCTAGGGGACCAAACCGAAACAAGGCACAAATTCAGACAGCCAGATACAACGCAGAACTTCGTACGTAAGAACATCAGTTCAGGTTGCCATACCATATCAGCACACAAACGCAACTGTCAGTTCAAATTCAAGAGTGATAGCAAAAATAGAAGTATTAGCAGTAATGGAGAAGATTAGGGAGCGGAGATATGATTCGAGAAGTATAATTCAGTAAGATAAATTTAGAAGGTAAAAGATAGAGTTGATGAGGAATTCAGAAGGTTAGAATTAGAGAGAACACAAAGAGTGGATGCACCTGCGCGATTGCAAACGATTCAGAGCCATGAGCAAAAATTCATGAAATCACTGACAAGTGTATTGAGTCATATTTTGGTACAACATGTAGACTACCTGGTTGGGTTTTCGTGAGACGATAGTAATCGATGGTAGTTAGAGACTTAGAATGTTATGGTTTAAAAATTGTTTGTAGTGGCGCAGGTGCATCCATTCTTTGCGCTCTCTCAAATCCTAATCTTCTGGATTTGTCAACACCTCTACACCTTTGTCTTTCTAACCTTATCTCACTGTATTTTACTTCTTGAATAATATCTTCAAACCCTAGTCTTCTGCATTTACCATTAATACCTCTACTATCATCTCTATCACTATGAGATTTGATTTGACATTTGCGTCTCTGTACTAATGTAGTATGGCAACCAGAACGTATGTACATATATACGTACGTAAGAAGTTCTACATTGTAATGGACTAACTGATCACGATTATCATTGCTCCAAGAGCACAGTATTAATAATAAGCATAAGAATAAAAAAGTGAAACTTGCAAAACTACAAAAAAAAAGACAAAAAGTCAAACCTATTTCAAAAATGCATTTTAAAAACTTTCAATGTACAAGTGGAAAAGTGAAAGGAAAAAGTTTTACACACAGACACACACACGCACACACACAAATCAATATAAATCTGTAAGCGCACACACACACACATATACATTGTCTTATATAGTGTTTCTTTCTAAAAGGTGAACTTTTTTTCTAAGGTTTCAATAAATAAAAAAAAATAAGACGGGAAAGAAATCAGTGAACAATGAAAAAAAAGGGAATCGATTATTATCATTTAAAATGAACACCACACACACACACACAAGATACTCATATCATAAACGTGATATTTGTAGAGTTAAAAAGAAAACAACGAAACAGTAGTTAGTACACAATGGGCAATTCTGTGTGCAGCTATCATCATTGTTGCAGTGTGTTGAGAATTGGTCACAATTATGGAAAATCAGTTCTTGTTGTTGAAATCCACAGTCTGTCAATTTGTACAATGAATGTTGAATGAGGGAAGAGCCAACCTTAAAAATCATCATGATGTGTTCTGTTCATACAATACAATAACATGAGTGTATAATAATTAGTAAGGTAAGAAAGAAGGAAAGAATGAAGAAACGATGAATTTATTATACAGATAAAAAAAAATTATTCATAAAATCGATATACTACTACTACTACTACTACTAGTACTACTATGCATCGATTGTAATGTTATGTATATATATATTAATATATATAATATTCACTGTTTATCTCTGTTCGTTGCCGAAGAGAACATCCATGTATTCGGATTGAACATGACACCACCAACTAATGATGGACGTATTGTTTGATTTGAATTGAATGTTGAGAGAGTAGGCAATGGTAGAGTTGATGAAGATTGTTGTGATGGTGGTAGTAGTAGTGTGGGTGGGGGCGGCGGTGGTGGTGGAGGTGGCGGAGGCACTGTACTCATCAATGCCCAGAAATTAGTCGATGATGGAGCAGGAGCAGGAAGAGGATGAGGAGGACGTTGTAACGACGATGTGACTTGATTGGCGACTATGGACTGTGGCGGCCAATTCTGTCCACGAAATAATGCAGGTGATAGTTGTTGTACTGGAACTGTTGTTGCTGCCGCTGCTGCTGCTAGACGTGTTTGTTGTTGTTGTTGTGGTGACATTATCAAAGGACAAGGTACTAATGGTTTAGGCGTTAAAGGCAACATTCTTGTCATTGGTTCATAGAACATCATACTTGGATGAGTCGGTCCAGCAGAAGCTACCTATAGATAAGATTGATATTCAAATCAAAAATGTCATAATAACAACAAGCGATTAAATAATGTTGATATATACTGCGCAAGAGGTGACAGATCAACTCCAGTGTTGTTCTGACAGTAACAACCATCTTATATATTAGTCAAATCTTACAAGTGTAAGTAAGCTGTGTTGGGTAAGATTGTTGTAAACTGTTCAATTGTGATTGAGACGATAATTATATTCGATGACTGCAAAATGTGGCCGACCGTAGCTGCTACCTTGACGTGGTGGTTGGGCTTGCCTATCGTCATGACCCAACCGAGCTATACTGGCTGGAAAACATGTTCCTGCAGGTCCTACCATGCCAGGCAGGTCGATTGAAGAACGACCAGACTAAATGCAGCTACCCAAGGTCTGAGGGCGAAGTCGTATTGCTGACTGACTGCAGAGGGGTGTGACAGCAGTAAGGTGTTTCCCTCGCACAACCAGCATCTTCTGCAGTGATGTTGCCTTCTCACAAGGAAGGAAGGGGTTAGAAAAGGTCGACCCTAAAAATGTCAAACCTCGCCCTACCTCACGGATTTCCGTCTCCTTGGGTAAGGGTGCCCACTAAGGGCCTTTAACAGCGTAGCTAATCCTCAAAATACATTTCATAAAAAGGCCGTGCGTGACCGGCCTCAAGCAGTTGTCCCTTGGACTTTGCGGTCACGCTCGCAGGTCTCTAAGACCAACACTAATTTATCTTTCTTTTCAGGTCCCTCAGGAAACAACCTTCCACGGTGTGGGCAGCCGGGAAATGACAACCGCCCTCATACCCATACCCATAACAGCACTGGAAATGTTGAATACAACTAACTGCCTGAAACCAATTATTTGCAATGTCTCATTTTTCCTTTCCCCACTATAATAGATTGAATTACATTTCCTCTAGTAATAATGCCGATATAGGGAACTTATACAAGTAGTAATGCTTAGTCTGAAAGTTCATAATAACTGGCATCAAAAATAATAACGTTATCTTTTTTCATCTTACTAACAAATAGTAGGAAGCCCCTAATGCTTATGTCTTTAATTTCATCGTTAGAAACCTAGAAGCACTGGACGATCGTTTGATCCTAGTATAGGACTCATAATCAGCAGCAGTGTAAATCGATGACCACTACCCGCCAAGTTCAGTCAGTCAGTTGCAACGTAAGAACTTCGTACGTATGTACATAAGTTCATGTTGCCATACCACATTATTAGCACAGAGACGCAAATGTCAAATCAAATCCCATAGTGATAAAGATAATAGAGGTATTAATGTTAATAAAGAAGACTAGAGTTCGAAGATATTATTCAAAAAATATAATTCAGTGAGATAAGATTATAAAGACAAAGGCAGAGGTATTGACGAATCCAGAAGATTAGGATTTGAGAGAGCTCAAAGAGTGGATGCACCTGCGCCATTGCAAACGATTTTGAGCCATGTCGTTCAAGGTCTCTAACCATTGATGACTTTCGTCTCGCGGACCCCAACCAGGTAGTCTACATCTACCAACATGACTCAGTCCACTTGTCAGTGACTTCATGGATTTGTGCCATGTTTTGGTCTGGCCACCCCTAGCTTTCTTCCAACCTACTCCTACACCACAAAACATAGCTCGTCGAGGCAGTCGGTGGTTAGGCATACGTAACACATGTCCCAACCACCTCAACTGATGAAGTTTCACCACTTCATCGATTGATCTGCCATCCTTACCTAGTACTCGTTTCCTAACGACAGCATTGCTTACTCGGTTGTCTCACGATATACGAGCAATGCTTCTTAAACATCTATGATCGAATACTAGTAACCTACGAACATCTTCTACTCTTAACGGCCATGTTTCACAACCATATAAGAAAACGGAACGAACTGCTGCGCAGTACACTCGACCTTTGGTTAGCAAACGGATATCTCGCCTACGCCATAAGTGACGCAGGTTGGCAAAAGCCAATTGTGCCTTCTGTATCCGTGCTGAGATTTCGTCAGTCACCAAGCCATCAGCACTGATGAGACTCCCAAGATAAGTGAAGCGGTCTACACGTTCGACTACTTCACTCCCTATCACTAGTTCAGGTGTCGATACAACCCAGTCTTGAAGCAACATTTTGCATTTCGACGGGGAAAACCGCATCCCGAACATGCTTGCATTGTTGCTTAAGGTAGTCAGAAGACTGTGCATTTTGTCAGCGTCTTCACCGAATAGAACTATGTCATCGGCATATTCTAGATCAGTAAGCGATTTTCCCGCCAAGTTAGATAGACATGAACACCGTTGGAGGCCGCCGGTTCAGTAGTACTGGTGTCTAAAGGTTAAGCGTTCTCGCACACGAGATCATCAAACCTAGTACTAGATTCAATTCCCACGAGCAGGGGATGCAGCACACTGCTATCACTGATGAGTCACACATACAGCCCGTCCAATGCTTCTAAATGATGGTCTAACTAACATTGATCGATATAAATAAATCAAATGAAATAAAATATTCACGAGAAAAAAAACACTTTTGCAATAGTATACTTGTGAATTGGACATAGGTAAATTGGTCATTGATGATTGTGTTGTTGTAGTAGTAGTGGGAATAGCAGTAGCAGTACTCGGAATGACAGAAGACATATTCATGGAATTATTGATTACAGGAATGAAATTCATATTATTACTATTATTATTATTATGAGGATAAGTTAAACCATATCCCGGTGTAAATGAAGTTGGTGAAATATTATTATGATTGGATAGAAATGATTTTGGATCGGCTGCACCATGACATGAGCTCGGTATGAGGAAATCAGCTAAACTTGCTGTACAAAAACAAAACAAATAGAATAAAAAATACCCCATTTAATTATTGTTTCACTGTATTCATTTGTAAACAACAAGAAAATTGGAAATCAGTCTCCCTAACACTACGGAGTTGTGGTTTGTTAGTGGGACATAGATGAATTAAAGCATGACTACGTTGCTGCGCGCTGATTGGCTAATTTCCTACCCAATCAGCGCCTGATCGAATCTTGGAGAACAGGGTAGGAAATTCTCGTACTGTTAGCTGCGTGCTGATTGGTTAAATCTAATCTAGCCGATCACGTGAGTTTCTATCCAGAAGCTTTCTCATGTAAATGCTATAAATAGACTAACGTTGTATCTATTTTGCCTTCTTTGCCTTCGCCATCACCTCTGGCTTCTTATTCCTTGCTATTTTGGAATATAATCTTTCCTGTTCAACCGTGTTTTGATTCTTGGGAACTTGTCCAGTGTTTTGTGTCAGAGAATACTAAGCAATAGGATTTAGCCGGGAATTATCAAAGCAAGCGTTACAACATGGTTGGTTACTTCTGATTTCAACGCAAACACACAAAATTAATGGATATATGACTGAGCTGGGATACTTTTCGGTTGCCGAAATCGAATTAGGTTAGTGTTCCTTAGAAAAGACATCGCCCCCGAGCTTTTGACAGAGAAAGCTTAATCCATATGGGGCACTACTATACGGACAATAGCAGGAGATGCAGTTCCACAGTAGCCGGTGACAAACAATAAGTCCAGACGCTATCTCTTTCGTTTAGGATCTTGGAGCTCATGAGCACCATTATTTATTTAAACATAGAAAAGCCACCTAAATATAAAAGCACAACACCACAAATTATTGAGTTTGTGAGTAGGCTGAGATACACTGCCAGCTGTGCAGACCGGAGCACTTCCCCGAGCAATTAACCTTGAGATCTAGTTCATAAGGTAGTGAGTGGAGCATTGTTAGGAAATCCAGTTCCACGGTAGCTGGTGGACAGGAATAGATTTATGCGTCACTTTTCCCCTAAGGATCCTGTAGCCTATGTACTTAATTGGTTTGGAATTAGGGTTTTTCAACTCCCCTAAGTGGATTATTCACATCCACCAATTAGATTCAAGCTCGTTCAATTTTTTTAAGCAACAAGTTTATGCCACGAGAAGACAATGAGAGTAGAATCTTCGTGTCATTGGTGATATACATATAGCCAAATGAGAGCAGTCAGAGGAGAGGGAAAACTCTCTCCACTCTTGACTGAATAATCAGTAAAGCATGTTTCTATGCTGCGACCACACACAGATACCGGAGGATGTACAAACGTGCCGACATCATAACAGCCATGAGTTTAGAGGTAAGGATTTTCACTAAACTTATAGCAGTACTTTACCAACTATCGGTTTTCATATTTGACATTGAGACATATTTTAGTTATGCGGATAATAGTAATATTATTTATTATTCAGTTGATTTTAATCGGTTCATCATCTGGAGGGATGTGTTTGCACAAGGAACATATTCAGTGAAAGTTAAATGCTTCAATTCAATTTGATGGTGTGAAAATAAACATGGAATACTTAAAAATGAGACAAAACATACATCCTGGAATCCATTACTAACTACCATCGATCACTGCTATTCATATTTTCTACTATTGTGGTGCGAGCTACTTATAAGTAGTATATGACGTGAGTGTCAACGTAATGTCTGGCAGCAGAAGATGGGGGAAGATCAAGAAAGGAAGAGTTAGAAAACAATGGAGTTTGTATGAAACGCATGAATAGTGACAATGGATTGATGTTTTGCAACAGGAACAGTCCAGTTCGATATGATGAACTGATATTTTGCAAATGAACGATTTACGATATGGTTTTCCGATTTTACTGAGTAACTCTGTAATTTTCGCTAAATAAAATCGGTTGCCCCACCTGTGTTCTCGTTCACTACACTATCACTGAGATATCATTACCACAATTTAACTATTCCGAAATTTTCAATATATTATGACTGTGAAGATTGTTGGCGCGTCGTTGAAATCATGAAACGATCGATTATGTCAGACCACCATTAGACAGCCATTTTAACCGAGCATGCGACGACTGTATCAGCAGTGCGCATCAACAATACTGAGCTCGAGAATCGAACCCAGGAGCTTCGGTCTAGTATGTGCACACTTAAACTTGTTGAAGATTGAGGCGTCATTCAGTCAGTCAGTTACAGAGTAGAAATTCGTACATCGGTACATAAGTACATAAGGTCGCCAGAACCCCATCAGCACAGAGAGGCAACTGTCAATTCGAATCCCATAGCGGTAGCGATAGTAGAAGTATCAGAAGTAATAGAGACGATTAAGGAGCGAAGATATTATTCGAGAAGTATTATAATTCAGCGAGATAATTTTAGAAACAGAAGGTTAGAGATGATGAGGAATTCAGAAGACTGGAATTCGAGAGAACACAATGAATGAAAGCACCTGCGCCATTACAAACGCTTTTGAGCCATGTCATTCAAGGCCTTTAACCGGTTAGTATCATCTCGCAGACCCCAATCAGGTAACTTGCATCTGCCAATATGACTCAGTTCACTCGTCAGTGATTTCATGGATTTGTGCCATATTTCTTCCAACGTACTCCTACACCACAAAACATTACTCGTCGAGGCAGTCGGTGGTTGGGCATACGCAACACATGTCCTAACCACCTCAACTGAAGGAGTTTCACTATTTCATCTATTGATTCGCTATCCTGACTACAGAGCATTGCTTATTCAGTTGTCCCAGGATAGACGAGCAATCATGCTTCGCTTCGAGCCTTCATCCAATGGTGTTCCCGACCGTAGCTGCTACCTTGACGTGGTGGTCGGGCTTGCCTATCGTCATGACCCAACCGAGCTATACTGGCTGGAACATATGTTCCTGAAGCTTCTACCATGCCAGAATGGTCGATTGGAGAATGATGAGACTAAAAGCAGCTACCCAAGGTCTGAGGGCGAAGTCGTACTGCTGACTGCAGAAGGGTGTGACAGCAGTAAGGTGTTTCCCTCGGACAATCAGCATCTGCAGCGATGTCGCCTTCTCACAAGGAAGGAAGGGTTAGTAAAGGTCGGCCCTAAAAATGTCACACCTCCCCTACCTCACGGATTTCCGTCTCCTTGGATAAGGGTGCCCACTAAGGGCTTTCAAGAGCGATGCTAATACTCAAAAACTTCTCATAAAAAGACCGTGCGTGACCGGCCTCAAGCAGTTGTCCCTTGGACTTTGCGGTCACGCTCGCAGGTCTCCAAGACCAACACTAATCTATCTTCTTTTTCAGGTCCCTCAAGAAACAACCCTCCACGGTGTGGGCAGCCGGGAAGTGACAACCGCCCTCATACCCGTAACAGTACCACCCAACAGTGTTAACGCCTGACTGACTGACAGTGCATACAAACCTCAACTACAACTGTTTTATTTAAATGTAACAAGAAAAAAACAACCAACAAACAATCAAATTCAACTACTTACATGCCGCTGTATTAAATGATGGATGAAAGGATAGAATCGATGGATTTTTATGATGACCATTATTACATAACAGCGAGAAATCATCTTGTCTTTCATCTAATGTCGGTGTATCACCGCCATCAGCTGAAGAACAACTATCACTATTGTTATCATTGTTAACAAGATCAGGGAATTTCTGCTGCTGTTGTCGTTGCTGGTCTTCTTCTAACTCTTCTTCACCTCCAATGACATGACCACCATGTTCAGAATGATTATGGATTGTAGTTTTGGAAGTTGTCGATAATGATGCTGATGATGATGATGCTGAAGATGTTGTTGTTTCATTCATTGAACAAGGTAATGATGATGTTACTACATCAGAACTAATAGACAATGATGAGCTGGCAGTATGAGCAGCAGTAGCATTAGGAGTAGGAGTAGTAGTAGTCATAGTACATAATACACTAGTTAATGATGGGATAGTTTTCTCTTTATTATTATGATTATTTTCAATATTGCTTACATCTGAAAATCTAGAACGTTTAACGCATGGAATATGTGAATTATTAATAGTAGCGCTAGTAGGAGTAGTTGGTGTTGTTGTTGCTGTAACGTTAGTTGACGGTAATTCTTGAAAATGATCGATTGATTTTAAATCATTATTATGATTATAATTAGTATTATTATTATTTGAAGAGAACACTGATAATGAATCTTTGATTGGATGACTAGTTTTATCACATAAATAATCAGAGCCAATAGAGGTGGTGCTGGTGATGATCGTGGTAGTTGATGGTTGGGTTGTTATTGTTGGCGTCGACTCCAGTAAAGGATTACTAGATGTGTTCAATGTAACTGGAATAGGATTTGATTGAGTTGGAATGCTATAACAACAATAAAATGGCACATATCAATAATGAAAGATAAAAAAGGAAAAATTTATGAAGTTTAAAGAAATACTGAAATTTATTGATTTACTTACTTACTTACTTACGCCTGTTACCTCCCAATGGACAATTAATTAGCTGCCAACTAGCATTCTCCAACCTACTCTGTCCTTCACCTTCCTTTCTAGTTCTGTTCAATGGTTGTCCATTCTTATCATGCCTGTTTCCATTTCTCGATGTAATGTGTTCTCTTTGGCCTTCATCTTCTCCGTCGACCATGAGAGCTAGTCTTGTGATACAGTTAGTTGGATGCTTTCCTCAATGTGTTTGCCCTATCCACTTCCACCAATTCTTCCTGATTCCTTCCTCCACTGGGATCTAGTTTGTTCTCTCCCACACTAGGTTGTTGATAGTGCCTAGCCAACGGTCCGAAGTATTTTGCATAGACAACTGTTAATGAATACTTGTATCTTCTAGATGATAACTTTCGTAGTTCTCCAAGCTTCCGCACCATACAGTAGAATTGTCTTGACATCTGTATTGAAAATAGTGACTTTGGTGTTGATTGCTAAATGTTTCAAGTTCCAGATGTTGTTCAATTTTAGAAATGCAGCCCTTGCATTGCCAATCTGTGCCTTCACATTTGCATCAGATCCACCTTGCACAAAAACGATGCTGCCCAGATCATTGTGGAATAATCAACTGAATGGAGCTTATCACTCTAAATCAACTTCACTGACTGCGAGAAAACCTTAGATTGCGTGGACAAGATGATACTATGGAAGCTTCTTCAACTCACCACATGACTAAGAAGATAGTCAACACCTTTCGTAACTCTTACGATGGATTAGACTGCAGAATCGTGCACGGAGGACAGCTAACAGACTCGTTCGAGGTGAAGATCATATTTCTTTCTCCTGGTGATCGACTGGATTATGAAAACGTCAACATCTAGAGGGAATCGCGGAATACAGTTAGACGATTTGGACTTTTCAGATGATCTTGCTTTTCTAACCCACACGCAGCGACAAATTTAGAAGACGACTAGTTTAGAAGCAGTCTGTAAAGCAACCTCTATCTTTTTCTCTAAATCTACATAACTGAAGTATACTTCTTGGAAAACATCTTCGAACCCTAATCTCTCCAATTACTTCTAATACTTTTACTACCCTTACTACTATGGGATTTGAATTGACCACATTAGCATCTCTGTGCTGATGTGTGGTATGGCAACTTGAAGTGATGTACTTACGTGCAAAGTTCTACGTTGCTATTGATGATTATGATGATGAACAGGTCCTAACATACTCAAGGGAAACAGAAAGATCCTCCGACAAAACACAACATACACACACCAAATCACACTTGACGGAAAAGTTATGGAAGATATGAAACCTTGAATGAACTGGGCACCATCATT
The DNA here is from genome assembly GCA_944470395.2 of Schistosoma turkestanicum. Classification (NCBI taxonomy): domain Eukaryota; kingdom Metazoa; phylum Platyhelminthes; class Trematoda; order Strigeidida; family Schistosomatidae; genus Schistosoma; species Schistosoma turkestanicum. Next base: position 80,516,209 of record OX103971.1, on the reverse strand, counting down.
CGTAAAGTAGATGGATACGATGAAGATGTGAAGGCATGGATTAACACAGCAACGGCAGCACACTATACAATTAAAGAACACATGAAACCCTAAACAACTGTCCGATAGCCAACACCAAAGTTACGGTTTTCAGTACGAACGTCAAGACAGTTCAATTATATGGGATGGAAACTTGGAGAATTACGAAAGTTATCATCCAAAATATACAGGTGTTAATTAACAGTGATCTATATAAAATTGTCCTCATCCATTGACCAGATAATATCAACAACAACCTACTGTATGAGAGAACAAACCAGCTTGTAACTGAGAAAGAAATTGAGAAAAGGTGGACAGGATACACACCGAAGAAATCATCCAACTGTGTCACAAAACACGTCGACACTTGGAACCCTCAAGGACAAAACAAAAGAGGAGGGCCAAGGAACATTACGCTGAGAAATGGAGATAGACATGAGGAGAATGAACAAAAATTGGACAGAGCTGAAAAGGAAAGCCAAGAACAGAGCAGGCCGGAGAATGCTGGTCGGCGGGGGATAGCAGGCGAAAAAAATTCTCCCTATAAATCTTTGTAATTTCATCTCTTCAGTCAGACGGTCAGTCAGTTATAACGTAGAACTTCATACGTGCGTACACCAGTTCAAATTGCCATACCACATTAGCCCAGAGAAGCCATTGTCAATTCAATTCCCATAGGAGTAGAGATTGCAGAACTATTAGAAGTAATCGGAAAGATTACGGTTCGAGGATATTATTCAAGAAGTAGAATCTAGTGAAACAAACTTAAAAAAGATAAAGGTGATGAGGAACTCCGAACGTTAGGATTTGAGAGAACACAAACAATCGATGCACAAATAGTCAGTCAGTCAGATGCAACGAATAACTTTGTACATAAGAACATCAGTTCATGTTGCCATACCACATCAGCACACAGATGTCATTGTCAATTCAAATCCAATAGTAGAAGAGGTAGTAAAGGTATTAGAAGTAATCGGAGAGGTTAGGATTAGAAGATATTATTCAAGAAGTATGATTCAATGAAAAAAGTTTAGAAAGTCAAAACTAGAGGTGTTGGAGAATCCAGAAGATTAGGATTTGAGAGAACACAAAGCAGAAATGCACCGGCGCCATTGCGAACGATTTTGAGCCATGTCATTCAGAGTATCTATCCATCGATTATTATCATCTTGCGGACCCCAACCAGGTAGTCGACAACTACCGACATGACTCAGTCCACTTGTCAATGACTTCATGGATTTGTGCCATGTTTTGGTTTGGCCGCCACTAACTTTCTTCCAACCTACTCCTACACTACAAAACAAAGCTCTTCGAGGCAGTCGGTGGTCAAGCATACGTAACACATGTCCCAACCACCTCAACTGACGAAGTTACAATGCTTCATATATTGATTTGCCATCCTTACCTAGAACTCGTTTCCTAATAACAGCGTTGCTCACTCGGGTGTCCCACGATATACGAGCAATGCTTCGAAGACACCTATGATCGAAAACCAGTAACCTACGAATATCTTCTACTCTCACTGGCCATGTTTCACAGCCATAAAGTAAGACGGAGCGAACTGCTGCGCAGTACACGCGTCCTTTAGTCAGCAAACGGATATCACGCCTACGCCATAAGTGACGCAGGTTGGCAAAAGCCAATCGAGTATTCTGTATCCGAGCTGAGATTTCGTCAGTCACCAGGCTATCAGCGCTGATGAGACTCCCTAGTTAAGTGAAGTGATCAACACGCTCGACTACTTCACTCCCTATCACTAGTTCAGGTGCCGATGCGACCCAGTCTTGAAGCAACATTTTGCATTTCGACGGGGAAAACCGCATCCCGAACATGCTTGCATTGTTGCTTAAGGTAATCAGAAGACTCTGTATCTTGTCAGCGTCTTCACCGAAAGTTTCACAAACAATCAATGAACGAATTAAATTTTTGTATTCTAAATTGAGATAAAGAAAAAATAAAACAAACCAAACCAAACCAAAAAACACAATATATTCAAATAACTAACTAACGAACTAACTAACTTTTTCATTAAATTCGATAATCCAGTTAGACGAGAAATGACAGCAAATGGATCTTCGACAATTTTATTATTATTATTATTATTATTATTATTATTATTATTATTATTAGTTACAGTTTGATTAACATTTTTATCATAAGAAGAATTAGAACCGATTGAATTCAATGTGATTCCAGTTGGAATATTATTATTATTATTATTCTGCTTGGAGGAATTCAATGAGTTCATCATTAGACTTGATTGAATCATAGGTGATAATAGGGGACTTTTATGACTAATCATTGTTGACGAAGTAATTCCTGCATTCTCAATAGACAATGATGTTGATGAGGAGGAGGAGGAGGATGGGAATACAGATGGAAACGGAGAAATCAATGGAGAAATCGATGCTGTCATGTTATTATTATTATTATTATTAGAAGGATAATTGAATGACGACAACGATGCAGAGGATGAAGATGATTTTGACGCTAGTAAAGATGGTGATTGACAGAGATTTTTCAATATATCAATAGCGGATAATTTTTCCGATTGAATAATATCATTAGATTGTTTAATGGTAGTATTTGTCAAGTCACTACTACAACTACCACTACCACTACTGCTACTACTACTACTAACACTGCTGTTCATAAATGTATTGATCTGTTTCAAATCCACAAATATTGGAGGCGGTGGTGGCGGTGGAGGTGCTGCTCCAGGAGGTTGTTGTACAATGAATGAATCGGATTTAGTCACAGGTAGAATATGCTGCTGCTGCTGCTGCTGACGATAAGCTAATTCATTCAATGTTGACGGTAGAGGAGGCGGTGGACTGAAAGAATATTGATGATCTAATCCGCCAACAACAAATGGTGGAGGTGCCGGAGGAGATGGTATACGTATAGAAGATGTAGGCGGTCGTGGTGGGATCAAACCAACTAGTGGATTGTTTGGTGATATAATAGGAATTGTAGAATTATTATTATTATGATTACCAGGTGATGATGATGATGTATGAGGTAGCTGCTAAGGGAGAAAAAAGAAGTCGGAAAAATTGTAAAGGAAACAGTGTCTTCATCATATTGAAAAAAAGTTAGCGTTATGAATATGCAACAACTGTTCAGTATTGACTAGTTTTTACGAGTTGTCTAAGTAAGATCATTTGTGTTATGCTCGAAACTAATATCATAGATCACTTTACTCAGTAAACGGAAAAAAAAGATCAACGATGCAGTGATTCGACAGGTTATTCTAGCCCGACTGTCACAGGCTCCGCGCTAACTACATCAATAAGTCTTGATAAGGCGTAGAGAATGTATTCTACAGGAACCCAAAAAAATATGAGGTCAGTAAGCACACAAATCATGCTTATTTATATATAGAATGATAAAAACGCCCTTGGAAGAGTCACAAAAATAGCAAACTAAAAAAAAAATCCATCAAGAGTTGGTTGGAGAAAACGAGTGGGCGGCCTATGCTCCATTAGGGGTAACAGGCGTAAGTAAGTAAAATAATCAATCAACCAATGTCAGTCAAGAATTTTCCGAGCGAAATGTAAGCTGAAGGTCAACTAAGTATCTCTGGTCAGTCAGTCAGTCAGTCAGATGTAACGTAGAGCTTCGTACGTAAGTACATCAGTTCATGTTGCCATACCACATCAGCACAGAGATGTAATTGTAAATTCAAATCCAATAGTAGTAGAGGTAGTAAAGATATTACAAGTAATCGGAGAGGTTAGGATTAGAAGATATTATTCAAGAAGTATGATTCAGTGAGAAAAGTTTAGATAGTCAAAACT